>CM068364.1:35708444-35798444 GCA_034769755.1 Odontamblyopus lacepedii
CACATTGCAGAACATTCCAGACAAAGCAATAACATCTCCATGAAGAAAAGCATTTGACGAACCCTCCACTAGAAAAGTTACACAATTCAAAATAATATTTATAGAGTAGAAAAGCTTTCAGAAATATGTGTGTGCACAGGATAGAAATCTGTGCATTTGGGAAATACGCACGCGGATGATGTGGTTTTCTACGCACCCGCCAAGACACCAGTGCAAGCTGCAGATGCTCTGTCTGTAGGCATGGCTGAGGTTAGCCAATGGCTCCACAAAAATCAACTAGTTCTTAATTCTACTAAAACAGTTTCTATGTGCTTTTCTATTGAACAGCTAAATCTAGAACAGAAATTTCAAATAGGTTTGCAAAATGATAAAATACAATTGGTGAATGAACTAAAATACCTTGGACTAGTTCTTGACCCACAATTAAAATTTGACAAACACATTAAGAAAATATCCAAAACAATACAAAGAAACCTAAATTGCTTCAAACTTATCAGATATTACATCCCCGACCAGGCGGCCCTGCTGTACTTGCAGGGCAGGATTTTTCCACACATATCCTACTGCATGACAGCATGGGCCCAGGCAGCTCCCTCAGCCACAAAGCGCATCGGTTCATTTTACAATCAAGCAATAAAAATTATGGATAGGAAACAGATCCGCTTTCATCACTGTCACATTCTCAATCATTATAATCTATTAAGTTTCGACAGTTTCAGCAATTTATGCTTTCTCAAATTATTTTTCAAATGTTTCCATAATCTGGCTCCAAAACCGCTCAGTACATTTGTACAAAGACCAAACAGCAGCAGGACGACAAGAGGCACCTTAAACTCTAATTGTAAAATCCCCCAGTGCAGGAGGTCATTTGGACAGTCGGCTTCTCTTATAAAGGCTGTAAACTGTGGAACTCCCTAAAATTAAGTCCATCTGTGAGTTCAAATTGTTCACTTTTAAACTCAAATCTTGGCTCAAGAGAAACCAAAGATGTCCCCATGTGTAAATAATGTTAGAATGTGTGAATGAATCAGCTGAGTGAGTGAATGAATGAGTGTTACATGTCTTTTATTGCTGTAGTTATATAGATGAAATTTGATTGTTTTATATGTACGTTAGTGTAGAAAAGCTCAACCAGGGACGGGGGTGGAAAATTAGCATTTGCTAAACCTTGTACGCATCACATCAGCTGCAAACTCTGTATGTAACTATGTCTGATTGCATTGTCCCTGTCAAATAAATAAATAAATAAAAATAAACAACACATTTTATATGTGACTGCACTCATTCGAGTGTTTACGAATAATTATTTAATGCGCAACTACAGCCAAATATGCAGGGATTTCTATCAAAACAAAAATATTTCTGAAAGCTTTTGTACGCCTTAGATATGGCGTATATGAAATGAAGTGAATGTGAAGAACAAAATATTAAATAATCAAACAATCTGGTCTTTTCAAAGAACAGACACAAAAATGAGACAAACTCAATCAGATCTGAAGGAGCTGCAAGAAACACAAATGTTCAAATCATTTCAGATTGTCCCATAAAGATTTTGTCACTTTAGACTCACTCACAACGGGAAGAAGAAGCACAACTTTTACTCAAGTCAGAGGATTGTTACTAAATATGACTCAAGCAGGTGTAAAGTATGTACATATACTTTTCACATCTTGGAATAAAATAACACAATATAACAGAAAAACTAAAACAATGTGTCAAAAAATACGTCCCTCAATAAAACACGCCGGTCTATTATCGAACTAACGACCTGTTATCCAGGTTTTGGTGCCATCATTTCACATGGAGCACGGGGCCTGTGTAACTATGGACTAGTCACTGTTTTTGAAACTCATGATTCACAAATGTTCAACCTTATCATTATTCTTGTTTGGAACGGCTCCTCTAACTCGCTGTATTAATCTTATGACAACAACGTTCACGTCTTTGGGGTTGAATAATCTCATTTTGTTTTTTGACTGAATAAATGAATGAGATGAACTTGGATGTGTCTGTCTGCAGCTGAAGGCTTTGGCTTTGGAGACGTTCAGATGTGATTGTAATAGATTTTTAAAACAGAAGGCAGACTGCACTGCTTTAAGCTCCTAAATACTGAACTTAGTTCATTCAAAGTTCATTCAGGTTTTCTCACAGTGTGATAAATGTGGTGACCCACATTGTTTTGTTCCATGACTTTTCTGTTTGCCTTCTTATACTGTATCTGCTGGAGGTGCACCAGTCTGTATCTTGTCCGATATATCAGATCTTTGGACTTTTTAGTGTATTGGTTATTAAATCTCCAGCACAGGCCAATATTTTGTTCTTGTCGATCTGCTGCCTACAGAAATACACATAAAGCTTCTCCACTTTAGACAAAGCTTTTTCACACCTTAATACGGAGATATAACTGCAGTAAATGTGATGTACAGCTCTCTTAGGTTTGAGCTAAAATGGGCTTGGTGGAAGTTTGTAGTAAATTTAAAGTGCTTAACATGGGGAAAAACATCAGCAGAACACTGCCAAGAGATGTGTGAGATATAAACACTTAGATCAGAAAAATGACTTAAAAGCAGTGAAATGACCTGTCCATGCAACAAGATCATTTTACTGGACAAGTGGACAAAGTAACCGACCTCTAGACTAAAATGAAACGCCTCTGCGAGTGTTCATGGGCTGGAAATAAGTTTATGGAACCTCAGATTGACATAAACAGAGTAAAAACCAGTGTTCAAGTTCTCAGATGCTAAATTGTAGATAAAATGCTTTCACTTCTTCTAAATTCGAGATAAACACAGTTAAAACAATTTTATGATTATTATGATCATAAATTCCAAGATGCTAAATTCTAGATAGAAGTACTTGAATCAGTCTTACATGAGAGGAGTTAGTAGATACTGAAAACAAGATGCCTCATATTCAAATAAATAGGCAATAATCCAGGTAGAGGAAGAGCGTTGTGTGCAGAACACAGACCAAGGGCCATTCAAAGATTCAAACACAAATAACATCACAGGGTGCAGCACAGACCAGGATGAACAGTCCACATGTTCTTACTTTCATTTTTGTTCAGAAGTCAGTGTGTAAATTAGCCTTAACATATAAAACTAACGGTTTCACTTTGAGTCACTTTGTGTCATGGGAGTTGAGGTGGACATGACAAATGATAACAAATACGTCAGCAAGACTTTGTACACTACTTTTCCTAATAAAATTGCCAATTAAGACATTTTAACATGTCCTGACAAGAGCATTTTGCACGAAACAAACACATTGAGATTGACCATCTCAATGTGTTTGTTTCAGTAAAATCTAATATCAGTGGAAATGGCCATAGCACTTTTTATGTTGTGAAACCTGTGAAAATCAAACCTGTTGGGGTTTTGGTTCTTACTTTTGAAAAAAAGTTTTATTTTTCTTAACCCTTTAACTACCCCACCAAGAAAAAAGTTATAGAAAAAAATTTTGTTTGCAATTTTTATCTCTTTATAGCACAATCTTGTGTTTTTTTTTCAACAAACCTTTTAGTTTTAAAAATATTTACCTCTACCAAATGGTCGAGATGTCATTTTATGGTTAACGTGTACAATTTCATATGGATTCATGTGGATTTCTTTAGCTTTGCAGAGCTCTACCAGGGCCATACCGGCTCATGTGGCCATACCGGCTCGTCAAAGCCTGATCCCGTCAGATCTCAGAAGCTAAGCAGGGCCGGGCCTGGTTAGTACTTGGATGGGAGACCACTGGGAATTCCAGGTGCCACAGGGGAGCGCCAGTGGCAAAAACTGTCGTAGTGTCCTTAGGCAAGACACTTCACCCACATTGCCTAGTATGAAAGTGGTGTGTGTGTGAATGGTGGTGGTGGTCGGAGGGGCCGATGGCGCAGATTGGAGCCTCGCTTCTGTCAGTCTGCCCCAGGGCAGCTGTGGCTACAATAGTAGTTTATCACCACCGGGTCTGGAGTGAATGAATAATGCTCTGTAAAGTGTCTTTGAGTGTCCTGAAAAGCGCTGTATAAAACTGATGCATTATTATTATTATTATTATTACCAGTTAGTGGAAATGGCTAAATCAGTTTGAGTTAAATTAAGCAGACCTCAAAATGTGCTAAACCATTTGGTCGAGGAGGCAGTTAAAGGGTTAAAGAAAATGCAGTCAGTCTTTTAACCAGCAAATCTGTGTCACTGAATCTAAAAACCAGTGAAGTGTTGCAGGGGAAAGCTGAGGTAATGGATTGGAGCTTTATAGAACTTTCCAACCATAAACGATAGAAACGTACTTTTTTGCGACGACGTGTGAAAAACAAGTGTCCAACAAGAACTTTGTTTTGTGCCAAACACATGCGCTCCGTCCATTTTGATTGGTCCAGACTTTGCCAAAGGGTGAAGTGAGTCAAGATGTCTGCGTTTGTATGTAAGCAAAGTCCAACTGTCCAAATCCAAATGTAATTTCCACCATGGAAATGCAAAAGTTTCCATGACGGCACCAGGAAAGTCATGGGGCCATTACACTTTTTTGTTTTGTTTTAGGGCAATAAGGAGATTTTTCCTTTACTTACAGACTTGATATTTTGCACTTTTGTAGCTAAGGCCCTAAATGAAGCATTTTTTATGTCCATAAAGTTGTTCGTACATGTTTGCTGTGTGTTTTGCATGAGAGAGCGTGGATTTTATTTTTTCATGTGTATTTCTGGTCCTGTAGCTTTTCTCACAGCCTCATGACACAACTACAGCAGCAGATTGTGAAATAACAGGTTGGACTGAACAAAAGGAGGTAGAACACTTCATTAGGGGGTAAAAGGGGCAGTTTTATGAGCAAAATTAAGAAAAAAATACAGACAAGGACAAATGTACATGTCAAATGTAAAACTGCCTGTAGGTCTGGAAGGGTTAAACATTTATGGCCTAAAATATTTTCTGATGAGTTGAGTCATGGAAGAAATATATGTGGCAATTTTTAAGATTATACAACCAATTCAGAACTAGTAAGTTGATAATAAATCTGAAAACAAGACGAATAACCTGATAGAAGTTTTAAAATGTTTGCAGTGAGCTTATTGGTATGGCGCACGCATCTCAACAAAAAGTATTTCACCTACAGTTCTAAGAAGAAAGTGTTAAAGAACCAGCAGGTGGCAGCAGGGTGCAGTTCCAGTGATATTTACAACTCTAAGACCAAATGTCTGTCACTTTCAACTTGCATTTGCTCAACGTCCCTCTTAAATCTCCGCTCCGCAGTTATGGGCAGATGTGTGGGAGCGCAGAGGGGACAACTCTGCCGCTCCTCCCCACATCTGTGCACCTGTCCTGGAGCACTGCCCCGGCCCGCCGCGCTCCACTCCACCGGACGTCTTGGCTCCAGTAATTGCGATGTCTGGCGGCCGTCTCCGTATGCAGGTCGGGCGTGCGGCGGAAGCAGATGGGCTCTAACTTTAAATATCATGAACGCCTCTGCATACGATCGCGCCGCGAGCTGGTGAGGACGAGCAGGTGGAGCCCTCACGGTTTACTTCACCACCTCAAAACAAGCGTGAGATTAATTATGTTTATGATTAAGTGTGAGGCTGCTTTAGTACGGAGCGCCGGTCTGTAACGGGGAAAATGTACTACTTTAGACTGATGATGTCTCTTTTATGCTATTTCCTGTACACTTAGTCACTGCAAATGGACTCAAACTGAAACACATACAAGGCAAAACCCTGTTGTAACATTGTGCCCTCAATTAAAACACACCAGCACTTGTATTTTGCTTCATTCACACTCATGTGACTTGAGTTACTGATGAATCTTTTGCAGTCACAAGGTCGAGACCATAACCTTCGTG
This sequence comes from Odontamblyopus lacepedii, assembly GCA_034769755.1. Classification (NCBI taxonomy): domain Eukaryota; kingdom Metazoa; phylum Chordata; class Actinopteri; order Gobiiformes; family Gobiidae; genus Odontamblyopus; species Odontamblyopus lacepedii. The sequence continues at coordinate 35,714,262 of CM068364.1, forward strand.
AAGTTCACCCTCCATCAAACACAAACCTACACAGAAACTGTGAATTGTCTGTGCTCCATGTGTGCTGCAAAAAGTTCAGTTTGTGCTGCTTTAGTTTTGGAAACATTAACAATTCTTTTATAGGTCAAATTAGGGTCAGCCAGGCTTCAGGAAGCTTCAAAATGCACTAAAACACTGCTTTGTTTTTGCTGTAAAAAATTTTGTTTGTGTGATTCTGGATTGTTGTGGATTATTAAATCTGAGATGAATAAAAACTGGAGAAAAGTTGTTTTAAATCAAAGAGTCTGGATTTATTAAAGCAATTGTGCACAATTACAGCAAAAATGAAAACAAAACCTTGTGTCCCTCATGCGCCGTCCATCTCTCCCTAATCTGAACGGCAAAACAAAAAACAGGCTTCTTATACAGTTGACAAATGTCACAACATCAACATGAGGTAAAACATACGACATCTAAACAACCTCCAAACAGAGACGACTGGTCTGGTTCAGCTGAGCATCAGATCCCTCGATTCTAAACGATGAGAATGAAAAAAGCAACAGCCTGTTGTTTTACCAATATTGGATAAAGACAGAGCCGAGTGACCTGTCCTGAGGTGCCCCAGGAACAGCAGATGACGCCATCACATGTGGCAGGAACACAGAAATGCTTTAGCAGTTAGTTAACAGTATCTTAACCCATAAAATACATTCTTTAGCTTAAATAGATCCAACAGAAAACAAAGTAGAAGATTCCCGCCACAGGTTCTTAGCAGATACATTAAGAAGACACATGAAGACATCAGTAGTTTTATTTGGGCTGATGATGTCATCCGACTCCTCAACATGTTAAACAGCCTCAAAACAGGCAGAAAATTCTACGAAACATTCGTATTTCGTTTGTGCTTTTTGTGCTGTGACAGTTTTTATTTGTGCGAGTTTATTTCTAAAATTTTTTCATTATTATTTCTGCGGAAATTATACGACGTCATGTCCACTCAGCTGACGACAACGACTTTAGCAAAACTAGTGAAGAGAGAAACAATCTGAGGCTGTGGAAAAGTCTGTGTTATTATAGAAAATGTGAATCAAAAGCAAATGACAAAAGACTGATCTACAGCCAACTTTTCCACAGCCTCAGATCGTTTATCGGCACTAGTTTTGCCATCAGCTGAGCGGGAATGACGTCATATAATTTCTGCTAAAATAATAATGAATAAATTTAGAAATAAACTCGCAAATGAAAACTGTCACAGCATAAAACAAAATACAAACGTTTTGTAGAATTTTCTGCGGTTTTGAGGCTGTTTCACATTTTGAGGCTGGATGACGTCATCAGCTGAAAATAAAACTTAAAATGCAGAATCACACAAACCAAACTTTTTGCAGCACAAACGATTTACTCCATTTAAAGCATTTTGAAGCTTCCTGTGGGGCTGACCCCAGTTTGACCTATAAAAGAATTGTTAATATCTTCAAAACTAAAGCAGCAAAAACTAAACTTTTTGAGGCAAACATGAAGCACAGACAATAGACAGTTTTTTTTTTGTGTAGGTTTGTGTTTACTGGGGGGCAACTTCACACAAGTGAGGCCACCGTGTCATTTTGGTATTAACCCGCTCTACAAGATCCTGGGGTTTTCATTTTGTTATTTTGTACATAAATAAATCTGCTTCTTTATAGGTAAGGTAAGGTTTATTTATATAGCGCTTCACACAGACACATGTCCCCAAAGTGCTTTACACAGCAATTTACAGGGCATTTTTTTTCATTCACTCCAGACCCCGTGGTGGTAAGCTACTGTCGTAGCCACAGTTGCCCTGGGGCAGACTGACGGAAGCGCGGCTGCCAAGCCAAGCAGCACCAACGGTCCCTCCGACCACCACCACCACCATCACTCACTCACACACACCTACAGTGCATGTTTTGAGTTGATGGGGGAAATTCTTCTTTTTCTTCTGCTCTTTGAGCTCTAATTTATCCCCTGAACACGCTCAAAAACTCACCAAATTTTGCCCAAAATTCAGAAGTGCCGAAAAATTTGATAAAATATATGTTGCATGTATGGGTATAAAAAAGTGGCGCAACAGCGCCACCTGCAAAAGTCAAAATACATTGCGCCTATGGGAGACATCCCGACATAAAGTTTGTCGTACAGTCACGAAATTCAGTACAGTAATTCCTCGTGTCAAGACAGAAAAAAAATATTATTATGGCCACGCCCCCTGACAAACCAGAAGGCGGCCATCTTGGATTGAAATAAAAAACATGCTGAGTCAGCATTTTCACTCACGTCGCATTTGAACGAACTCCTCTGAAGGCGCTTCACCCACAGGGGTCAAAATCGGCGTACATCAACTAGAGAAGTGGGGCATCAAACGATAGCTGAATTTTTAAAATAACTGTCACGGTTTACGCGCGGTGAAGCTGCAAAATTTGTTCAGATTTTTTGCAATTTTCCATTGTCTAAATTTGCTCCCGTTCGGCCAAAGTCCAATTCGGCTCAAATTTTAATCACTTGTAAAACATTCGTGCCAAAACCGACTAATTGTGACACAAGCAAAAATGGTGTGATAGCGCCCCCTGCAGGACACAATGAAATTTTGCATGGATGGTCAAAATTTTACTTTTTCTAAAATGTACCAAATTTTATACAAAATTACTTTGGGCCATCTCAATCAAAAAAGCCAATGTAAACCATATGGTATCTTTAACCGTGTTGCCATGGTGATGCGTGAAAGCTCCAATGTTATCCTAATGGGAAAGATGAGATAAATTCCCATTCATGAAAAATATTTTACTTTCACTGAATATTCTCATATTTGGCTCAATGACTCTTCATGTCATCCCGATCAAAAAGTCAATGACAACCATATGGTATATTTCACTGGGTTGCCATTGTGATGCACCAAAGTGCCCATGTTATCCTTATGGACAAATTCCTACAATTTCTTACATTTCAAAGTGATATAACGGCTTGCTATTTTCATGGAACAACGTGAAATTTGGCAGACTGATTCTTCAAGTCAGCCCGAACAAAAAAGTCCATAGGGCCAAAGTTGTATTTTACACAGTGTTGCCATGGCGATGTTCCAAAATGTCCATGTTTGTCTATATTAGCACATCGGCGGCCATCTTGGATTGAAATTTTAAATATGCGGAGTCAGCATTTTTGCTCACGTCACATTTGATCGAACTCCTCTGAAGGCGCTTTGCCCACAGGGATGAAAATCACCGTACATCAACTAGAGAAGTGCGGATTCAAAAGTTTTTTTTTTTTTTTTTTTCATTTTTTTTAAACTGTCACGGTTTACGTGCGGCACAGCCACAAAGTTCAATCAAAATTTAGACAATATTCAGTGTGAAGATTTGCTCCCGTTGGCACAGACTTAGTCCGATCGTGCTGAAATTTGAGTCACTGATGCTGATCTCGGCCTGAATATAAAACACTGTAAAACATATGGAAAATTACACTATGGCGCCCCCTAGACATGAAACGTCAACATTATCGGATTTATACCAAATTTGGGTATTAAATTCTATGCATGACTACGAGCAAAAAAATACATTACGGACATGGTGAATTTTTCACTGTTGGCCAGGAGGGGGCACAAAGACTCCTCAAAAATCATTTAAAGGTGCACTATGTAGTTTTTCTGATGGAGGATCTGTTGGTCTGGGAAATTTGAATCACTACTGACTGATCTCGGCCTGAATATAACACACTGTAAAGCATATGAAAAGTGTGGGTCGGGTTTACGGTTATTAGGGTTAGTGTGGGCCATGGCGTTTGCTGGGCGCACACGAGGGCCAATCATCACCCATTTTCCACCCAGTGAACAATAACGAAAAGTCACAAAATTTGGCCGTGTTAAAGACTCTGCTTCTCTAAATTTTGGCTATTTCCATTTTCAAAAAATAAATAAAATGGCTCATCAGCGCCCCCTAACGACACAAAAATGCATTAGGGAATACGAGTGACACCAACAAAAATTTGGTGAAATTTAACACAGAAGTCGATCATGACAAGACAACTAAAAATATCATGGCCACGCCCCCTGAAAAACCAGAAGGCGGCCATCTTGGATTTTGGAAGTTTAAACATAGTCCTCCGAAGGCGCTCACCCGAACGGCCTCAGATTTGGTCCAGGGGCCACCAGGGGCCCGATGACTTCCCCAAATAATATTTAACACAATATTACACGCACATGTTTACTCCGATTGTGCTGAAATTTGAATCACTAATGCTGCTCTCAGCCTGAATACAATACACCAGTGGTCCCCAACCTTTTTGTCACCGCGGACCGGCCAACGCTTGACAATTTCACCGCGGACCGAGGGCTGGGGGGGCTTCCTCATAACATTGCGCCAACAGCATAACCAGTGTGTGAAATACCCGTCAGTATTCGGTCCCCATCTCCGAATTGTTGAGCAATACAGATCTACATTTTCAATATGCAGAAGCCTGTGCAAAGTTGTGTATTACAATGTGAGCAAACGAGTGAATATGATATTTTCTGATCTATGTTATAATGTTGTTTCCTCATCACAAACCTGCATGTTTGGCTGGAGTTCTTCTCTCAAACTGAAAACACTGTTCCACCTTGTGATGTCATGTGGTAATACAGGCATTTCTCCACTGTGTTTTTAATCTCCATCCAACTTCACTAGTGTTGTATAAGTTTTCAGCTTGTCCAAGAAAGGGTGGAAGTAAAAGGCTGAAGACCGACTGGACGTCCTAAGCAGGAAAAGTTTATTTACCATCAGTACGGGCCCAGGGGTCTGGAAAAGTCCACATAGTCTGAGATCAAAAGTGAATGTAGTCTGATCTTTGAGTGTTCGAGCCCCTTTGACTCTGCGTCCAAACGAGGGGGTTTATAAAGCGAGTGGGTCAGACTATGAAGACCAGCAGGCACCAGTTAGACAGAAATATGCCACAGTTTAGATAGTGGTGCCAGTGGTGTGTTAAGAGAAGATCCTGGTGTAAATACAGCTTTTGTGAGTCAATGTTCAACTCAGAGATTTACATGGAGGATAAATTACTTAATCTCTATTATAACTAGAATCATATGGATAATTTCAGCCCTGATATTTCCAGTCTCTACTGAAAATAGGTAAATGGAGCTGTTAACATGAATAGTAGCACTGCATGACATCACAAGATGGAACAGAGCATTTTGAGTTGTAGCAGTGTAGACAGACTAATATTAGAGGATCACTGAAACAAAACACAACTCCAGGTATGTTTTGAGGTGGTAACAGCATTAGAACATTGCTTAACAAGAGCTCCGCCAGCGGGGCAAAATACGCCCGTACTTTGAATTATTGTATATAGAATTAAGTTAGAATTTGTCAAACCTAGTTAAAGATGAATTGTTGGTGCAGTTTGGAAGTTTGACATTCCTAGGTGAGACGGTTGTGGAGTTAGAGCGCGGACAAGAAATTGTCCACAGACAGACGGACAGACAGACGGACGGATAATCAATAGGGAAATCTGGCTCTTGCAGTAGGAGTATGAGTATGACATCATTACATTCTAGAATCGGAATTCCACCAATCAGATTGCAGCAACAGAACTTAAAGACACTACAAAGCTTTAATGTGTCAAAGCTCAAAGAAGCAGAGAATGTGGGTTGTTCTCGCTTTCAGCAGCAGAACATTTGAGAAGAGAGTTCAGATCTACGGCACGTAACATAAAAGGACAGAGATGGAAGATAAAAAGACAGAGATGGAAACAATCACAGTTAGCAAGAGCGACGGGCATGTTTTCGCAAAGGGTCGGGCCGTGACCTTGACCTTTGACCCTGTGACCTTGAAATCAATAGGGAACATCCTTGACCCATGGGGTGTCCAGCCATGAAGTTTGACATTCCTAGGTGAGACGGTTGTCGAGTTAGAGTGCGGACAAGAAATTGTCCACAGACAGACGGACCTGAAGTCACATAAAATTGATACCACTGACCTACAGCATGGATCGATACAAAAATATACAATAAAATACACAAATACAGTATACCTTATATATATATATCGGCGCATGCCCCACATGTTTTGCCTTTTCATGAAGACAAAGCTTCAAAGACTTCAAAGCTTTGAAGTGTCCACAGACGGACGGACGGACAGCGCCATAACATAAGATGTCCCGTCTAACAACGGGCGTGTAAAAAGCTAAAAGCTTTGTGGCGTGATTCGTATCCATGGAGATCCATGGATACGAATCACGCCACAAAGCTTTTGTTCTAGATCCTCAGTATAAGAGGCTTCACTTTCACTGTGAGAGGGCACAGAGACAGACATGTCTCTGTGCAAGGATATCCATTTTCAAATACAAAACCAAACATGAACACTGTGTTCGAGGAATTGAGGAGGGAGCAGAAGTTGTGCGATGCTTTGCTCAACGTGGCCGGCGTGCAATTCCCAGCACACAAACTGGTTCTGTGTAGCTGCAGCACATACTTTAAAAGCCTCTTCACTAACTGGTCCAGCCCTGACTGCCAGGTGTTTGAGATCTCCAATGTGTCAGCTGATATCATGAAGATTATCCTGGACTACTGCTACACCGGGGTGGTGCACATCACCCAGGAAAACCTCCAGGAGCTCTTTATAGTTGCTGACTACTTAGATGTGAGCGGCATTACCGAAGTCTGCTGTCAGGTCATGAAGGAGCAAATGTCCCCCAGTAACTGCATCACAGTATGGGGTATCTCAAACACGTACTACTACCCCCAGCTGAGGAAACAAGCCTTCTTATACATCCTGAAGCATTTCGAAGAGGTGGTGACCAGCTCTGAAGAGTTCTTCCAGCTCTCCAGGGAAGACCTGTGTTCAGTCATTGATGATGATCGGCTGAACGTGAAGAAGGAGACCACTGTGTTAGTGGCAGTCATCAGATGGATTGCACATGCTCCTGAGGAAAGGAACCACTACTTGGCCGACCTCCTACTAAAAGTCCGTCTGGGTCTGATCCATGTTGATTACTTCACTCAGTGCATGATTAGATATAACCTGTCCCACTACATTCATAACTGGAAGATTGTGGAGATGAAGATCATAAAGATGATATTGGATGAAAGAGGTAGGAGGTACAATGCCTCCCTGCCCCCCACTCGTCTAGCCACTCCAAGGCTGCCCAGTGCGGTGCTTATGGTTATTGGTGGCTATAGCCGAAACAGAACAACCAACAGAATTGAAGTCTATGACAACCGCACCGATCGCTGGGTGGGTGTGGTTAATGATGACTGGACTCCAAGAGCCCATCACGGCACAGTGTTCCTTAATGGATCTGTGTACGTGATTGGAGGGTATGACGGCAATCACGAGCTCAACACTACCTGCAAGTATGACCTGGCAATTCACACGTGGCAAGAAATAGCACCCATGCATTCACATAGGTGCTTCATTAGTGTGACTTTGCTGGATGGTTTGATCTACGCGATAGGCGGGTTCGATGGACTGGACAGTCTGAAGACAGCCGAAAGGTACTTGCCAGTGACCAATCAGTGGACCATGATTTCACCTATGAACGAACAGAGGAGCGATGCCAGCAGCACAGTGTACAATGGAAAGATCTACATTTGTGGAGGTTATAATGGTGAACATTGCCTGGCATCAGCTGAGACTTACAACCCACTAACCGAACAGTGGACCATGATAGTGGATATGTCCACCATGCGCTCTGGGGTCAGTGTCATCGCCTATGCCAATGAAATCTACGCTGTTGGTGGGTTTAATGGATATTCCCGTTTGAACACTGTTGAAGCCTATAACCCCGCAACCAACACGTGGCACCCCCTACCCAACATGTGGACCAGGCGCAGCAACTTTGGCATCGAGGTTGTTGACAATCAGCTATATGTTGTAGGCGGGTACAATCGGGGCACCATTCATTGTGCTGAATGTTTTGATGCAAGGACCGGACATTGGACTCGGGTGCGGGACATGGCGATCCCTCGTTCTGCCCTGAGCTGCTGTGTGGTGTTTGACCTTCCCAACATGGCCGACTTTGCCCCGCCCCGCCCTCCTCCTCATGACGATTCCACTGAGGAGTAGATGCGCACTCATTTAAACAAAAGCATCTATTAACTGCAAAAAAGTGTTCAGTTTTGTTGTTGTTGATTGTTTTTTTATACACTAGTGACAGTAGCTCATTTGATATAGTGCTCGTCCTCTAATTTGAAGGTCCAGAAAATACGGTAATCTTCTCAAACTAAAACACCTGGTACATTACTGACAGTAATTGTGTCTCCAGCTTCTCAATAACAGACAGCGCTTTAAACCCATCACATGTCCTATTGTCATCTGAGTAACAGTGTTCTTAAATCTGCTTTTGTTTACAGACTGAATTCCCAGAAAAAGACGGGCTCCCTGAACACCTCATGTACCAGCTGGAGAGACGACTGCCTCCCAGAGAGGACCTGATGCTGACGGTCACATGGAGGAGGTGGACCTGGTGGAGGTGGAGGTCCAGGCCCAGCAGAGGAAGCACCAGGGAGAGTTTACGAGGAGGACGAAGACGCCCCACAGTCAGGAGTCCAGTGCCCGACACAATGAGCCGCTCCTCTGCCCAAACTCAGAGTCAAAGCCAGAGTTTTGTGTTCCTCGTTTGAGGCTCGGACTCATTGTAAATGTTTGTTACATCTTTATTTAAGTGTGTTTTTGTCCAATTCTACTTTCTGTGAAGATAATTTCATATTTTTGGTAATAAAATGCACAATATTTACAAATGTGGTCTTAATTTATTGTCTCTTCTCAGTGTAGAACTAAAAATAAACCTGTCAGGAGTTTTTACATGGCTGTAAATGAATATTAGGAGGAGTCAGTAATTAGTGGTAGTAATTCTGGTGTGCAGTTTTCTGGAGGGTCTGCACCTGCTTTTCTCCATGGGGATGTTAATACTTTGCCTGGAATGTTCAGCACCTTTACTCCCTCTTTATTGGTTAGTTGTGTGATTTTTTTAAAACTGTTCATTGGCAGTGCAATAAAAAACTTTATTTTTCCACCACAATAGAAGGAACTCTGTCCTTTGAGATTCTATACTTCTGTACTTTGCCCTGAAATATCTAAAAGGTAAAAATGTGGAACCTGTGTGTTTCTATTAGTGATACACCCAAGAACTGACTGGATTACAATCAGCAAAATATAACAAAAGCTCATTTTAATAATATTTTTAGCTATATATGACCTATAGAAAGTTATGATGTCATTTGAAATCCAGCAACAGCTTAGGCTGGATTTATAATATATCTATATTAGTGGTGGGCATAGATAAATTTATATATATATATATATACACACACACACATATATATATATATATATATATATATATATATATATATATATATATATATACATACACATATATATATGTATATATATAACTTTCTATAGGTCATATATAGCTACAAATATTATTAAAATGGCATGTTGTTATACACTGGTTTTGCTCCTAATACCCTTGTATGGTTTTGAACCCAGGTCCCCCATGGGAAAGTCCAGCAACTAACCCATTGAGCTAACCAGCCACTTGGGGACGCATCCCGGACGAGTTGCTGTGTTTTGAAGGGGCACAAAACACTTCCTGCCCCTAAACGCAAAATAGCTTTAGGACATGTGACCTGTGATTAGCGCCAGGTGAGCTGATCAAGTGAGCACAGGTGTGTATAATTAGGCGCGCCCCGGTGCTCACATGGATATGTGCAGAAGAGGAGAGCTCCACCGGGAGCTCCACCGGGAGCCAGCGGATCCGTGGATTTGTATGTGACAGCATCGCTTCGGTTTTACGCTCTTCTAACGCGCATTTAGCCCCAGCAACATGGACATGTGAAAGTTTATCACTGCAGCTCCAGAACAGCTAAACACTGGAAAAGGCGCATATTTGGCCACAGCACGTGCAGCTCCAGAACGCCAGACTCTGGAAAAGGCGCATATTTGGCCACAGCACGTGCAGCTCCAGGACGCCAAACTCTGGAAAAGGCGCATATTTGGCCACAGCACGTGCAGCTCCAGGACGCCAAACACTGGAAAAGGCGCATATTTGGCCACAGCACGTGCAGCTCCAGGATGCCAAACACTGGAAAAGGCGCATATTTGGCCACAGCACGTGCAGCGCCATGCTACGCGGGACTACGGAGACGGTGCAGCGGCGGGTCTGCGGAGACGGTGCAGCGGCGGGGCTACGGACACGGTGCAGCGCGTCCAGATCACCGCGTCAGCATGTTGAACCAGGCGAAGAAGCCAACACCAGATAAGATTTACCAATATGGTTTTACCTGTTGCCTGACCAGCCGAGACCCAACCGTACAGACTTTTACAACTTTACTACTTTATAAAGCCTGTTACAGTCGAACCGGATGTTTCTGAAATCCCTCATACAGGTGGGATCTATAACAAGGGGAAATATCACTTGGGCTTTTGCCAACTGGATAAACTGAACTGAATTTCTTTGCGGTACAATAATCCATTTGGTGACATGTTTTTAGACTGTTTTGGCTGGTCACGCAACTTCACCCGTTGGTGAACTCGACCGATTATCGCAATGTTTGGGTTTTTGTCGCAGTGTTGGTGAATAATGTTCATGCTGCCGCTGTTTCTCGCTCTGCTTGGTTTTTTAATGCAATGTGGTTTTAATAATGCTTTGTTGGGCTTTCATATGGCATTTGTGGCAATGCTTTTGTTGAGAGGAAACGCTGTGTTTTCATAGTGTAGATGCATCTAAATATAAGGGGAAAACCGGGGTCGAACATGTCGTGAAATTTTCTGGAAAAAGGTAAGTGAACACTGAGAAATGAAACAGGCCAGAACCCGATACTCAGAAAAACAAGAGGCCCGGTAGAGTTCAATTTGTCAACTGGATAAAGAGTTTTTGGTAGATGTTTCACTGCTCATCCAAGCTGTTTCTTCTGTTCTTGTCCACTTAACAAAGTGAACTCTACCCTTTGCCATTTTTAGCTGATGATTAATGCCGTAAACAGGGAGGTCATTATAGTTCTATGGGTGAGGTAGGCAGGCTTTACGAATTTCTTATGATCCGTTCTTCACCATTGCCAGTGCTCCAGGAGCAGGTGAGGCAGGCGCACTTAACGAATTTTTTATGATCCGTTCTTCACTATTGTCAGTGCTCCAGGAGCAGGTGAGGCAGGCGCACTTAACGAATTTCTTAGTACTTGACGAATTTTTGCGTTTGACCCGTTCTTCAACCATTACCAGTGCTCCAGGAGCAGGTGAGGCAGGCGCATTTGACGAATTTTTTAGCACTTGACGAATTTCTTACGATGGAATTTTTTTGCATTTGACTCCTTCCCCCCCCAACTCTGTACATTGAGCATACAGCCCGCAGCCACGTAGTTCTATGCCCGCAATTTCCCATAGAAGCACAAGGCATTTTTTGCTAAATCAAACTCCTCATGTTCAGCTGACGAGGCTTCCACAGCTTTCATAAAGGCCAAATTTTGTATGGATTATAATGTATTTTTACAATAAGAACTTTAAAAATAAAATAAAAAATTAATCGTCAAAGCACCTAAAAATCAGCTTTGTATTAGTTAGCCTAGCCCAGCGCTAGCTCTGTTCTAGCAGCGCTCTGACTGGTCAGAACTACGTTTCTGACGTCACACGTTGGGCTGCGGAAGTAAAACTTTTTTGGGGGTCATACGCCAAGGAGCACAGCCCATTTAAAACAATATGGCGCCATTTTGGATTCATCCAGATTTTATTATAGTTCTATGGGCCATTGGATTTTTAACCTTGCTGTGCTAACTAGTAGTGTACTGCTAAACGCTACTGGGACATTTAATTACTAACCATTTAGTTTTCAGGTTTTGGATGGAGTCTAACCTTTTTTTTTTTTTTATAGGCAGCAGTTTTTTGTCAGGTTGTTTTTTTTTTAAGCATTTATTGTCCATAAGCTAAATCTACTTAAATTCATGTCTAGTTTATTCAAATACAGCTAAAGTTAAAAAATGTCTGCCATTATGTTACTAACCCATACATTTTTTTTTAGGATGGTGTCTAACCTTTTTTTACAGGGAGCAGTTTTACTATCACCATGTTTATTTTAAGCATTTATTGTCCAACATAAGCCAATGCTAAATCTGCTTAAATTCATGTCTAGTTTACTAACACATTTTCTGGTTTTAGGATGGCGTCTAACCTTTTTTACAGGGAGCAGTTTTATTATGTTTTAAGCATTTATTTTCAATAACAAACTAAATCTACTTGCATTCATTTATAGTTTATTCAAATACAGCTAAAGCTAAAATATGATGCCTGCCATTATGTTACTAACATTTTCTGGTTTTAGGATGGCGTCTAACCTTTTTTAGAGGGAGCAGTTTTATTATATGTTAAGCATTTATTTAAAGCTAAATCTACTGAAATTCATGTCTAGTTTATTTGAATAAAGCTAAAACATTATGTTTGACATGTTATTGACTAACCTCTAAATTCTCATTTTAGGATGGTGTCTAACCTTTTTCACAGGGAGCAGTTTATTTTAAGCATTTATTGTCCATAACAAAAGATTAAATGTACTTAAATTCATGTTGAGTTTACTAACATACATTTTTTGGTTTTAGGATGGCGTCTAACCTTTTTTCTTTTTTTACAGGCAACAATTTTTTGCCATGTTTTAAGCATTTAATGTCCATAACTAAAGCGCAATCTCCTTCAGTTCATTTCTAGTTAATCATGTTTTAGCTTTAGCCATGTTTAAATTAGCCAAATCTAAATCTACCTCATGTCTTGCAACTGTGAGGCATAAAGATCATCTGCGGCAACTGCAGCGGATGATCTGTTAATTATTAGTTTATTATTTAAACACAGCTAAGGCTAAAACATGTCTGTCATGTTACTGACTAGCCCTTAAATTTTAACATTGCTAAGATAAACTATGCTAGCTTTAGTTGTACTGCTAAGCTAAACGCTACTGTGACATATAATTTACATGTGGTGGTGGGGAGGTGTCTAACCTCTTTTTACAGGGAGCAGTTTAATTATCAGTTACTAAAGCTACTTTAATTCATGGCTCGTTTATTTCAATACAGCTAAAGCTAAAACATTATGTTTGACACATGTTATTGACTAACCTGTAAATGTTCTGGTTTTAGGATGGCGTTTAACTTTTTTTTCAGGGAGCAGTTTTATTATCACCATGTTGATTTAAGTATTTATTGCCCATAACATAAGCTAAATCTGCTTGCATTCATTTATAGTTTATTTAAATACAGCTAACGCTAAAATATGATGTCTGCCATTATGTTACTAACATTTTCTGGTTTTAGGATGGCGTCTAACCTTTTTTACAGGCAGCAGTTTTTATTATCACTGATTTTAAGCATTTATTGTCCATAAAACAAGCTAAAACTAAATTACTTAAATTCATGTCTAGTTTATTTTAATACAGCTAAAGCTAAAACATACTGCATATTCAAATTCATGTCTTGTTTACTGACTTAACACATTTTCCGGTTTTAGGATGGTGTCTAACCTTTTTTACAGGGAGCAGTTTTATTATTGCCATGTTGAGTTAAGCATTTATTGTCCATTGTAAAGCCAAGTTTACTTAATGTCTTGCAACTATAGCAGATTTTAGATTATTATTTGAATACAGCTAAGGCTTAAACATGTGTTATGTTACTGACTAGCCTAGCATAGCTAAACTGTTGCCGCTAGTTGTGTACTGCTAAGATAAACGCTACTGTGACATATAATTTACATGTGGTGGTGGGGTGGTGTCTAACCTTAACATGCTAATCCAGCCTTTTACAGGTAGCACTGGGATATTTGGCCTAGTACAGAGTGTGGACTACTGACAAATGAACGTTCACCTCTATTTGAAGTCAAAACGCCAAAAAAAGGCCACAGGAGAAAACCTCAAGAGATGAAGTAACGCCCAAAAATATGGAATGAATAAAGAAACTATATCATTTAAAATGGATGCACAAACTTAATTCACCCAAACACCTTTCATACCCAAATACATCAAAGTTAAAGAAAATGGAGCCCTGAGGAGCCATCTATTAAAGTGCAAACGCTGAACAGTGACTAAACAATTACATTTTTGAAAAATGGATTGCATTGTGGACAACCTAAAAACAAAACATGTCCTGGGACTGATCTGGAGGAAAGGAGTGTTACCTGGCACAAAGAGTTTGAATGTTGATCCTGGGATCCCAAAGGAAGGAAAGACAAAGGCTGGAGGCTGAGAGAATCGCACAAGATGGAGAAATGTTCAAACCCGAACATTTTAAATCAAGCTGCTGATTACTTTCCCTTGTGAGGGGAATTCACTCTTTGCATTTAAGCCATTTATCACCTTGACTTTTGGGCCACACACCGGCTGAGTGTAATGGTTCAAACCTTCTTCCTGCTGCTGGTTTCACAGGTTTTATTGGTCTGTCCCTGCAGACTTAAACTCTGTAGGTATTTGAGGTCTGTCCCTGCAGACTTAAACTCTGTAGGTATTTGAGGTCTGTCCGTGCAGACTTAAACTCTGTAGGTATTTGAGGTCTGTCCCTGCAGACTTAAACTCTGTAGGTATTTGAGGTCTGTCCGTGCAGACTTAAACTCTGTAGGTATTTGAGGTCTGTCCGTGCAGACTTAAACTCTGTAGGTATTTGAGGTCTGTCCCTGCAGACTTAAACTCTGTAGGTATTTGAGGTCTGTGCAGACTTAAACTCTGTAGGTATTTGGGGTCTGTCCGTGCAGACTTGAACTCGGTAGGTATTTGGGGTCTGTCCGTGCAGACTTAAACTCTGTAGGTATTTGAGGTCTGTCCGTGCAGACTTAAACTCTGTAGGTATTTGAGGTCTGTCCGTGCAGACTTAAACTCTGTAGGTATTTGAGGTCTGTCCGTGCAGACTTAAACTCTGTAGGTATTTGAGGTCTGTCCGTGCAGACTTAAACTCGGTAGGTATTTGAGGTCTGTCCGTGCAGACTTAAACTCGGTAGGTATTTGAGGTTCTCTGTGAACCTTGTGTCATCTCAAAACAAGGTCTGAATATGCCAACGATGCTTGTTACTGTAAGGTTTTGGTTTTGGGCCTGAACTGGTGTGTGCCAGATTCTAAACATTGGCACAGTTTTGGAGATCTAAATGATCTAAATGTGAAACAGATTTAAGCACTGATGTGTGACGGTTTCATGAGTCTGTGACTATAAAACCCCTGATTACAAACTAACATTTCCACAGGTTTAACTTTTTACCACAGGTTTTTGTTTTTTACTTTGCTTAGTCAGTTCCAGGCCAAGACCCTGACCTCGACTTACTGAATTTGATGGGTTTGTATTTGATTTTGTCTGAACTGGTCTAACTTTGGGCCAGATTTGGACTGGTTTGAGTGTAATAACTCTGGTCTTAACCTTTACGCTAGACTGAAAAACTGGTTATTCTAAACTAACACTTCCACAGGTTTAACTGATTTTTCTGTTCATTTAGCATCAAAACCAGGTCTGAACTTGACAATCTTGGGTTTTTAAATGTGTTTTGTATTTGGTCTGGTCTGAGGTGGTCTAACTTTGGGCCAGATTTGGGACTGGTTTGAGTGTAATAACTCTGGTCCTGAGCCTTACACTGGACTGAGATACTGGTTATTCTAAACTTATACAGGTTTAACTGATTTTTCTGTTCATTTAGCATCAAAACCAGGTCTGAACTTTGACAATCTTGGGTTTTTAAATGTGTTTTGTATTTGGTTTGGACTGGTTTGAGTGTAATTGCTCTGGTCTTAACTCTTCCACAGGTTTAACTGATTTTTGTTCATTTAGCGTGAAAACCAGGTCCGAACTTGACAATCTTAGGTTTTTTTTTTTTATGTGTTTAGTTTGGTTTGAACTGGTATAAATGTGCCAGATTTGGACTGGTTTAGAGTGCGATGGCTCTGAACTGAGATACTGGTTATTCTAATCTCAAACTCTTCCTCAGGTTTGCATTGTTAATTGACCCTTTAAACCATCTGTTAACATTTCTTTTTGAACACTGTGATTTAACACAAGGTTAAGTGTCTTACTAAAGTTGTGGGTCATTGCTGCCATTTTGTTTGTTTGTTGTTGATTCTGACTCTTCTGAAATCTCAATGTTTTACCTAAACTGTTAAACGAGTCTTCACAGGTCCTGGAGGCTGTTTGTGGTGAGTATCTGCGCACTTACTAACACGCTAACCTTAAAAAACACGGGCGGTGGGTTAATCCAGCCACAGAGGGCGCTGTGCCCCTCTGTGCCAGTCCCCAGCCTGGACAAATGGAGAGGGTTGCTTTGGCATAAAACCACCGCCTTTATCATGATCCACACATGAGAAACCCTTTATTATTCGCCTGTGTACGTCTCTAAAGCCCAGTGCTCTGTTCACCTGCTGATGTCATGCAGTGATCACTAGTTCAGAACTTGCCCCCATCACTACACTAGTTCAGAACTTTCCCCCATCACTACACTAGTTTGTTGCCTTGACAGACTCACTGCCACAGTGAGATCTCCGCCGAGGAAACACTGATCTGTGCCGTTTTTTGGCTCTGACAGAATTCCATCACCTCTAGCGACGGACTTTAGCTTCAAATGTGACAGAGTTCAACTTTAAGATGGTAATTTTCTTAAAACGGCTTAACCCAAGAGCCAAACCTGACAGTGCTAAAGTTTAGTAAAGTCTAATATTGAATGTGTAAAAAAGAGCGTATTTTCCGTTCCCTTTAGCCTGACCGGAGTCCCCGTTTGTCTGTGTGCCCGACGTACTTCAGGTTCAAGGCCAAATAAAGTGTCCAGAACAAAGCGTAGACGAGGGATTTTTGAGAGTTAACTGCTACTTTTTTATCTTTAGTTTCATGGAGATGGTAACTCCTCTCTCAGTCTCCGTCTCCTCAGAAACGACGACGCTGTCAGGGCCGAAGAAGCCGCTGGACACGCCGACTAATGCTGAACTGGAGAAGATGGAAAAGCTTGAAGCACTTGTTGAACCTGCAGGTCGGGCTACTTTAAAAATAACAAATATTTAGAATTTATTTTATTTAAAAAAAAATGAAAACGTGATTTATTTTCTCTTTGATTGCTGGTAATTTATTGCAAAAAATTGATAATTTTGTTGTAGTTTTAACAGTTGTAGTGGTTATGAATTATGCAAAGGAGGAAAACCTACACAATAGTTTCTCTGGAGCTTAATCATGTGCAGACCTCTTTTTCATCATGCAGTATTGTTTACATTTTATTTCTTTGGCACTTTATGTACAGGACATAATGATTTTACTCTTTATATAATTATATTACTCTTATTATATTTATATATCTGTTATTAATGGCACTCTTTGGTTTTTCATGGCAGGTGTGTGGCTGAGCTTTCGGGTGGTGAACAGTGCATCTCCTGCACTGCGCCGTTTGTTCCTGGTGATGGAGACGACGGCCCAGACCATGTGCTCCGGTTTAAAGCAGCCTTCACGTCTGACCTGTCAAAGCGGAAGGAAAGCACCAATGTCCAGTGGTCGAAAATGGCAACAGCTCTTCACCCCAGATTTAAGGACCTGAAAACCCTCCCGAGATCTGAAAGAGGAAGTCTGGAAGCTTCAGGCTGTTTGCTTCTCACAGGGAAATGGACCCAGATCCACCGCAAAATAAAATAAACCTCCTGTTGGCTGATTCAGATGAAGTGAACCCAGAATCGGACATGACTGTGGCTCGGTGCAGAGGTGAGGACTGAACACACAGCGGCCGACCCGAGCTCGGCACCTGTGGCAAACAAATATCTGGCTACACCTGCAGCAGTGGTGCCGTGTGAAAGACTTTTCTCACTCTGTTCATACACTGATGTTACATATTACTAAGTTCACTGCTGTTATTTCAAGCTAAGAAGTATGTGTTTGTAATGTTGCCATTTTATTTTTTAATAAGCATAAGAGTGTAATCTGACTCAAAGTTCTGACTCTGCTCTGCACTTTTCTGAAAGAAAATAAACAAAAGGTCAAAAAGGAAATTCTTTTTGTGTTTGATTCTCAATTAAGAAACGGTGGTAATTGCTTTACATTATGGCTTTAAAACTGAAAATGCAAAATAACACAATTTTAAACATGCAATGCCATTATAAATATATAATTTTGATATGCAACTTTGTACTAATAACTGGATAATGGTTTATGGTTTAAATTAGGGCTGTCAAATGATTAATTTGGTTTGGACTGGATCAGCCCTTGGTTTGAATCCTACTTGTCCCACAGACAACAGTGTGTTTCCCTGTCTGGTTTTAAATCTTCCTTCACTGTCCAACGGGGTTCCCCAAGGTAGCATTTTAGGACCTATTTTATTTAGTGTTTTTATTAATGATTTCCCGGAAATGTGTCCAAATATATATCAAAATCGGCGTACATCAACTAGAGAAGTGGGGCATCAAACGATAGCTGAATTTTTAAAATAACTGTCACGGTTTACAAGCTGCAAAATTTGTTCAGATTTTTTGCAATTTTCTAATGACAAAATTTGCTCCCGTTCGGCCATACAAAGTCCGATTGGGCTCAAATTTGAATCACTTGTAAAACTTTCGTTCCAAAGCCGACTAATTGTGACACGAGCAAAAATGGTGTGATAGCGCCCCCTGCAGGACACAATAAAATTTTGCATGGACGGTCAAAATTTTACTTTTTCTAAAATGTACCAAATTTTGTACAAAATTACTTTGGGTCATCTCAATCAAAAAAGCATATGTAAACCATATGATATTTTTAACCGTGTTGCCATGGTGATGCGTGAAAGCTCCAATGTTATCCTAATGGGAAAGATGAGATAAATTCCCATTCATGAAAAATATTTTACTTTCACTGAATATTCTCATATTTGGCTCAATGACTCTTCATGTCATCCCGATCAAAAAAGTCAATGACAACCATATCGTATATTTCACTGGGTTGCCATGGCGATGCGCCAAAGCCTCCATGTTATCCTTATGGGAAAATTTCAACAATTTCTTACTTTTCAAAGTGATATAGCGTCTTATTAGTTTCAGTCAAGAACGTGAAATTTAGCACAGTGATTCTTCAGGTCAGTCCGAACAAAAAAGTCTGGGGGGCCAAAGTTGTATTTTGCACGGTGTTGCCATGGTGATGTCCCAAATTGCCCATATTCGTCAATGTTAACACATCAGCATCTCCAGTGTGTGTGGACTTTGTGTTTATTGACAAGTTCAGCCCAAAGCCACAAACACACAGAGACAAGAGGCTCATCAGCGCCACCCGGGGGAGCGTCAGCGCCACTCGGGGGAGCATCGGGTTGGCCGAGTGCGACGTGCGGCCCGCGAGGGCCGTTCGATGCCACTTGCGGCTTTAATTATTATTATTATTATTATTATTATTATTATTAAATCAGTTTTCAGCTCTTCTCCCTGGAGACCTGTAGCATGTTTTGGGTTGATGGGGGAAACCGGAGTGCACTTGGACATATATATCGTCCTTTTTTCTTAAACATGCAGATTTTTATGTACTTTTACTCTTTTCATTTAAACTGATCACATCACTTATAGAATGTGGATACCTGGAGTTGTGGTGCGTTTCATTCACACGTTTGTCACAGTCTGTCTACATCTGTAAAGCTCAAAACGCTCTGTTCCACCTTGTGATGTCATGCAGTGGTAGTTTTTAAGTTCACAGCTACTGTAGTTTGAAAACACAGTGGAGCACTTCCTGTATGACATCGTAAGGTGTTTTGTTTGAGCGAAGAACACGGTCTATGGAGGTCATCAGATGTGTGAATTGTGTTGGAGAATAGATTTGACCATTGTCTGTCGGCACATCGGCCATCGACTGGTGAAACAAATCGGCAAAATAATGAACTTGCAGATGGTAACTTTAATGTAATGGCTTTTGTTCATGTATAAATATAAGCATTAGTCACATATGAGGGCTGATGCAGAACAAGGACAGTCCGTGCTTCAGTGCTTGTGTGTGGAGACATGTTTTGATGTGTAAAATAAAAGCAGCGTGTTCTCCTCTCTCTGTTTGGACTGGAGCTCAGGTGAGGTGGGAGCAGTGTGATTCTGCTCTTTAAATGCATTAGCTGTGCTGCTCCAGCGCCTCCTGAGACGGGGCCATGTGATGTTTGGCATGTCACACCTCACATGTAAAAATATGCACGTCGTATTGACTGTGATTTTCCATATAGACTGTACACAGGGCCTGGTGTGCTGTTGTGCTTGTGTATCTGCAATGTGGGCAATAGTGAAAGCAGATATACTGAATTCAAACTATATAGAGGACATACTGAGCTTTAACATTTAACTCAACACTTTATTTGGTTCCATTCAAGCTTGTTTCTTTGATGCTATTTACAATGCCACCATTCTGTGACCCCTGAGAAATCTCTCCACATGCAATTTTCTACTGATATTATAAAAATAAACACTTCTCTAATGCTTTAGACCAGGGGTGGGCAAACTTTTTGGCTCGAGGGCCACAAAGGGTTCTAAAATTTGATGGAAGGGCCAGACCAGGAGCAGATGGATGGAGGGTTCTAGTCTGACTACGTCAACCCAGCAAATAAGACGAAAATAACTTGCAGGATCCAACAATTTACATGTGACATATTCAAACATCTCAATTCAACATGTGCACCATATATCGGCCGATGATTTTCCACTTCAAAAATTAACATTTTTCGTTTCAGAAGTTTTGACTTCCGTTTGATTGTGACACATTTGATAATTCTGTTGACAGTGTTGGGAAGGTTACTTTAAACTGTATTCCCTACAGATTACAGATTACATACCCCAAAATGTAGTTTGTAATGTAATCCATTAAATTACTTCAGTAAGTAACTGGATTACTTGTTATTGTCGTTTTTTTAAAACTACATGAATGTAGCAACCACCTCCTGCAAATTCTTGTTTGGTTTTAGACCTGGTTTTAGTCCTGGTTTAGACCTGGTTTAGATCTGGTTTTAGTCCTGGTTTAGACCTGGTTTTAGACCTTGATTAGACCTGGTTTAGACCTGGTTTTAATCCTGGTTTAGACCTGGTTTTAGTCCTGATTTAATGCTTGTTTACACATGGTGTAGACCTGCTTTAGACCTGGCTTAGTCCTGGTGTTAGTTCTGGTTTAGAGGTGCACAGGAGAATGCGAGGTCCACGCAGCGTATGCAACAAGACACAGTCCACGCGCGGTGTCCACACCGAACAAGAGGAAATGTGGCACGCCGCCAAAGGGAGCAGGTGCAGTGTGCGGCACACTAGATATATACTTGGCCGCAGTGCTTTATGGGAAGGTTTTCGGACCATGAGTGAGGAAGTCGTGTTCAAGATATAGTTCTACCCCCGGGCACCGTGCCATGGGCCTATGTGGATAATTTGGTTTTATGGATCACTGTATCTAGAGTGCGCCATCTGTTGGGAAACGCCAGAATTGCAGGGAAAATAAAACTAATAAATTTTATTGCAGTTCATTCATGTTTGGCGGGCCGGATTAAAAAGGTTAACGGGCTGTATGTGGCCCCCGGGCCGTAGTTTGCCCACCCCTGCTTTAGAATAACATGTGAGTCTGGTCACTGTTGAATCTCCCAGAGTTCAGAGCGTGGGCCTGGTTTAATGTGGATTAGTCAATCAGGGGAAGAATATCACTGAAAACGGCAGTACAGTATTAAAGTAAGGTCAGATACATTTGCAATAGCAATATCAGTCTAGACAGTCAAGGCAGCCATAAACTTTTGAGAAAACTTGCACTCAAATGGTGCAAACACATAAATACAGCCTGAGGAATGCTTTTCATGAGTCAACATTATTTTTGTCTGCTGAGGAAACTAATGCAAATCAAATCACTTGGAAATAGTGTTTTACACACATAGGCATGGCACTAAGGTACAAAGGTACAAAATGTACAAAAACATGTTCAAAAGCTAAGAAAGCCCCAAAATAATGCAGTATAAATCCACTGTACAATCACACACAGGCAAGATAAAGTGTCTTGCCCAAGAACAACACTATGCACTAGTTGGAGCTGGGATCAGTCTGCAGGAGAATGTTCTTCCACTGAAACTAGCTCAAAACAAGGATTTGATCAGATTTACTGGTCAATGTTATAACCCCGACACCAACAGGCTAAATGTACCTGAAGCCACACTGTAGAAGAGCTCTGCAGGTGTTAAGAAGAGTGCAGCGCTAGTGCCCCCGGTGGGAACCATGTGACACTGTTCACACCTGTGGGTCATGTGTGTGTCGCCCGTGGGTGACACAGCCTACGTGGATTTGACCCATGGGTGACGTGCTGGTCTCTGGAGAGGAGGTGTCAGAGGTGGGAAAGCTCAGTCAGGACTCACTGTTCTTTGTGTAATGCTTCTTCACCTTTTTCCACACCACAATGAACAAATTCTGACATTTGTGAGTTCACCATTTGTGGAGGGGAAAAAAGTCTGAGCTTTTCTCTCAACTGATTTTTATTTACCACCAGCGCTGGACCCGGTGAACCTGAATACTCAGTTAGTATTGGCTGTTCAAGTTGGTCTCTGCCTCCACACAAAGAGTTTTAAATCGGAGCTAAGAAAGAGCCTGGAGACAAACTGGCCCTGATAAAAGCATCGGGCTTCTGTGAGACGAGTTGACCAAGGAAACTGATAATGTTAAAGAAGGACAAATTCTGTAAGCGTTGGATGAGGCCAGAGCTCACTGCAGACGCTGAGATTTTTCATCCCCTGGGACTCTGCAGGGGAGGCAAAATTCCACAGCAGCTAGTTTACATCTGCAGGCCCCGATACTTAATCACAATAGTTACTAGTTAATGTGCCCAGCCCTGAAAATAGGATCTCTCAGCAGTATTTCTGTAGATTCTCCTACCACTGAAACATGGTAGTGTGGAGCCCAGTCTCCCATGCACCCTCCTGAGTCCTCCCGATGGACACCACCCAGCCTTCTGATGACACACTGACTTCCATCCCACCTCCCTCGTCCCCTCCACCCGTATGAGACACCCATAAAGTCATCAATAACGGGCGTAACAGAGCCCATCATGTCCACAGTGATGAATCAGACGTGTGCGCTGTTCTTTGTTTATGACACTTGGTGTGATGATGTCCGCTGTGGTCCAGTGGGCAGAGCCTCGCCTCCAAAAAGGAGAGCAGCTTCAGAACGCATGAAGATCGATACAGACTGCAGATCTGCTGCTCTGTGCAGTGTGGGACTGTGAATGGACTATGGAGGTCTACAGAAGGGAGGTTTAGTATGTGGACATGAGGTGTTTTATAGTTCGATTGGAAATGAAATCTTTTAAATGGTCTCTACCGGATTTTACGTATTTAAAAGTCCTATATTACACAACACTGACTCATGTGAGCTTGTCAAAAACACACCTGGAGTTGTGTTTTTTGTAATCATTTATTATTAGCTTGTCTACATTTCTAAGATCAGAATGCTCTGTTCCACCTTGTGATGTCATGTAGTGGTAGTTTCAGGGTAACAGTTTACATTTATTTCAGTAGACACGGGCAATTCCAGGGTTGGAATCATCAAAATGATCTACTGAAGGTGTACGGAGTTTAAAAACACAGTGGAACACTTGCTGTATTATCATGTGACATCACAAGGTGGAACAATGTTTTCAGTGTGAGAGAAGAACTCAGTCTAAATCTGCAGGATTGTGTGTTAAACATGTGTGAGTGAATGAAATAAAACACTCCAGGTATATTTATTTGTTTAACACAGATCAGAAAACAGACTAATAATATGGGCCCTTTAAGAAAACATGTTTCTAGCCCCAGTAAAGATATATTGCATCTCCTTATAAAGCATTTTATTGTCAAGAGAACCATGAGGTGCACGATTAGTATGCTAGTTGTTGTTAGCATTCCACACTGGTCTCTGAAGGTTGTGAAAAGCTCTTAGAAAGTCCTGCTGTGAATGATTCTGATTTTGGAATGTACAATAAGTGACCCAGAGGTGATACCGGGGGCTGAGGGTACATGCACCTTACGATTATGACATAAAAAATATTATATAAAAAAGAAAACACATCTGTTCTTCTCTTCTGATCATGGTCCCTCTGAGTTTGCTGGTTACATGTTATTAAAGTCAACTTAAAAGTCCAGAAATCAGATTCTAATCAGATCTTGTTGTGCATCTGAACAAGGTCACTGGAGACACACACAGGTATGTTATAACACACAGGTATGTTATAACATACAGGCATGTTATAACATACAGGTATGTTATAACACACATGTATGTTATAACACAGAGACATGTTCTAACACACATGTATGTTATAACACATGTATGTTATAACACACAGGTATGTTATAACATACAGGTATGTTATAACACACATGTATGTTATAACACAGAGACATGTTCTAACACACATGTATGTTATAACACACAGGTATGTTATAACATACAGGTATGTTATAACACACATGTATGTTATAACACAGAGACATGTTCTAACACACATGTATGTTATAACACACATGTATGTTATAACACACAGGTATGTTATAACATACAGGTATGTTATAACACACATGTATGTTATAACACAGAGACATGTTCTAACACATGCATGTTATATCACACAGGCATGTTATAACACACATGTATGTTATAACACACATGCATGTTATATCACACAGGCATGTTATAACACACACGTATGTTATAACACAGAGACATGTTCTAACACATGCATGTTATATCACACAGGCATGTTATAACACACATGTATGTTATAACACACATGCATGTTATATCACACAGGCATGTTATAACACACATGTATGTTATAACACAGAGACATGTTATAACACACATGTATGTTATAACACACAGGCATGTCCTAACACACAGATAAGTTATAACACACAGACATTTTATAACACACATGTATGTTATAAAACATGTATGTTATAACACACAGGCATGTTATAAGACACAGGTATGTTATAACACACATGTATGTTATAACACACAGGCATGTCCTAACACACAGGTAAATTATAACACACAGACCTGTTATAATACACATGTATGTTATAACACATGTATGTTATAACACACAGGCATGTTATAACACACAGGTATGTTGTAACACACATGCATGTTATAATACACATGTATGTTATAACACACAGGCATGTTATAATACACAGGTAAATTATAAGACACAGACCTGTTATAATACACATACATGTTATAACACAGGCATGTTATAACACACAGGCATGTTATAACACACAGGTATGTTATAAGACACAGGTATGTTATAACACACAGGTATGTTATAACACACAGGTATGTTATAACACACAGGTATGTTATAACACACATGCATGTTATAACACACAGGTATGTTATAACACACATGCATGTTATAACACACAGGTATGTTATAACACACATGCATGTTATAACACACAGGTATGTTATAACACACAGGCATGTTATAACATACAGGTATGTTATAACACACATGCATGTTATAACACACAGGTAAATTATAAGACACAGACCTGTTATAATACACATACATGTTATAACACACAGGCATGTTATAACACACAGGTATGTTATAAGACACAGGTATGTTATAACACACAGGTATGTTATAACACACAGGTATGTTATAACACACAGACATGTTATAACACACATGTATGTTATAACACAGGTATGTCATAACACACATGTATGTTATAACACAGGTATGTCATAACACAGGCATGTTATAACACACAGGTATGTTATAACACACATGCATGTTATAACACACAGGTATGTCATAACACAGGCATGTTATAACACACAGGTATGTTATGACACACATGCATGTTATAACACAGGTATGTCATAACACAGGCATGTTATAACACACAGGTATGTTATAACACACAGGCATGTTATAACACACAGGTATGTTATAACACACAGGTATGTCATAACACAGGCATGTTATAACACACAGGTATGTTATGACACACATGCATGTTATAACACAGGTATGTCATAACACAGGCATGTTATAACACACAGGTATGTTATAACACACATGCATGTTATAACACACAGGTATGTCATAACACAGGCATGTTATAACACACAGGTATGTTATGACACACAGGCATGTTATAACACATGTATGTTATAACACACAGGCATGTTATAATACACAGGTATGTTATAACACACATGTATGTTATAACACACAGGTATGTCATAACACACATGTATGTTATAACACACAGACATGTTATAACACATGTATGTTATAACACACAGACATGTTATAACACACAGACATGTTATAACACACATGCATGTTATAACACACATGTATGTTATAACACACAGACATGTTATAACACACATGTATGTTATAACACACAGACATGTTATAACACACAGACATGTTATAACACACTGGTATGCTATAACACACAGACATGGCGGCACACCAAGAAGGTTTCCTCCGGGCCCTCCGGGTTCCTCCATCTACCCAAAACGTGCACAGTAGGTGTGAAAGTGGAGTGTGTGTGTGAGTGATGGTGGTGGTCGACCGATGGTGCGGTTCCATCAGTCTGCCCCAGGGCAGCTGTGGCTACAACAGTAGTTTACACCATCGGGTCTGGCGTGAATGAACATTGCTCTGTTAATAATGCTGTGTAAAGCGTCTTTGGGGACATGTGTCTGTGAAAAGTGCTATAGAAAATAAAGTTACCTTACCTTTGTCATGCTCAGTATGACGTTTAGTTTCTGTCTGTCTATATGAGAACTGAGCTGTATAAAATGATTGGATTAAGAGACTAAGATGCATTGCACATATTATTACAAATATACTTCAAATTCTTGAGCAAAGCATTTCAAGTTTTAAGATGGCACATTGTGCTTTTATCTGTAGTAAAATCTGTAGTTTGTGACACAAGTGACATTTTAAATCTAAAATGACTCTCACTCATCAGATAACTTCCTGGTTGTAAAATTGCAGAGTGCTGCTGGAGATGATTCCTGCTGGTCCCTTTGCGGTTCGTCATTGCAAACGTCATCACAACAAAGTGCCACATGGTGTCGGCCCCTCTGAAAGAAAGCTGCACATTTAGCTGCAAACAAGCAGGGATTTTATTTATTTATTTATTTATTTATTTATTTTTTCATTTGTACCAAAATGACTAGATGTCACTGCTGAATTCTACTTGTCTCACCAGTTAAGAAATAAGTACTGATGGAGATGAAAACGAGGGATTAAGGCTTGAATGTAGGAGAATACAGATTACTGAAACACACATGAAATACAACTTTGAGAGGGGGAAATGAAGGGGAAAAATTCTAAAATGCTCTAAAAATAACTTTGCATGATAAGAAATAGGCTTTAAAGATAATAGTTCATCCAAAATTGAAGTCATGTGAAAATAAAGGTGTGTGGAGTGGAGGGCTCTGGTTGAGATGAAGAGGAAATCTCCCACAGAGTTCTATAGGCCCCTGTGCTCCAGCTCTTATTTTGACATCAAATTCTAAAACGTGATTCCCCTTTTCATTATATTGTCCTTTGCCATGAAATATTTAAAAGCT
Organism: Odontamblyopus lacepedii; assembly: GCA_034769755.1. Lineage (NCBI taxonomy): Eukaryota > Metazoa > Chordata > Actinopteri > Gobiiformes > Gobiidae > Odontamblyopus > Odontamblyopus lacepedii. Next base: position 35,741,742 of record CM068364.1, read on the forward strand.
AAACCTGATAATTCCCATTATTAACCTGAACCAAGAATTCCCTCTATTCCAAGAAAAATCAACATTTAAACAGCTGCCTCCATTTATAAATGTAAATCGTCAGCTTTTTACAGCTCTTTTCTATCTTCTAGGCACTCAAAGCTCTTTATATCAAGGAACCACCACCGATTCACACACTCGGGCCGAAAAGGGTTAAGAGTCTTACCCAAGGACACAACAAGAGCAAGAGCAGTCATCTGTGTGAAACGCACTGCCAACCTGTCGGCCGGTGGAAACGACGATCAATGATGCTTATGTCGAGAGTGGGAGTCAAACCGCCAACCTTCAGATCAGGGGGACGATCACTCTACCAATTGAGCTATTTCTACCCCTAAAAACGTCGTCTGCAATCAGCTCTGCCGTATCCGTGTTCACAAAACTTGCTTTTCCGCAAATAAATAAAGTTAGAATTCCGACAAATCCTCCCCTCCAGGAGCGTACAAATTAAACTTACCCTGCGGCTAAGGGTCTACTTTCACAAAACACAGAAACAAAGCCGCCCGACAGCAGCCGCATTATGTCCGAACACTTTATCCCGTCAAACGTATTCCTCCGCCACCACAGCACGCCCCTACTGAGCGCTTTGTCCTTCCTCGCTGTCTGCAGTTTGTTTAGTCTGGATGGTTATGGTTTATTTAAAGGATTCCTGCTGAGGCGAGCGAGAAAATCAGCCGGAAAGATGGAATTTTCACGAAGATATTTACTTATGCAAAGATGTGTTGTTTCTTTTTATTCCATCTTCAAAGCAGCGGAATCTCTTGGCTCGGGCTCCAAAGTCGGGCTGTTCATGTTCATGTCTCAAAGTCGGAGAGAGGCTTGGAACAATAAAGAATGAGGGACTTTGGGGAGTGTATGTGTGCAAGTGTCTGTGCAGCAGTCAGATGTGAGGTTATAAATATAAGTTCTAAGTCATAACTTGAATGTGTCTCATTTAGAGATGAGTTTTTGTGCAGCTGAACAGATCAGAGAGGACAGAGAAGGACGCTCCCTGTTACAGAGCTGCTCTTGTACACCGATTGACAGCTCTATTGTAATTTGCTGGATTTTCATGAAATATCTAAATTCTTTATGATTAATAATTATGACAAATAGGCCCATTTATCATAAAAAGTAGTTTAACAGTAACAGCAGGTAGCCCCAGGCCAACATCTGCTTGCAAAGTGAAACTGGAAGTAGTTTGTTCCAAGCTAAAATGAAAGTCTGCTAGGAACTGTGGAACTGTGGAAGTGGCTCATCACCTGCCTGATTCAGCTGAAGTGGAAGTTAAAGCCATACTTAGGAACATTCTCCATGGAGACGGGTACATTTAATGTCATACTGTGGAAGTCAAATGGACGTTTCCACGAAAACAACCAGAACTCTAATAAAATGCAAAATCCTTAATACTTACTGTTCGAGTAATTACAGAGTAATCTGTGCATTTCCTGCAAGAAAACACCAAACACAGTTGTATATGTCCCCATTACCATTATTAGACATTCACTTGTAAAGTCTTATTTTCACTGTTAACATGTCAAATATTTGTGAGAAGAATATTTGCTGTTTTTATTGATTTCCAATACACACACATGTCCATTCACTTCTTCATGTATTTATGTGCCATTAGCCTATTCATGTGTGCCACTGTACTGTGTAAGCTGGCCTATCCTGCAAAATGGACCTTTTCACAGGGTTAGGGTTTTAACCATGTTGTAGTAGTTACTTCTCACTGATGCTCTTAAGTTGTATTTGGAGTGATTCATGCATCTTTCATTGCTTATTTTCAAGATGCCATATTGCCGATCGAACCCCACTTTCACTGCCACCAGTACACCCCTGCTGTGATCCACTTCCTTCCTGCTCCAGCAGAAATCAGCTGCTCGCTGGTTTGATGAGCAGCTCTCCATAGGAGGTGCTGACAGCTTTATGGCTCTTTGTTGTGATGACGTTTACGGGACGTCGGCTCCCATTAGGCACCACAGGCTTCTACTGAGGATCAGAACACTTGTTTCTGTTATCAAGTAGTTTTAGAGGAATATTGTGATTTTTAAATGAGCTAATGTTAACATAATGGGTGTCATATACTTACAGAGCACACACTAGCACAGTAGGTCCGCTTTAAACGTGCAGACATGTAGGCCCTGCCCACAGCCTCATCACCCACACCATAACCTCCGACTCTAACAGCTCGTGCCCTGTGCTACAGTAATTGGGCTATAGGCTGTGTGGGTGCAGACATCGCCCGGCCCCTGCTCGATGCTGGGGTCCCTCTGGATGCTCTGCTGCGCTGTGGCTCTTCTGGATCTTCTCTAATGATGGCATAATGATGCCTGCTTCCCCTCACTGTGGACAAATGGGCTGCACATCAAGCTCAGAACAAGGCAAACACGACAAAGAGTTTATTTTAAAACTTCTTTCCCTTATTTTTGCCTCAGAAACTCTGAAATAGTAGTAGTAATAGAACCAATAATGACTGTGGGGTTTCCAGAATTAAACAAGTGGAGATAGGAAGTTCATGGAGGTTTGATAGAATAATAGAAGTGGTTTGAACTGGTTCTCGGAACAGGGGAACAGATCCAAATCTTTTCTTTCAATTTTTGCATTTTTACACAGGCAGAGACGGAACTAAGAGAGGAGGAGCAGCAGTAGAGAGGACAACATAATGTAAAGCTTTATCCAATTAACCCTGGTCATTCTACTTAGTGATTCATTATTTTTATTTATTTTTATTTAAACTTTATTTAACCAGGAAACACCCACTGAGATCGAGATCTCTTTTTCAAGGGGGACCTGGCCAAGAGTTCAGCAGCACAAGTCAAGAATATTACAAAACTAAAAATACTTTACAAAACGCATACAATTGGAGCAAATAATTAAAATCTAAAACAGACCTAAAATGCAACAATATTTCATAAATTGTCAAATAGTATAAAGTGCATAGATTAACAACAACAGTTACATTAAAAGCAGAAGCACTGAGTAATTGAATCCCTCTGCCTTTGTAGTAAAAAAGATTTAAAAATATTAAAAGAAACTAGATCAGGCCATTTAGTTTCTGTCTGGAGAGTGTTCCATGAGGAAGGAGCAGAAAAACCAAAAGCCTCTTACCCATCTCTGTGCATGAGGGACAAAACACTGAGAAACATTACAAGAACGCAGACTGTAGTGGCTGGTGCTTCTTTGGAGAAGAGAAGACAAATAGAGTGGCACCAAACCTAAGAGAGCTTCAGAAACCAGAAGCATCAGTGGGTCTAACGTCTAACTGTTAGTGAGGCCACTGGGCTCTGGCATAGAGCTCACAGTGATGATGAGGCGACTACACCCAGTCACAAACCTCAGAGCACAGTGATAAACAGTGTTCAGTGACCGCAAACAAGAGGATGAAGCTGACATATAAATAACGTCCCCATAATCAATCAGAGGTAAAAATGTTGCAGCAACAAAACGTTTTCGAGCTGATAGTGTAAAACAGGATTTGTTTCTAAAATAAAATCTGAGCTTTACCTTCAGTTTGCGCACCAACGATGACACATGTTCTTTAAAAGTAAGTCTCGCGTCTATTACAAAACCAAGGTATTTGTAACTGTCAACCACTTCAATTTGTGTTCCTTGCACAGTTGTTATAATAGGAATATTCTCCAAAAGGTCATTTTGATTGGCAAAAATCATAAATTTAATTTTGTCAGCATTCAGAACCAATTTCAATGAATGCAGATGAGCCTGAACAGCATCAAAAGATGATTGTAAAAATTCCACAGCCTGTGCAAGAGATTTGGCACAGCAATAAAGTATCATCAGCATAAAGATGATAAGAAGAGTTTGGCAGATTTTCACAAAGATTGTTAACATAGATTGAAAATAAAATTGGTCCTAAGACCGAACCCTGAGGTGCACCTTTTGTGACCTCTAAGAAGGAAGACAGACCCAGACATTTGAACACACTGTGATCTATTTGACAAATAATCACGGAACCAATTAGCTGCTTGATTAGAAATGCCACTGTTGACTAAAGTTTTGATCATTAAGAGTGTAATCCACAGTATCAAATGCCTTGGAAAGGTCAATGAACAGAGCAGCACAACAGCTTTTGCCATCAAGAGCCCTTATAACATCATTTAGAACTTTCAATGTGGCTGTAACAGAACTATGATGCTTTCTGAAGCCAGACTGAAAATCATTCACGATCTTATTAGATTCCAAAAAGCTCTTTAATTGATCACTGACAAGTCTCTCAAAAGTCTTGGCCAGGACACATAGTTTGTAGATAGGCCTGTAATTGTTGACCTCTGAAGAGTCGCCTCCTTTAAGAAGGGGAAGAACAAAGGCAGTCTTCCACACTTTTGGAATCTTGCTACTTAAAAGACTTAAATTAAAAATGTATGATAGAGGCTCAGCAACAAAGTCAGCAGCCAATTTGAGAAATAGGGGGTCTAATTTATCTGGACCTGCTGCCTTCCTGGTATCCAGATTCTTAAGAGCTTTGTGCACATCAGAGGAGGAAATGCTAGAGAACCTAAATGCACAAGCATTAACACTATCATAATTAACATTATGATACAATAAGTTATTAAATAAATAAGTTATGAGTCATGAGTTGCATAAGGTTTATAGTTATAGTTTATATAAAGGACCTATCCCCGACTTTCTTTGCATGTATTTGAGAAAATGTTCCCCAAATACATTTCATTATAAAGCTTTTTATTGTCCCATAATCAGGAAGTAACCCATTTGCATGCTAATTGTCATTAGCACTGTGCCGGCCTCTAAAAATTGCGAAAAGCACTTATAAACTCATGGCAGTGCAGAATTAGGAAGCTCCGAATGCAGAAGGTCAGTGACGAGTAACTGGAGCAAGGATCAAAGTGTCTAAAATGAGCACAGAATAGATGACTGGTTTGTAAATCTCATGGTAACATAAAAGCCGTTTTATTTCATTTTTGTAGCTGTTTTTAACAAGAAAATACCTATATTGTCCAGTTTTATATGAACAGTCTTTATTTTAGTAAGCAGGCATTAGTCTTATAGTGCATATAGTTTTACTCAATTTCATTCATCTTGAATGCTAAGCTAAGGTGTCCAGACATCCCTGTTTCCCCGGGACAGTCCCAGTGTTGAGCACTGTGTCCTTTGTCTCAGCAGACTCCAAAACCAGTGATATGACCCAGTTTGATACAGGAAATGTCCCACGTTTCTCTGTTTTTGAGTAATCTGATCCGACCAACAGTAAAGAGAGGCATAAACTGTCATTTGTTTGGGTAAAAAACACAAAAGCTGCTTAAAAATGACAAAAAACACAATGAAAATGTGACTATACTGACTCACATTAATGCAGAGTGCAACAATTTTCCTTAATGACGCACTCGTTTCATGATTTTATTAGTATCTACCAGCCCAATCCAGGGACGCCCCAGTTTTTTATTTTGAAATTCTGGTCACCCTGTGCTAAGCCGTCTTGGGTATGGTTTATACTTTGATGGGAGACTGTTGGAGATACCAGGTGCCACAGGGGGGCAGCAGGGGCTTTACTGCAAACTGCCACTGTGTCCTTAGGCAAAACACCCCCCACATAGTCTAGTATGAATGTGGAGTGATTGGTAGTTGCTTAAGGTGCAGATTTGCAGCCTACAGCAGAGCAGCTGTGAAAGAAACTTACCACAACCAGCTATGGAATTCCTGCCTAATGCATTTAACTGTAATCTAATGCATTAGTAATAGTATTATTTATGACATGTTTTATTAAAGATTCATCGTCTTTTCCAGATGCTCACCACATAATAACAATGGTCACACTTTTATGCCACTAACAATATACTATTACTTTTACTTTAAGAGTCTACAAAGCACAGAATCTGCCCACTGCGTGTTTTTAATGACACACCTATCTGCCATTAAAGAAACAGGATGGTTTTTAGTGGACCTGGGTTCACTGAATAATTTAGTGAAGCCAGTTGTTTCAAGCTTAGGTGTCAAAATGGACCCTGATCTAAAATTTGATCAGTGGACTAGTGCTGTTGTAAAGTCCAGCTAAGACAACTGGCCAAAACTCAGCCCATATTGTCAGCAGGACATTTCCAAACTGTCATTCATGCATTTGTGACACCAGACTGGATTATTGTAATGCACTTTATGTTGGTGTCAGCCAAAATGCTATTTGCAGCAGGTCCAAACCTCAGCACCTCGACTTTTAACTGGAACCTGGAAAAACAAGAGCATCTCGCCTATTTTAGCCTCTCTCCATCGGCTCCCAGTGTGTTTATGGCAGTGCTTCTCAATTATTTTCTGTCACGCCCCACCCCCCCCAGGAAGAAGAAAACATTTCTCCCCCACAGGGCTAAACTAGGACTAAACCAGGTTTAAACCAGGGACTAAACCAGGAATGTTCCAGGACTGAACCGGGGACTAAACCAAGGCTAAACCAGGATAAAGCGCTGCATTCCTGTGGCGCGGGACACATTTTTAAAGCTCATTCTGGATGCAGGTGGGAGCGGGACTGAAAATTCTGACTAACTAGGGATGCTCTGAAGAACCACAGAACCACTACCAAACATCAACAAATCTCCCCCTCGCCTTCAATCGCTACATACAAGAGCAAACAGTTTAGTTGCGTCTCCAAAGCGACTCGCGGGACACTTGCAGCAGCGTGTGTCTGTGCGCATTCTGCTGCTTTCCCCGGCGTCCACTCCCGTGTCCTCCTCGTTTTTAAAGATGAAGTCCGTTTGATAGTTCGGGGCATTTGCTTCATCCAGTGCGACAGAATCCATGTCTGCAGCTGCAGCAGGATCAGCTCTTCTGTGTTTGCTCCTCCTTATATGACACTCTCAGTGCTGCTGCTTTACTGAAGGAGCATTCACAAAGTGGGAGGATTGTTGGTGATATTCAACACGTTTTCACTGAAAAAAGTCAAGCAGCTTATCAGTGTGATTGGGGTGTGATGTCTTGAAGCAACAGCGTCATTTATTTGGCTTCATGCTGTCGATGCCAACATTGTTAGACACAGTAAACACAGCGCCCTTTCCTTGTTTCTTCCATCGTCACAGTGAAGCTGAACGCTACAGACGCTTTACATACTGTTCGTTCTCTGACATATCTCCTGCTCTGTGCTGGGGGTGCGTATCTTGGTGTTAAAACCCCACACTACAGCACAAATACTCCCTGTACACACTCACTGACAATGAGAGCATCACTGCCAACTACTGTAGTGGATGTGCAATTACACTTTATTCTAGTACGGGAAAAAAAGCATGTTCCCTGAGCCCCACTATTTGAGAAGGCCTGGTTTATGGTAATGGTAAATTATCTCCCTAGAAGGTTTGTTTTTGTCAAAGTTACTTCAATATCTCAGAAGAGCCTAGAATACAGAGGGACTCATCATTCAAAGGGAACAATGTGCTCGGAATGTCAATCATCACTTGTGTGTGAATGAGCTGGTAACAATTGTACTTAAGCTTACAGAAGTTGGACAGAAGCCTTGGAGATGTGTGAGCATTAAACACAGAAAAATGCATGAGGTAATGATGTATTTTGTATGCCTCAACATTCCACCTCCGTCTCCAGCCGAGCGCGTTCATCTCCCCGCTGCAGCTGGAGAGATAGTGCCGCGTGAATGATCACTTCCGCGTCCCGCCACAATCCTGCTGACGCTCCCGTTTGCTCTGCACGCCTCCCCAAAACAGCCCCCTCTTCACTCTTTTGAATCCCCGGAGGAGCAGTGGAGATGGGGCCTGCTGACGGGGACATAACTCTGGGCCCCTTGCACCACCTTGTTTACCGTCTGGCCCCCACAGCTCTCTCAATGGAGCCATAAAATACAAATGGGGGCTTTTAGAGAAATTGCCTGTGTGCCCGCGATGAATAACAGTTGGAGCGGTTTGCGTTGAGAAAGTCGCCGCAGGGGCAAAAACGATATTGGAAGATTAAAAGTGCCACGACTCTAAATTGGGATGATTCATTGCGCTGGTCCGGTCCTTCCACGCCAACGGACCATTAAGGTTTACTGGATGTTTACTGGAGCAGAGGGACTCCCGCTTTCACCTCAGAGCCGCCGAAAGCAGCACTACGAGCAGGAATCTAATCGCTCACTGCCGGAAGTGGAGTCATGCTGAGGCATTTATTTACATCCACTTCATTTCAGAGTTGGCAAGGCCTGGAGATGGATCCCCCGGGTGCCTGCTGCTCCTGTCAGGTTTCCCAAGTGGCACTGAAGGATGGGTCAAATGCAGAGGGCAAATTTCCCCACGGGGACAATAAAGAGCTTTAACCTCGCCACACTAAATCATCCCCATGTCGTGTCTCGAGCCTGTAGCGCTCCTGTGTGGGGTTTGTACCTGAAGCCAAAAGCAAATCATTGCTTTATTATATCAAAATATATAATTATTATATTTTGTGGTGAAGGGTCAGATACCGACCACCATAGAGCTCTTCTTCCTGTGTTTGGAATGTCCCACACTATAGCGTTAAACTTCTCTTTTTCCAGTCCATTGAAGTTCATTTGGTCTTCCGATACTGTATGTAATAATGTGTGTTATTAGGACTCTGAGGAAGAGCGTAGGGAGCAGTCCAAACTGTCAGGGATGAAAATAAACTCTTGGTGTGAAAAAAGAACCAAATAACATTACTGATCTTTTTGCAGATCCAGTTCCAGGTCACATAAACATGCGTTCTCTCTGTGAGTTGGCTCTTTTATCTTGAGCTGCAAACTTTACGGTCTTGGTCTTGGTGTTTTTTTTGGTGTTCCTCGAATCAGGATTGTATTGAGGTATTTATTAACTCCACATATCAGTGGTTGTTTTGTCATTGCACTTAAATGAACTCCCAAACAGATCATGTTCAGTTCTGTTCTGTCTGTTAACTCTGTCTGACCTGAGGAATGGTTCCCCCAGATACTTTTTATGGTTACTTGAGTACTTTCTTGAACCAACACTTTGTACTTTTACTTGAGTAATATTACTTTAAAGTAACGTTCCTCTTATTTCAGTACAGTGTTTGTCTGCTCTGTGAGGCTAGTGTTGGGACAGGCCTGGCTGCTTTTAGAGAAGTCTAAAATGAGCCCGTGGCTTTTATAGGCCACAATGACGGCGTAAAGCTACAGTACTGCAGCCTGCAAGCACTAAAGCCCCATATGGACGAGGCTATATCTGCATTATGGCACCACAGTCATATTTTACAGGCCGCTAATGACGTACACAGCTAATTAACTGTTAGCAATGTGTCTGTTAGCAAACCACGGCTTAACTTGTGTATGCTTTAATTCTGTACCAAATAAAGCACGTTTGTATGTAAAATTATGACTTTGTGAGTTAATGGCAGAACATTTTAGTTTGGTTGTTTAGTCCCACTGATATAAATGATTAAAGGAACATTTTGTGACTTCTTACAGTTTTAAACATCACAACACCTGTGTCTCCAGAGCCTTAACCTGCAGATAGAGACACATCCAGATGTGTCTCATTCTCAGTTTAAGGACAGAACAGGCCTCATGTGAAGCTCAGAACCTCCAGAATCCCCTCCCTAAGCTGCAGAGGCTGCACTAGCACTGGCTCATGACTGGTGCAGGTGCTGGAGTTTAGGAGAGGTTAATGCCCCATAGAAGTTCAGACTTCCCCCTCTTTAAACAGCTTGTAGAGCTTCAAAATGCCAATAAATGAAACTGGAGCTGTAGTTTTAGGAGTTTGAGTCCACTTCACTTTTACACTTGTTTTAACCTCAGATATGCTCAACCCTCAGCTGTCGGTGCTGTTAATTTGCTTTAAGTGACTCCAAACATGCAGGAGAGCCCTGACAGCCCCGTTGCATAATTTCAGCCATGTTCCTCAGGTTGCCCTGGTGTTGTGCTGGATATAATGGCACTAATACAGAATGAGATATGAAGCCTGTGCCCCAGAGCAGAGGTGTGGAGCTTCTGAAGGTGCTCCTGCTCTGACTCATGTGACTGAGCAAATGGAACAGGGCTTTGGCTGCACTTTCCATCAACACATTTTGGGTGTGAGATGTGTGTTAATCTTACATTTCACCAGATTCACATTTCATTAGAGCCTTTATTACACACAAAATGACTCCTGTGAGTTTTTATTGATGTTTATTGATGTTCCACAAAAACATGTGTGTTGTGTTTCATTCATACATGTTATTTATTTATAATTCAGGATTCCTGAATTATTGGGCTGTCCACAATGCTCAAAAAGCTCTGTTCCAACTTATGATGTCATTTGGTAGCAGTTCCAAGTTTTAAGAGTTACTTTTAGGCTTTGGCCTGAGCCAAGTCCTGCTTTAGAATAATATTTTTATTTCACCTGTAGGACAGTTGAGACTGTCAGGAGAAAGTAGATCTGTGTCAGGAGACGAAGTGTCCCTACTCTGTGTCCTGCAGCATCACCGCAGCCTCCAGGGGGCGCCAGGTGAACACAACAGGAAAGGCCTTGTTCTGACTCTACTCTGGTGTTTCATTGGTGAGGAAATGGTCCATTCCCTCAAAGTGTTTCCTGTGGAAGGTCTTCTGCCGCATGTGGAAGATCTTCTGCCACATTTGCCACATACGGTGTAAAAAGCCTGTAGCATCTCAAATGTCCATAGCTCCTTAGCTCGTCTCCAGGACAGTCTCCACGGGAAAAACAAACAGTTCATTTCACACAGTCCAACTGTCCCTTGAATAAAGTTATGTATCTTAAATACATTCATTGAAAATCTAATTGAATTCACTTGCCTGGACATTTTTTTCAACTCATCTGTCTGTCAGGTCGGCTGAGCAGCTCCTCCTGAGTTTGCCAAAGAGCAGCTCAGAGGGGACAGATGTTTGCAGTGGCTGCACCAAAACTGTGGAATGAGCAGCCTTTGCACATCAGACCAGCCTCTTCTGTACCTGTTTTAAATCTCTTCTTAAAGAGACTTGTTCAGCTTTTGACACAGTTTGAGATGTTGAAGTTTCGTTAGATTGTTTTTTATTAGATTCTGTTTTTATTCATATGTTGTTTTATTGTTTTTATTAGATTCTGTTCTGTAGCACTTTGGTCAGCCTGTGCTGTTTTTAAAGTGCATGATAAATAAAGTTACAGTTGCATTTGCAGTACGTATACGGAGATATCTAAAATGTACAAAAAAGTCTAAATGAACCTTATTAAACCGTTTTGTCGTTGGACTGACTCTGAGTAACAACTCTATACTTCCTCCTTTTTGTGAGCTCTCTTTCCCGTTCCCCTGACACCAGCGTGCACACTGCACTCTTATATCTAACCCTCTGCCTCCTTACCTCGTGCAGCTTCTCTTTGACTTGTCACACCGTACCTTTACCTCGCTGTGGCAGAGTTGTCGGCAGCGCGAAACTCAGCTCGTCCTCCTTAAACTGTCAGGCACTTTCTCTCCTCTGGATCGCAGGCAATTACAGGCTGCTATTCTTGGAGGCGCACTCACGAGCTCTTCATTAGGCCCTTTTGTCTGCAGACAGGTGGCTTATGCGCTGAGGAATCACACTTGGCTTTCGGCGCGCGCTGCTTTGTGTTTCTAAACTAGGCCTTTAGGAAACCGGGTGATATGACAGGTGCTATGATTGTGTCAGGAGACGCTGGAATTTGGAAGAGTTTCTACAGGTAACAGAGACAGTGCAGCATTTGAGCGGAATTTCAAGGCTCTGTACCTGATTTTTTTCCATATGTTTGCATGAAATATGTCTGCGGCGTGTTGTCTAATTGATGCTGTTACAAAACATTTCAAACTCAATTTTGATACTATACTAATTCCAATACCACAATGATAATAAAAAAGTAGTAAATGGTAGTAATTTCTTTTCTCTTCCCATGTGGTCTTATATGTGTGGAATCCTCAGTGGTCCAGGAAGGTTCCACAGTGCTCCTTGTTCTGATACAGCAGGATCATTCTAAAGGCATTCAGGAAAGGCTAATTTCTGTGAATCTCAAGTATTGCTACTTGGTCTGAGTATCTAGTTTTGATTAGTATCTGATTTTCAATAGTTTCGACAACTTTACTTCTTATAAGACAGCATTTTATTGTCTGATAATCAGGACGTGTGCTTTGGCATGTTAGTTGTTTCTTTGCGGCAAAACTCACTTCTGGAAAGTTGTGAAAGCCGCTTCGAAACTCATGGTAGTGAATAATCGGGATGCTTGGAATGCATAAGGTAAGAGAGGAATAACTTTGGACCACGGCAAACAAATTCAACTAGTTTTGTTTTTCACATTTTTTTAAGAGAGTAAAAATGAGGTACAGCGTCATAGATCAATGAGGTTCATTTGGTCTTCCGATAATTTATGTCACAGGTGTCAAACATGCGGCCCGGCGGCCAGATCCGGCCCTCCAAGACCTTTAATCTGGCCCTCGGCTGATTTTCTATTAAAATATGTAAAATTTTCAGATTTTTCTGGTAATTTTCTACGCCGCTTAGCATAGCAGCATCTCCAGTGCTTCTGTGTGTGGCGCCTCCCACCAGAGCAGCACAAATGAAGACTCGCCTCTTTCCAAACGCTCTTAAAGGACGATCGTTTTGACTGTGACCATGACGCCCTCATCAGCAAAGTGTTAAAAATAAGAAAAGTGGAGCTGAGTGCAGGATTTTCCAAGAAAAATTTATTAATTCTTCTTTTTCACGGAGGTGAATGGGAAACCTGTACACTTGGTGTGTTTGCAACAAGTGGCGGTGCCCAAGGAATATAAATATAAAGGAGGAATATAAATGCCACTATGAGACACAACATGGCGAAAAATACAATAACTTGAACAGAGAATGGAGTTTTCCAATCCGGCCCCTTTGGGATCAAAGTAGGTTGTATACGGCCCCCGGACCAAAATGAGTTTGACACCTCTGATTTATGTTATTAAGTTCTCTTTTCACACCAAGAGTTTTTGGGACATGTCACAGCAGCGTCACGTGAGCGCTCTGAGGAAGAGCATTAGTGAGGAGTCCAAACTGTCAGGCCTGAAAACAAACTCTTGGTCTGAAAAAAGAACCTAATAACATGAGGTACAGCGTCTTTGATAGAACTGGCCAGCATGAATTCTGTCTTATAGGTTTTATCCTGACACTTTTCCAGCTAACACATTTTAAATTCAATACTATAAGACTTTATTTTTCCCCAAAGGGCCATTCAGAGATACACTGTGCAGAATGGTTTACACAAAATCGTATCCAACCGGCAATAGAACCAAGTGTGCTAAATACAACTTTGGCAGGGTAAATGAGGAGGGAACACCGATAACGGGGTTAAAAGCTCTGAAAAGTTGATTTTGCATAATAGGTTCTCCCTAAAAAGGGCAAAGCACATCTTGTTTGGTACAAATAATGAGTCATTTTCTAAGAACTGCACTTTGGATAATAGTTCATTTGTGGATATGAAGACAAATTCTGGCAGAAGTATTTTTTTTGCTTTGGGGTAAGTGCAGTCCACACAGGCACACTGGTATCTGGATTGTCTCTTATTTTCCTAGGACTGAGTGAACCAACCAAATGAATAAAGCAGCTCAATTAGGGAGCAGAAGGCAGAGACGGAGGGACGCTGAGCTATTAGACCTTATTGTCCTGGTCATTTGTCCTCGGCAGTGGCGCCATCCTTCAGTGCTGCTGTGGTTAAACCTCTGCAGCAGTAAACCCAGGGAGCCTCACCAAATCTGGGATCAAGGGTTTGTCTTTACTCGGAAGCAGGACTGGGCCTGGTTAGTATTTGGATGGGAGACCACTGGCAATTCCAGGTTGCACTAATGAAACTATTGTTACACCCTTAATGCCGTTACACAGTACAGGATTTTTTGGTCTTAAATGGTTTTTAAACATGCAACAAAAAGTGCACACCACTGACACAAGGAGAATCTTATGACACTTAAAATCTGCGATCTCCCAGACTGCAGTGGGATCTGTGTGTGGACCACAGGATATAAAGCTGTGAGCGCTGTGATGGCGTCAGCTGTTTCCTGTCTACAGTAAAACCAATCGCTCTGAGACTCTGAAGTGTTCAAAGATCAGAGCTCTGCACTTCCAGTTTAGACACAAGTCCAAACTGTGTGATTATTATTTGTGAAATGTGGAGCAATACTTCAGATACAGGATTTTTAAAGCAGAAAAGAGGAGATAAAGTCCACAGGAAGTAGAGTCACTGTCGCTGATCTGCAGCTTTACATTCTGGGGACGTAAACAAACACACACAAGGATCACAACTTTCGCATTTTGACTTTAGAAGAACGCTTAAAAATGGATTAATATCTTGGTTTTGTGGACTGGGGTCATTATTTGCGGAAGACAATTTCTCTGGATAATGTGGACACTGCACTTTAAATTTACCACTTTAAGGGAGGTGAGTAATAATAAATTCTTTATTTTCGCTCTGTCCCGAGTTTGTATGTTGCGTCTCTGTGTCCGTTACTCCTCTGCTCCTGACATTCCGTTTTATCAGCTGTCATTGTAGCGTTGTTGATGTTTGGTGGTTCTGATCTGACACCGACTCCACACACGTGAGGACACAAAGTCGGGTCACGCCTCCCTGAACTCGGGAAGAAGAAATCGCGGCCAAAATCAGGCAAATTCTCCTGTTGTGTGTCGCGTTCTTTAAGCAAGACATTTCATCCATCTCACCTCGTAAGAATGTGTCGATGATGGACGGAGGGGCCGACGGCACAGGTCGGCAGCCTCACTTCTCTGAGTCTGCAACCAATAATGAAAGGCTCTATTTATAAATCGAATGCATTATCCTAAGTATTATTAATGCTGTTCATCAGTTTGCCACAGCACAGACTTGTTACAGTTCTAAACTCGGTTGAAGTTTCGCCGAAGTGGAGGCTCGCCATTACTGTCAGCAATAATTCCACGCTCGCGTTTGAACAAAGTGCCAGTTAAATGTGTTCTGTCAGCAGTTGCGGGTCTCTCCGCCCATGCCCGCCCCGGCGCTCACACTCCAAACTCTTTGATGCCAGCACATTAACGAAGGAAGGAACCTACCCGCGTCTGCAGATCGACGTTTGGGACGGCAACGCTACCTCATACTGTGTACTCCACGTGACTGCACCAGGGCTGATCGGACATGCAAAATCAAAAGTGTGGAATAAATCATATAAGAGGATTCTTTATCATTGTATTTAAAGATGGAGCACAGTTTTACGGAGTATTAATTGTTAACACATAACACAGATTGCAATGCCAACAGTCTGTTTCATTCTTGGTTATTATTTCCACCGTGGGCTCATTTGGCATTATTTTATTCATTTTTTGAGCTCTGGATAGGAAAAACTAAATGAGGGACTACTTCTTAAAAAAAAGTTAGACATTTTTGGTTAGGAAATAATAATTCAAATGTTTTAAACTGTCAAAACATAAACCACAAAACTGGTTCATTCAGTTCAAACAGTTTGCAGTGGTCCAAAGTTATTCCTCACTTACCTCATGCATTCAGAGCGACCTAATTATCCACCACGATGAGTTTAGAAGCGCATTTCATAACTTTCAGAGACCAGAGCGGTGTCTTTTCATCACGCTAGCTAATAACAGGCAGCATGTTAACCGTGAACCTCCTGATCCTCAGATGTCGTTTGACCTCAAGAACTTCTTATGCAATATTTCTGCACTGGGGCAAGACACATTTTGCTTAAATAAAAGGAGTAAATAATGGCACAGATAGACAGACACACGCTCAGCCAACAAAAACTGTGACTGTGTGCTGGGTCCAAAGACAAGAATTGTGCAAAAGAAAGAGAAAGAGATCCGCACTGCAGTTCCCCGAAGCTCCCAAATGTGATGTTTCATGTCAAGCCCTTCTTCAGTCATGCCTGAAGAAGGGCTTGACCCCAAAGTCGCATTGTGGTGTCATTGAACACTGAGCTTCAAACAACTGCAGTGCGGATCTCTGTCTTCTTTGGCACGGTTTTGATTTTAAAACAAAGAAATAGACTCAATACTGATTCTGATTCTACAATGATAATAAATAACTTTAGACAATAGAATGTGATTTTCAACATTATACGAGTCGTTTATATTCCAGCGTGTCCTTATATCCGTGTAATCCCTCAGTTTAGGTAGATGCCAGAGTGCTCCATGTGCATTAGGGCCCGACCGATATGGATTTTGTTGCGACCGATATAATATCGATACAGTAAAATGGGAGTTGGAGCTGCCGATAGCCGATATAACCAATGATATATTTATGATGTAAAAATTCACTGTAAATCTTCAACTTCGGTTTGGCTCTATTCGATTTTCAGTTGGGTTTGTTTAGGCGACATTTATTCTTCTGTCTCTTTATGTCATATTTAAAGACAGTAGGTCGGCCTCATGGTGTTTTGCTATGATATTCTAGCCAGTAAAGAAAGTGCTGTAAGTAACTAATTAATGATCTGCTAAATGCCGATAATTCACACCTCTATTCACAGCTCATTTTCATATCAGTGCGTGTCCAGTAACATATATACGGCCACTATAGTCACTTTACAGTCGCTAATAGAAGAGAAAACAGCCTGTTTATGTGTGCGAGCTACAGCAGCTAATCGCTAACCAATGAGAAAGAACCAAAATGAGCTTCAAAACCGACACATTTCCAACACTCAGCCTCACACAGGCTCCTCTCAGATCAGCACTAAGAACTGTCCTTTAATCCAGACTCACACTGAGCATCTGGAAAAAACAAGAGAATCTCAGTGTTGTGCACGTGGATCTGTGGCTGCGGCTGTAAACGAGTGCATGTGGGGGTGCGTTCAGGGGCAGCACGATGTCACAGACACATACATATGACTCCACAGAGAAATCCTGATGCGGCGCCACATATCAGGACATTTATCTGTCTGTAAATTGCATTAAATGGGCAGAATATAGAGTCTGAGCTTTATAACAAGGTAAAACATGATGTACATACTGATATGTTTCCAAGTGCCCATATCGGCCTATAATATCAGCCAATCAATATATCGGACGGGCCTTAATTGGGATATGTGGTTTTAAACTTCACATTTTTACACAGCACTTTTCTATCTTCAAGCCACAACAAAGCGCTTTACATCAACGAAGCACTCACCCATTCACACACACAGTCATACACCAGTGTACGGAGGTAAGGTGGGTTAAGTGTCTTGCCCAAGAACACAACGACAGCTTTCATCTTTGGGAGCTGGACTTGTACCGCCAACCTCTGGGTCAGTGGATCTGCCTCCGGATCAGCGGACAAGCCTCCTGACACAGCTCAAGATCCTTTTGTCAGGTGAATGTGACTTTTTAGTATCAACACCTACTCAAAAGAGTGTCTAATTTCGATTCTAGTTTTCGTATCCATTTTGCGATCCTTTTGACAACCCTAGCCTAGACCCTTTAATAAAAATCAGACATTCAATCACAGCCTTTAATCACCAAATTCCGCTATAGAATTCTGACCTGTCCTTCAGCTTCTTTTAACCTCTTGAGACCCCGCGGCTTCATACGAGGACATTACATTTTTGCCTCTTAGCGCCACGATTTTAATTTTTTTTTAACTTTCATCCGTTCGCCACATTGAGGGACACAGCCTGTGCGTCTTGTGCTGATATCATATTACACCAATTTCAATTTTTAAAAAATGGCGGGAAATGAACAAAAAACCTCTACAGCAGCTCCCGAAAGAGAAAACACAGCACGGTAAAGTTTATATCCAAATTTTATGAATGAAACCAATGTATTTAAGTAGAATAATGTCTCTATCTTCATACGGCATTAACATTTGACCAGTTTTAATGATCACAGCCGACGAGAGCATCAGTAAATGTCATGTCGTCATTTGAGGACATTGGGACATTGTGTTGTTAGGTAAATTTGGGAATATTTAAAGAGTTTAAAGTTGTAAATCGCTGGACGGTTCTGCTGCTGGAGAGGAAACTGCTGCCTGCCTCCATTTTGTACCTTTTTGCACCTCCACTTTTTTTTGTAACAATTGAAAACCAGAAAAAATGAAAACTGTGGACCACGTTTTCACGCCTTTGTCTGTGTTTTTAACCTCGCTCACTGAACCCCAACCCGCTCACGGTCGACCTGAGTCACATTTGGCCTGTTTAGGGCTTGAAATAAACAGCAAAAATTAGTTATTGTACTTATTAGGTCCTACTTATCCTAAATAGCAAGAAGAAATCAAAAATGCACTGACAAACGCTCAGGTCTCAGGAGGTTAAGCTCTTGTAGAATGTTGTCACGTGAACACGACCTCTTCCATCTCGTACATTACATATTTCCTTTTAACATGACTATCGGGGACTGTGCCAGGGCAACACTTTGAATTACGCTCTATCTGTTTTACACAATTTTACACCTTAACTCAACAAAAAAGCACTGCATTTGTCTTCCTTGTGTCAGTGGCTTTATGTCCCTACGACTCCCCACGGTCAGTGACGTACGGCCCCGCAGAGAGGACCGGCGCGGGGGGAGGGAGGGCAGGCGGCGTGATTTGTAGTCCGCGACAAGGCCATTCCGAGCCGTGAAAGGGTATGGCCACTTGACGTATGGGCTTATTATGCTCTAAAGTATTTGTGGCCATAGAAAGTGAATCAATAGCAGAGGCGCTAGGAAAAAAGTCTGTGATTCATCCGCTAAACATTGGGGAGAAAAAGGTAGCGGAGGAGGTGGAGGTGGCGGAAGGTGGTCACCGCGTTTGAGCCCGGAGGAACAGAGCTGTTGTTTTGTGTGTCAGGCGCGCTCCGGCGGTGACACAAAATAACGGGATTGTGAGCGGAGTAAACAAAAGGAGCTGGGGCTGTGACTGGAATGGAGATGAGGACACTACTGTACCGGCAGACTGAGGCGAAGCGGCTCGGAGACACGGGGGATGGAGTCTGGATGTAAATATGAACCGTACTGGCCTGAACATTACTTTGGGATAGACATGTGGTTATTATTCAAGAATAATAGGTAGCAAAAATAGGGAAAGTACAGTCCACAAATGGATTAGCAGTGGGTGATCAAAATGCTGCTCTTGGGACTTTACCGGACCAGCCTGAACCACAGCGCCTCAGACTTTTACAGAATCAACAATCCAATAATATGTTTTTGTGTAGTTGAGCAAATATGGTTTTAGTATAAACACTGCATAAAATACAGATGGGGTTGTTTGCATCCCATTATTAAGCATTATATCCTCCAAAAATAAAGAAGTACATGGTTAGCAGTAGTGCTGCCACTAACGACTAATTTTCTAACGATTAATCTCTCGACTAATTTTTCGATTAGTCGACTAATCTAAACGACTAATTAAAAAAACAAAACAAGCGGTTCTAACACACACAAGTGTGTGTGTTAGATTTTCCCGGGAGGTTACCTTGTGTGTGCGAGTTGCAAAGGTTATTGCTGTTATGTCTGTTGTGTTTGTGCTCATTCGACAATGTTGAACAACGATATGCACACACAATTTAACGAGTTTGCACGAGCAGCATATTGCAACGGTATTCTCAATACCTCATGCATCGTGGTCGTGCTCCCGCGCCTCGGGTGTAGCCGCTGTTAGCCGCGCCGGTGTCCGCCTCGGGCGCAGCCGCTGCCCGCCGCGCCGGTGTCCGCCTCGAGTGTAGTACTACTAGTGGTGTGGAGGGGAAATACCTGATCTCAGGCAAGCAAAAGGTCTCTGGACGAGCCGTTTGAGACCAAAAATAAATAAAGGCGAATATTCGACCAAAAAAATTGTATTCGACTCATTTTCACATTCGATTACGTCGACAACGTCGAATAATCGTGGCAGCACTAGTTAGCATGCTAGTTTTTCCTCGCATTACTATGCACCTGAATGTTGTAAAACGCACTTCACCAGCAAGGACCACGCCAACAACACGTACGAAGCGAAAAGGATTTATTGTACTGAGACGAGGCAGGTCGGCTGGGTTGAGACTCAGGGTGGGGGTTCAGTCTCAATCTTCATATGGCCCAGCAAGACGGGATCCCTCTCATAGGCGTCTTATGTCTGGAAGAGAACAGATATGGGATGGGAGGGTGGGGTTGAGTTATTCAGGACAAACTGGGTTTCCAGGATAGGCTGCTACAGATAGGCTTCTGGGAAATTGAGGCTTGGCAAAAGTGAGCTGTGATTGGCTGGAGAGGAGGCGATGGCAGGAGAGGCGTGGTCCTGCTCCTGAACCTAAGCTAATCATATTAACTACCTTTATATGCATTGAATAATTTGGTTGATGGGAATGCAACTTTTGAAATGTTTGGAAGTACGATTTTGTCCAAGGCTCTGCCCACAAGCCCACATCATCCACGCTCCTGTATTTTCTGATCATACAAAAGCATGACACAAAACAATACAATCCATACAAGTGCATGCTCTGAAGGGGGAGTGCCTTACCCCAGGGAGAAAGAGGAAGGGAAACGCAGAACAAATCTATCTAGAACAAAACTGAGACTAATGAAACATTTGTATGAATGTAAAATGATAAAAGGTTACACGATGATCTAAATATGTTTAGTGTTAGCAGTGAATACCCCACAGAAGTATGATACCTCCACTTTGAGTGTGTTTGCTGTGATGAAATCTGGGTCACATTTTCTTTTTATCATCACAGGAAGTACATCCATTCTTTTGTGTCCGTCTTGGAGTTTTCCACAGAATGAGCTCAGTGGAACACGGAGCCTCCTCAATATTTGATGAGCAGCCCACAGATCTGAAACAGCCGCTTCTGCCCACAAACACACTTAATAGTATTTTGCACTTGACACAGCCTGAAAACACTGTGGCCTCTGGCAAAATCCGGTTTCTGCCCAGTTGAATTTAAAAAAAATCAATATACAGCTATGTGTTTGTGTTGTTTTAATGAAGCAGAGCTCTGGCAGTAATTACAGTCCATGATCTTATCACATTTTGCCTCATTTGGGATCGGAAGGTGACGTCAACAAATACAGATTAAGACTAATTTTCAAACTGAGTGTCTGTTATGCAGCACCAAGAAACCCCTCTGCAGATCTCGAGCAGGTCTTGGTCAGGACTACGTTAGGCCCCGCACACATGTACACGGGCATTTTTAAAACAGAGACACTTCCCTTCGTTTGTGACTCTTCTTTTATATGCAAACTGCGATTTTGCCTCTGAAAACAAATCTTTCTAAAAACTCCAGCTAGAGTGGAGATTCTGGAAAACTCAGTTTGGTGTTTCCATGTAAAGTGAGATGAACAGAGTTTTAGGAGCTGACAAGCCAAAAGTGCGACTGATGTTTCTCTTTTGCTCTGATGGGAGCATCAGAGCAGCAGTGGCATTTTTTCTACTTTTCATATATTTCATTTGCAGACTCAGCTGATGGATCATATCGATGAATACAGACCGATGAGGGCTCGGGTGTCACTTCTCCCTCCTCCTTCAAGACCCGGTCGCCGTCGGTTTTAATTTTGAAAATAAAGTGTTTGACCTGGAGGAATGGTGTGGAAATTTTAGGATGTCGCAGTCATCACTGCTTCAAAGATTCATTTTCAGAGGCGAATTTGTGTGTGTAAAAGATGAGTACAAATGAAGTGTCTCAGTGTTTAAAATACCCATGTACCTGTAAATGAAAACTTTTTTGAAAACAATGCTATGTGCACGATGTTATTTTGGAAAACAGAGGGAGGGAAATATTCCTTTCTCAATATACCCAGCTCTGTGTAAACGTAGGAGGCTGAGCTGGAGGATTTCACCTGTGGTGCATGTTTGGGTTCCTGGAGGAAACTGGAACAGAGGGAACCCATCCAGACACAGAAAGAACATGCAAACTCCACACAGACACAGAGAACATGCAAACTCCACACAGAAACAAAAAGAACATGCAAACTCCACACAGACATAGGGGGAGCATGCAAACTCCACACAGATAGAAGGAGAACATGCAAACTCCACACAGACAGAGAGAACATGGAAAACTCCACACAGACGTAGTGAGAACATGCAAACTCCACATAGACACAGAGAACATGCAAACTCCACACAGAGACAAAAAGAACATGCAAACTCCACACAGACATAGGAGGAGCATGCAAACTCCACACAGTTAGAAGGAGAACATGCAAACTCCACACAGACAGAGAGAACATGCAAACTCCACACAGACGTAGTGAGAACATGCAAACTCCACATAGACACAGGAAAAACATGCAAACTCCACACAGAAACAAAAAGAACATGCAAACTCCACACAGACATAGGGGGAGCATGCAAACTCCACACAGATAGAAGGAGAACATGCAAACTCCACACAGACAGATAGAACATGCAAACTCCACACAGACGTAGTGAGAACATGCAAACTCCACATAGACACAGAGAACATGCAAACTCCACACAGAAACAAAAAGAACATGCAAACTCCACACAGACATAGGGGGAGCATGCAAACTCCACACAGATAGGAGAACAAGCAAACTCCACACAGACAGAGAGAACATGCAAACTCCACACAGACGTAGTGAGAACATGCAAACTCCACATAGACACAGAGAACATGCAAACTCCACACAGAAACAAAAAGAACATGCAAACTCCACACAGACATAGGGGGAGCATGCAAACTCCACACAGATAGAAGGAGAACATGCAAACTCCACACAGACAGAGGGAACATGCAAACTCCACACAGACGTAGTGAGAACATGCAAACTCCACATAGACACAGAGAACATGCAAACTCCACACAGAAACAAAAAGAACACGCAAACTCCACACAGACATAGGGGGAGCATGCAAACGCCACACAGATAGAAGGAGAACATGCAAACTCCACACAGACGTAGTGAGAACATGCAAACTCCACATAGACACAGAGAACATGCAAACTCCACACAGAAACAAAAAGAACATGCAAACTCCACACAGAAAGGACTTCCTCCTCAGAATCAAACCTGAAACCTCCTTCCTAACACCAGAGCTCGTCTGTGTGTAGTTCAGCACCATGAGCCCAGATTCCTGCACGTTTGGATGAGCAGCTCTTAAAGGCGTCGGACCTTTGACTGTCTGAAAACATGAAACAAATCATGAGTTCGTTTAAAATGGTTTTCAGTGGTCCCGAGTTATTTCTCACTTAACTTTTGCATTGAGAGTGTCCCAATTATTCACCTCGATGAGTTCAGAAGTGCCTTTCGGACACAGACACACACTGATTATCAAACAGTTAAACACTTTTTGACCTCAGGAGCTGCTTCTACACACATCTGTACTGGGCCAGGACACATTCAGTTCAAATAGCACGTTTAGTGGAAGAATGGCTTACAGGACTTTAACAGTACAAAGAAAACCTCTATGTGCTGTTTGCATTGAATTATAAAGTGTTTTTTTTATCCTCCATGAATTAGGAAGCTCACTGTTACCATGCTAGTTGTTGTTAGCATTACTGTGATGATAAAACTCTGCTCTGGTCTCTGAAAAGTTGTGAAACGTACTTATAAACACATCACATCATGAGGATGCTAAGAATGCACTTTGGACTGTTTAAAATTCAGTATTTGTTTCTTTTTCAGGTTTTGAAGACGATAACAACTGCGCACAAGTCAAATAATTTTGACCTACAACATAAATACAGTTTTACCCAATGGTGCTCACAATATCTTATCTAATAGCTTATCTTTTTATGATCTCTAGATTCCGACATGTTGCTGTGTACAGTGCTTTTCTGGATTTTCACTTCTAGTATTTCTTGGACGATATTTTCCTGGCATTGACACATCTGCTGCATCTCCTCAACCTTCAGAAAACCTCTCTGGTGGAGGGAAAAGATAAGAGTTCAAATGTGGCCCCGGTGCACACAGCAGCATAATGGACACAGCTCTCTTTAAGCCTGCTTCAGCTTTCCCTCCGGGGCAGCGGGGTCAGCGGGGCCCCCGTGCCGGTGGTGGGAGCTCATTTAGATCGGCCGGGCCCCAGGGAGAGACAAGATGTCGGACATGAGCTCCGCAGGTGTAGGTTGCTTCACCCGCTCACCTCAGGGGAGAGGGGCCGACGTGAGGCGCATGTGAGTTGGGCGGAGGGGCCGGCGGACTCAGGGAGGTTAAGGTGGACTTGATTTACGCTGTCGAGAAACGTTACGGGCTGAAAAACGAAATGTTGTGTTGAGTCCGTTAAGATTTACTCATTTCCTGAAAGTTAAGCCATACATACAAAACATTCTCCATGGAGATAGATCAGCTTTGTGCAGAAAAATTGACGTTTTAACCATGTTTTAGTTGTTTCCCCTTAATGTTTGCCCTCCTGAAGCTGTATTTGGACTGATTTGTACATGTTTGATTCATCTTTAAGACACCATGTTACCAATCAGTTCTTGTTTTCACTGTCACGACATCAGCTCCCGTCGGGTCATTTTAGATGAATATTGAGATTTAAAATGTCCACATATAACATCATGATTATAACTACTTAGCAGACACAAGCACAAAGGTCTGCATTAAGTACTGAGTCAGGTAAGATCTGCTGATGCCAAAAACACCTAAGAGCAATTACATGATCATAAAAGTAGCACTGCATAACTTCACCATCACTGTCCTATTAAAATAACACTGCATAACTTCACCATCACTGTCCTATTAAAATAACACTGCATAACTCGTGCGCGTGGACCGTGTCTTGTCGCGTACGCTGTGTGTTCGCCTCTAAACCACAACTAACACCAGGACTAAGCCAGGTCTAAGCAGGTCTAAACCAGGTCTAAACCAGGTGTAAACCAGATCTAAACCAGGTCTAAACCAGATCTAAACCAGGTGTAAACCAGATCTAAACCAGGTGTAAACCAGATCTAAACCAGGACTAAACCAGGTGTAAACCAGATCTAAACCAGGTCTAAACCAGGTGTAAACCAGATCTAAACCAGGACTAAACCAGGTGTAAACCAGATCTAAACCAGGTCTAAACCAGGTGTAAACCAGATCTAAACCAGGTCTAAACTAGGTGTAAACCAGATCTAAACCAGGTGTAAACCAGATCTAAACCAGGACTAAACCAGGTGTAAACCAGATCTAAACCAGGTCTAAACCAGGTGTAAACCAGATCTAAAACCAGGACTAAACGAGCATTAAACCATTACCTTTACCATCCTATTAAAGTAACACTGTGTAACTTTCTGGAGGTGACATGTGTTCTGGAAATCTTTACATAATCATCTTTAATCTTTACGTCGGCACTTATATAAGTGGTGTAAATTCCATAGTTCGTGCATGAGTTAACCTCATGATTTATAATCGTAACCGAGGGTTCGTTCGAGGACTTGGAAACTACAGCAGACACTTAGTCATAATATAACTCCTTTAATTATGTCTCTCCATCTTTGTTGAATTCAACTTGTTTCCATATGTTATTTTGACTTCTAATGACCCAGTGTTGTGTCTGACTCGTCCTTGACTCTGTCTGGGACCTGAGCACACGTCTTTTGAGTGGTATAAATACTCTGTAGGATTTATTGTAAACACAGAGACAGGGAGACGCTCTGTTAGGGACAGTCAGGCTGGGATTGTGCGCACAATTGCCGGAATAAATCAGACGACTTCTCAGTTCTATTCTTTATACTTTAGAAACTCCACAACACGTCACCCGCATGATTTCTTAAAACTAGAACGTTAAAACCACACTTCAGAACATTCTCCATGGAGACAGATGAATTTTATGACACACTGTGGAATATTAAAGCCAAGTGTCCGTGCAAAAGTGCAGTGTGGGGTGGGGAGGGGCGGCACATTCAGGTCAAATAAGGCAAGGCCAGTTTATTTGTACAGCACAAAGTAATTCAAAGTGCTCTGATTCCACCTCCACAGATGAATGCTGTTGAGTCCTTGGGCAAGACACTTAACCCACCGTGCCCACAGTGTCTGTGTGTGTGTGTGGGTGAGTGGCTCCTTGTTATAAAGCGCTTTGAGTGCCTTAAAGGTGGAAAAGTGCTGTATAAAAATGTGACCATTTACCAGTATTAGACTACAAATGTTAGTAAAACATATTACATTAAATTAGAATGATTAAAATGCATTTACACAGATTTGGTGCACATTCAAAGTGTAACCGGGATCCCTGTAGCTGGAGGAAACCCACCCAGACACCACCACTACTGATCTTTGCAGAAGCCAAATTTTAAACCAGATTTTAATGAAATTCACACATAATGACAAAGTGTATTTATGTGGGCTTTAAATTCATTTGTTGCACGATTGTGTACACATACAGTCATATTTTACACAAGTCTGTTCAAAACCACAAATCTGATGCACTGAGGAATAAGTGGGACACATGGACACAGAAAGGAAAAATATATTGGTGCCAAATATCGGCTTTTCAATATTGAACCGATATCTGGGGAATCCACCTGTATCACTGACCCACCCCCAGTCCTGTGGCTGAACATTGTATTTCAGAGGTTTGCTCCAAACACATTATCACCACAAAAGATGAAGGTGATCCGTTATTTTTTAAGAGAGTCGACCTCAGTCATTTTGTTTGGTTATAAAGACCTTGGATTTCATTTTTGTTCAGCGTCTGTGTGCTTTTTTCAGTGCAGTCTTCTGCTCTCCAGTCAACTTAATAAATGAAGTCATCCCAACAAATGAGTCGAGTGGCAGTTCAGAGCACATCCCTGATTAGACCCTAAGTGAGCCTGGGATTCCAGCGCAAACTGTTTAATGTAATCTGCCTTTAAATTATAACCTAACTCCCAAGTTCAATTTGATTTCTCTATGTAATTTGGTTTTCAATTAAACTCATTTGAATGTGTATCCTGGAGGTATGTATATTGATGTAATGATTAAACTTGTGTTCTATCTGTTTAAAGGAGACATTAGATATATTAAAGCAAATTGATTTTTTTTAAACCATGTTATACCGTAATATTGCTGCTGTTGAATACCTTGGAGTATGAGGCTGTGTTCCTTCATTAATGCAGGTGGGTTGTGTATGTGCAGGTACTCATGACAGGTTAGCACAGAGGCTTTGAAGGATGGGTCAAATGTCAAGGACTTATTTCTCATCAGGGACAATAACCTTTACCTTAAAGGGCCCATGTTACGCTATTTTCTGATCTAACTGTAATGTTTCCTCATCACAAACAGACTAGAATGTGCCCTTACTGATGGGCAAAGTACGAACCCGAGGAACACTGACTGAATATATTAAAAGTCCTTTATTACAGGGCCTTCATCAGGGCATAATGGTAGAACAGGACACACAGGGGTCATTAAATACATTACATTACAATCACTCGACAACATCATATGACTGTAGGAAAATGAAAATAAAGACTGGCCAACGATGAGGACTGTGTAAGTGACGGGCAGACCCACAGAACAGCAACAAGATACACAGGATGTGTTGAGATAAGGAGGTGTGTTCATCACATATGCAATAATAAATATCCAGTTCTACAGTTGGACACACTGAACCACACATCAAAACCATCATATACATTAAAGAATTACCAAGAAAGTTTTAATAGCTTCAGAGGAACAGTGAATAATCCAAATCATCATCCTGGCCCGGATGTTGTGTGGCCTTTAAGGTTCTTCTCTCAAACTGCAAATATGATGGCATGTGGTAATACAGGAAGTGCTCCACTGTGTTTTTTAAACTCCATACACCTTCTGTAGATTCAGTCTCTGCTGGCCTAAAGGTAAAAGGAGCTGTTAACTTGAAAACTACCACTTCATGACATCATAAGGCGGAACAGTATTTTGAGCCTTTCCAAAACTCATAAATCCATAAAAGGTGTGACACAAAACACAACTCCAGTGTAATGTTGTCTTTACTGAGGGAACAGCATTGTCACATGGCTCGAAGTTCACAAGTCTATTTTGTAGGACCTTAAACCAAAGACCACTCGGTCCTGATTTTGCATAGAAAAAAAAAAAACTTCCAGCAGAGGGCGTAAGACAACAATAGCCACAATCAGTTCATGCAAACATAGTAGCCAAGTTCTCCAAATTTTTTAAAATTATGAACTCATGGTTTTTATACGCCCGTGATAAAACGGGACGTATTATGGTATGGCGCTGTCCGTCCGTCTATCCGTCTGTGGACACATTAAAGCTTTGTAGTGTCTTTAAGTTCTGTTGCTGCAATCTGATTGGTGGAATTCCGATTCTAGAATGTGATGATGTCATACTCATACTCCTACTGCAAGAGCCAGATTTCCCTATTGATTATCCGTCCGTCTGTCTGTCCGTCTGTCCGTCTGTCTGTGGACAATTTCTTGTCCGCGCTCTAACTCCACAACCGTCTCACCTAGGAATGTCAAACTTCCAAACTGCACCAACAATTCATCTTTAACTAGGTTTGACAAATTCTAACTTAATTCTATATACAATAATTCAAAGTACGGGCGTATTTTGCCCCGCTGGAGGAGCTCTTGTTTAACTTAAACCAAAAACAGAAATTTTAAACCGCATGGCTCATTTGCATATACTGTGCTGAAAAAAACGTCTCACGCGCTGATATGATCAGCTTCTGGACACGATTCAGTGGATTATTTGTGTTCTTTCTGTGACAGAGGATGTGGATCTTACGGTGAGTCTGCTCTGTGTGTATATCGCGTTGGAGATGGTTCATGTTAAACTTTTCAGAGATTATACATCTGCAGTAGCATAGGCCAGTTTAGCATTGTTACGGTGAATCACTTTGCAGCGCATAGATCTCGATGCAGAACCATAAATGAAAAATGACGGCGACAAGACGACACAGAGTCGATGTATTGAGTCAATGCACTATAATTCGGCCTTTAGTTTGGTTCAGCTGGGCATGTGAGTCAGCATGTCTCTGAACAGGGGTCATTTCAGGTCCTTATACTCGCACCGTAACACGACGATGAAGCTCAGTACATATCACTCCGCGCTCGGCTACAACCAAATACGCTGCGTTTCTGTCCTATGCGCCAGTGTTTCTGAGAACTTTCGTGCTCCATGCGACAGTCCATCCAGAGGTGCACCTTCGTAGCTTCCAAAAGTACTAATACATTTTGAAAATTCTTTGAGTGCCGTGTACCACATAAAATCGGTTTGGGGTCAGTAAGCACAGCCAGAATATATACATGCATAAAGTGAGAAGTGATAAGAGAAAAATAAAGGATTTTAAGTGCGCCTTATGGTCCGAAAAATATGGTATTTGGAGATGTATTTATAGCTTGATCCGCGAAAATATAGTTAGAATTTTTCCAAGATTGTTGCGTCAGGAGTAGAAACCCTGCACAGTTTTTAAGTCCTCACTAGACTTCACTAGACTTGTCAAAGCAATAGTGCGATCAAATCACATTCATTACCACTGTGTGTTTAAATGAACATGTTTGGGTATGTTCTTTATTAACTAAGGTTAGGGTCCATGGTAATTCCGTGTGCCGTCAGTAGATGGAGCCTTAGACCATGCAGATACCAGTGTGGGGGAGCATCCCAACTGAAAAATGATATCAGCTTGGGTTCATTATTTTAAGTTCTAAAACATGAGAGGCCAAAGCACAGATACCCAAGGCATGTTGAAAAGCTAATAACGATACCCAAAAATGCATAATACACATCCTTTAAAAACACAGAGGAGCATTTCGCGACGTAGCTGTTGGATTATTTAAACATGCTCGAGTCAAACTAAACACAACGCCGCCGAGGCATCTTAAACCCGACTGCTCCGGCTCTGCTCTGCTGTCTGCGAAACACCAGGACTTCAGAGAGCTTTTATGGAGATGAATTTGTCCATTTATCATAATGATGTTCCAAAGTCATTTACTGGCACAGTGGCTCATATTGTGCTCAGCGTGATGGAGGAGTGGGCTCGGAGCAGACTGTGGCGAGGGGGGCGCAGCTGGAATCGGAAAAGCTTTTGGCAAAACAACTCCAGAAGAAATGGAGGAAATCTGTGTATGACGGAATACGCCGGTTAGATTTGGCATTTCATTTGTGAGTCCATCAAAGTGACAGAGCGCACTTCAGAACGGACGTGCACAGCCTCCGAGGAACGCTTTCCAAAGTCCTGGCTGGTTTTACAGTGTTTGGCACAAAGACGGTTATCGATCTCTGTTGAGAATTATTGTGGATATTGTCATCTGGTTTTACAACGGTTACTACGTCAGTACATTTATATACTAGTACTATAAGATACTTTCTGGAGGTTCTGGCTAAGTGCTAATAAAATTCAGTTCCCTTCCTGTGTTTTAATAGTGTGATGAAGGTTGAGTTGTTAAAAAGCACCACAGCAAGGCAGTCTGGGGTTAAATTCCCAGGCCTTTCTTTGCAGAGTTTGCATGTTCTCCCTGGGTATGGGTGGGTTTACTCTGGGCACTCCGACGTGGTATCGTACTGGTATCGGTGCATACAATGAAGTATTGTATCAGCTTGAAAAACATTTGTACCGGAACAGCACTACTATAAATAACAACTATACCTTTGGGTCAACACTTCTACAGATAATGCATTCAGATTTTTGTGTTTTTGAGGAATATGCAGTTGTGTGACTTTTCTGGTTCAGATTAAGGTACAGTTTTATTGTCCCCATAGGTGTATTTGTCCACTGCCTTTGATCCATTGTGTATCTATGGATATATTGTTCTGCCTGAAATCTTCCGCCGTACTGTATGCACTTCTTTCTAGGAAGGAGGTTTTATTGCTCCAAAATGCTTTGCCTCTCCAGCAAAATGACCTGTTTCTGGCTGAGCAGTGCAACTTGTTTGTGTCAGTGTAGAAATATAAATTTACTTTGGAACATGAAGATCTCTCCCGGTCCCTGTTCAAACCTTCCTTATTATGGTGAGCTGTAAGATTTGTCCAATGCTCCGCCCACAAGTCCCACACAACAATTCTCCATCAATATACAAAACATGACAGAACAGTGCACCACTGCTTTACAAACCTGAAGCAAGGGGGAGTAGTTTCCACTGATGATTTGTGCTCTGAAGGGGGAGTGAGTTTTGACTGAGAGCGTCAAAAACAAAAGTGAAACTGACTTAAACTGTGGCAAAGGAGAAATTAAATTTGTCAACTGGACAAACATTAAGATCGAAAACGTTAAGCAGTTCATCCAAACAGCTTCTTCAGTTCTGGTCAGACATGGGTGGACACTGCCTTATATCTGCAGGGAGGAGCCAACTACTGTTGTGTTTTTAAATCTGAGAAGAATAAACAGGAGAAAAGTCATCTTAAATCAAAGAATCTGGACTGATTAAAGCAATTGTGCAAACAATTACAGAGAAATAATGAAAACAAAACCTTCTGTGCCTCACGTGAGGTCCGTCTCTCCCTAATCTGAATGGAAAAAGAAAAACAGGCTTCTTACACAGTCGACAAACGTCATAAAATCAACACGAGGTAAAACATATGATAGGACTGATCTAAAGGAGACGACTTGTCTGGATCAGCTGGGGCATTGATCAGATTGAACCCAAGGGTACCAATATTTCTAAATGATCTGAATGAACAAAGCCTGTTGTTTTAACAGTGATGGATAAAGATGGAGCAGAGCTCATAGACACCACTGCATTTGATACAGAGGCTTTAGCAGTTGTGAGTTATCTAAACCCACAGAATTCACTCTTTAGCTTAACAAAATAAGAAACTCTCATCACACTACACTGACACTGCCCTGAAACTAGCACACCTACTTGTTCACAGTTTCTGTTGTTAGCTCATCCTATTGAACAGCACAGAGTGTGGGCTCATATTAGCAGAATCATTCAGGCCCCTGATGGAGCTTTCACACCTCGGGACCTGACCTGGCCCCTGTTGTTCTCTTTGTTTTAGGTCTGAGGATGGAGTTATAGATGGGAGACAGCTTATGTCTGAGCCCTCCATTTCTGTTCAAGGATGGATCGTCTTTCCCAACAAAAACAGCCTCTTTAACTCTCCTCTCAAACTGATTCTTTACTTAAACTGTAAAAAACATTGATTTCAGTAATTTAGCATTTTCAAAAAAATAAAAGGTAACATGATGATCTAAATATGTTCTGTGTTACAATTAATACACCAGATAAGTTTAATAACTCCTCTTTAATGACCCTAGCTAGCCACTCAGCCACCTATGCAGCACGGTGGCTGAGTGGCTAGCACTCATGCCTCACAGCAAGAAGGTTTGGATGGGTTTCCTCCGGGCACTCTGGTTTCCTCCATCAACCCAAAACATGCACTGTAAGTGTGAAAGTGGAGTGTGTGAGTGATGGTCGGAGGGACTGTTGGTGCCAGTTGGCTTGGCAGCCGCGCCTGCCCCAGGGCAACTGTGGCTACAACAGTAGTTTACCACCACCGGGTATGGAGTGAATGAAGAATGCTCTGTAAATGCTGTGTAAAGCGGCTTTGGGAACATGTGTCTGTGTAAAGCGCTATGTAAATAAAGTTACCTTACCTGTCTTGTGCAAAAATTGACTCTTGTGGCCTTCACGTTGTGGTAGAATGTTGTCACCTCCTCAAAAACAGACCTGGAGTTGTGTTTTGTTTCTTTCCCACAGGTTTGAGTAACTCTTTATTATTAGTCTGTTTACATCTCCAAAGCTCAGAATGAGCTGTTCCACCTTGTGATGTCATGTCGTGAACAGCTTCCTTAATCTTTTGTTCAATAGAGATGGGCAATTCCAAAGCGGAAATCATCTGAATAATTCTAGTGAAAGTGTGTGGAGCGCAATGGAGCACTTCCTGTATTATCTCATGACATCACGAGTCGGAGTGTTTTCTGTCTTAGAGAAGTGTGTGAAACATGTGAATGAAACAAAACACAACTCCAGGTCAGTTTGTGATGAGGAAACTACATTAGGACATAGAAAACAGAGTAATACAGGTTTAAACTGGGTCCTTATGGCCAAAGCAGGTCCTCACACAACCCAGATAACCAAATAATACACAATTCGTCCACCTGTATTTGAGTCAAGTCCACTTTCACTTACCTCGCAGGGTTCTGTCAGCTACACGTGCACACACGGCGGGCCTGTTTCCTGTTTGGTCCTGTTCCTCCGGGCCTCTGCTCTTATCGCCGCCGCAGATGCTTATTTCAGGAAGAATTGAGTCATGGTGAAACAGGTTAAATCACCAGTGCTTTCTTCAGGCGCCGTGTTTCTATTACTATCGATCAGGATGCCGCCTGCAGCAGAGTCCACACGGCTGACAGACAGGGGGAAGCACAAGTCCCTCGTAACTTTGAACATAGTTGAGTTTTTTCTGCACTTTGAAGGCAGCGGGAGAGAGAGTGACCTAAATAGAAGAGGACCGCCTGGGATCCACAATACACACTTCTCCAGTACTTTAAAGATGTGAGTCTGGTCACCACCGAATCTCCCAGAGTTCAGGTGGGTTTGATTGACAGGTGGATAATTGGCTAACCTGGATTTCCTTCCGTATCAAAACAAAAATGGCTGCTTACAAGGAAAAAAGAAAGAAGAAAAAAAATATATCACATGGCACCGAAATAACTCAAATGACTCAAGCATGATGGAGAGAGTGGTTACCAGTCTGATATCCTCTGTTTAAAAGAAATGCAGAGTAGAGACAGACATATGCTTTATTAACCTTGAGGTAAATTCCAGTTTTGCTGCAGTAACATTTACACTGTGCATCTCAGTGGCCGTCGTGTCTCCGTCAAAGGTCTCAGAGCAGTTTAACAGGAGGATCTGTGTCAGGAAGAGTAAGAGCCTCGGTGTCCTGCACATAGACATCAGCCATAGCGGTTACAGATGCAGATCTGGAGCCAGTCTCAGTGTTATGAAGAGGATTTTTTTGATGGACAAAATAGCAAAAAAAAGCAAAAAAAACAAAAAAAACAACCAGGATCATGTAGCACGAGGTAAATACAAACATTTTAAGACCAAATGATGAGGCTCACAGCAGCAGTTACAGAGAGAGGGGACACAATATTCCAATGTAATTCAATGGGAGCCAGAGTCAGTAGGAGCCGGAAGAGCCGCAGGTGAACTTCTTATTTTGAATGTGGTGACTAGCGCGTTAGCTATGCTCATTTACATACAGTTGTGTTCATAAGTTTACAGACACTGACACAATTTGATTGATTTCTTGTCCATCTTTCAGAGAATATGAATGATAACGGAAAAACTTTACTTTCACTCATGGTTGGTGCTTGGGTGAAGCCGTTTATTATCAAACACCTGTGTTTCCTCTTTTTAAATCATAATGAGAACAGAAACTACACAAATGACCCAGTGAAGCTGGAGTCTTTTGTGATAGTTGTGGATGTTCTTTTCTCTGATGGTAAAGCTGCTCATTCTTCTGGGCAAAAGGCTCCAGTTCCTGTAAATTCTTGGGCTCTTGTCTGAACTGCAGCTTGAATCTGCCCAGAGGCTCAGTGATACTGAGGTCAGAAGAGACGAACACTCCAGAACCTTCACTTTATTCTGCTGGAGCCAGTGACAGCTCCACTTGCCTTTGTGTTTTGGATCATTATCATGTTGGAATATCCAAGTACGTCCCATGTGCAGCTTCTGGACCAAGAAATCATAAATTCTACCAGGGTATGGAAACTTATGAGCACAACTGTATACAGTCTATGGTCCTGCAGCATCACAGCAGTGTCCAGGAGGAGCCAGGTGAACATAACAGGAAAGGCCTCGTTCTTACTCCGCTCTGATGGTGAAATGGTTCATTCCATTCACAGCCTGCTCCTGAGCCAGGCTCTTACACAGTCTCAGTTCTTTTCACATAATCCAACAGTCCCTTGGGTTCACTCAAGTATTTCCTCTGGAAGGTCTACTGCCACATTTGCTGCCACATAGGGTGTAAAAAGTCTGTAGCATCTCAAACGTCCATTGTTCCTTAACTAGTCTCTTCCACGGACTCGATGAATCCAGGAAAACCAACTAGCTCATTTTACACAATCCAACAGTCCTTTACTTGTGTCCTCTGAACTCTCACTATATGATGTTAAAAACTGAGCTCAAAAAACAAAGTGTCAAAAATTGCTGTATCATTCTGGACTGGACTTGCATTGCCTCTGCGAAACATGACTTTCATTTCTCATTCACTGTATTTATCGTTTTATGCTTGCCTGCTCACGCTGACGTGGTGCATCAAGTCTGAATAAAGTACATTCCATATTAGCACTTTATTTTTTTATCGCATTTTTTTAACTGTCCAGTTGTCTGCAATCCAGACTACACATTTCTTCAGTACTTTTCAAAGATGTGATCAGGGACACATAGCAAAGCAGAATAGCTGCTTATGAGGGGGGGAGGGGGGAAAGCACCATGAGATTCATTTGACTGGAGGTGAAGGCTGTGGTTGACGTCACACTCACTTAGTCCATTTCATGCTCTGTGATTCATCCATATTTCTATGACTGTGCTTTAACGACACAGTAAACACCTCTAGATCAACATGTGGTATTCTACACCACAGTGACTGAGGGGGAGTCTCCATAGGTCCATGTGTTTGTGCTGGGTCCTGATGCGAGGGCTCACTGTGTTATGGTGCACGAGGCTCGTTAGTCTGACAGTGAGCAGTCACAGGTCATTTCCTTCACTAACTGCCTTTATCAGGGTTAACTACCAGCGTCACCCGGGCATCCGTACCTTCATAACAACACAGCACCCCACTGAGACTATTAATTAGTACAGTGCACTGTAATTACTTTGAGGCACGTGTGAAGATTGTGAGATAAAAAAAAAATTAACCAAATGCTAGACAGTACTATTACGACAATTAAAATACTACAGTAAAAAAACAAAAAAAAAACAATGCAACACTTTTAATTTACATGCATCTATAACAACACATCTTTATTGTTATATAATAGACTTGTTGTTGAAGTTCTCTGGTGGGTGTATCAGAGATGGTCAGGAGCTGGAGTACAGGACACTGGCTGTAAACTTTGTGGAGTGGCCCCAGCCAAACCATCTGCTCCTGAATGTTGACAAGACCAAGGAACTGGTGATTGACTTTAGGAGGAAGACGACACCAGTGGAGCCCATCACCATCCAGGGACATGACGTGGGAATATTGGACTGCTACAAGTAGCTTGACCTCCATGTGGACAACAGGAGGGACAGGAGGGACAACTGTAATGCTGTGTACAAGAAGAGCATGAGTAGACTGTACTTCCTGAGAAAGCTCCGGTCCTTCAGTGTGTGCAGCAAGTTAGTGGAGATCTTCTCCAGTTTGTGGTGGCAGTGCCCTGTACTTCTCTGTAGTCTGTGGGGGAGCAGCTCCAGTAAAAGGGGCATTAGACGTACTGACAAACTGAAAGCTGGTCACGTGATCATTTGTGAGCTGGAGACATTTGTCACAGTGAGGGACACGAGGACACTGGAAACTGCTCACCCACTGCACCAGACTATAGAGGGACAGATAATACTCCCTACAACTGTACAACAACTCTCCCACTGCACCAGACTATAGAGGGACAGATAATACTCCCTACAACTGTACAACAACTCACCCACTGCACCAGACTATATAGGGACAGATAATACTCCCTACAACTGTACAACAACTCACCCACTGCACCAGACTATAGAGGGACAGATAATACTCCCTACAACTGTACAACAACTCTCCCACTGCACCAGACTATAGAGGGACAGATAATACTCCCTACAACTGTACAACAACTCACCCACTGCACCAGACTATAGAGGGACAGATAATACTCCCTACAACTGTACAATAACTCAGCCACTGCACCAGACTATAGAGGGACAGATAATACTCCCTACAACTGTACAATAACTCACCCACGGCACCAGACTATAGAGGGACAGATAATACTCCCTACAACTGTACAATAACTCACCTGCTGCCCCAGACTATAGAGGGACAGATAATACTCCCTACAACTGTACAATAACTCACCCACTGCACCAGACTATAGAGGGACAGATAATACTCCCTACAACTGTACAACAACTCACCCACTGCACCAGACTATAGAGGGACAGATAATACTCCCTACAACTGTACAACAACTCACCCACTGCACCAGACTATAGAGGGACAGATAATACTCCCTACAACTGTACAATAACTCAGCCTTATGGAACAGATAATCCTGTGTCCTGTCAATCATCATATCATCTTTTTATAGCTGAGATGTAGTTATTACTTATTTTTCTTTTTTATTTTATTTGGACATTTATATAACAAGTTTTTTTTTTTTTTTTTTTTTTTGCTACTTATATAGAATTTAATGTATTACCATTTATAACTTTATCAGTTTTGTTATTATATTATATTGTGTGAGCTGCTGTGCCCAAGTAATTTCCCTCGTGGTTCAATAAAGTCTGACTCAAGTCTAAGTATCAAATACTGCCACAATATATAAATCAAATCAAAGTTTATTTATAAAGCACTTTTCATACAAAAAAAGTAACACAAAATGCTTTACAGTGATTAAAAACAACCCATTTCAGTACACAGTTCACGATTACTATATATATATATATTGAAAGAAAACACCTGCGTCCTAAACAGCTTTTCTTTCGTGCGTGTTCAGTATTGAGGAGAGACGACCAAGATTCAATGGATTCAAATTAACAAAGTTTAATCCCTGACAAATACAATTCTAATCAGAGCTCTGGGTCTGAAGGGTCCCTAAACAGCACACAATCTACACGCATCTTAGGCTCGGCACAGCTTCAGAACGCACACACCCCCTTCTGCCCAGTATTAAAAAATAAGCATGATAAATATTCATGAACCTATGACTAAACATTCTCCGTGTCCAGCTGACTCCATCTCCTTCCCATATTTGGTGTTCCTGTCGTCTCCTCACAGCCAGACCTCACGTGACTCCATGACCTCGCAAGACATGAGTTTCCCACACTGAGTCTGCACACAAAGATACATCTGCATCCTGGCCGAATTTGATAACTGCCCCAGCTGTGTCCCAGCTCTGTACTCCTTTGTTCCATAAATGTTAAAGGCACAATATGAATTTTATAATGACTGGTAGAAATGATGACATTCTTCATTACAAAGTATGTATAAAGTATATATTTAAAGTTGTATTATGTAAAGACGTACCAGGTGCTGTAGAGCTTCCATGTTATAACATTGTTCCCTCATAAAAACATGCCTCAAGAGGTTTTAGCCTCATGCATTCATGCATATCTTGACTTTCCCAGGACACTATTCAAACCTTCCTTGTAGTTCAGAGTCCAAGTCTGCACTAGTCTCCATGACCCATGCTCCTGCACAGTAACCTTTCCTAAGTATACAAAAGCATGATACTAAACACTACACTACAGCTTCACAAACCTCCTGTGATGTGCAATCGTTTCATCAGCAGGATACACTCTGAAGGGGGAGGGAGAAAAGTGTCAGAAACAATCCTCATTTTAATTGTTTTCGGGACAATGACGTCACCTGGTGCCGCGGCTCAGTCCAAAAGGACGACGTGGGTCCACCCTCCTGTGGGACACCACCTGCAGAGGGGTTCATAGGGATCAGGAGCAGAGGTGCAGGGGACTGCTGCCCCCACGACCCAGCCGGATAAAGAGGAAGAAGATGGATGGTTTTCAGGAAACAAAACAATATAAAAAGTAACATAGTGGTCTAAATATGTTATGTGTGTGTTATGTGTGTATGTTATAACAATTATGAGCCCACAGAAATTTCCTGTGCTTTCCAAAGACGAGTGGATCCTGTCTCCATTATTTCAGAGGCTGTGATTGACAGGCCGTTGAACCAATTTGTGAGACACATGCTCTGTCTGCATCAAAACTAAACATGGCTGCTTACATATCAAAAAGGACATGAAGGATTTTTTACAGAATCAACAACCAAAGCACCAAACTATTAACTTACTATTAACTATTAACTATTACTTATTTCAGGAAAGAGAATTGTGGAGAGATGTCTTCTGTGTTTGACAAATTAGCAGTTGTGGTTGGATCATCGACGGAGGTTTTTCACACTTTGTGGTCCGGATCCAGACCCTTCTAGAAGGACCGGCTGCTCAGGAAACCATAGAAGTGCAGTAGAACTGTATGAAGAATGAATACTTGATTTATGTAGCTTCAGCTGTCCTGTCAGTGCTACATTCAGTACAGAAGAATGTAGAGGACCATGTGCATTTCAAATGAATACTTTTTTCCCCCCAAAATGTACATGAATAATTATTATTTAAAAAAACACTTTAGGCTAATTGCTCTTTACAGACTGCAGCCTCCATTACACAAGTGTCTGTACAATCTGTATGATGCATGATAAAAATATTATTGCTGCTCCTGTGATTTTCCACAGTGTGATATTATGTCTCATTTATCCACTTACAGATGTTTTTATTCTCCAAATGTAGTGCGTTCAGAGGAGTCTGTGTTTGTCTCCTTGGAGTGTGCTTAGTCTGGGGCCTTTCTGTGGACCAAACGGCTTCCTCCTAAACTCTGGAGTTGGGGGTGAAGATATAACCTCCTGCTGTCACTTAAAGATGGATCACTGGGACCTTTTGCAGATTGTTGGTATTTCATATAAAGGCCAAAGCAGTGCAGTGACATACATACCTGAGGAGAGCCACCACAGGGACCAAGGAACAAGACCAGAGGTGTCCGCTACATCCAGACTCAACAAATACACGGCTGAGCTTAGTGTTAGCACTGTTAGCACTATTAGCATTGACTGTTAGCACTGACTGTTAGCACTGAGTATTAGCACAGAGTATTAGCACTGAGTGTTAGCACAGAGTGTTAGCACAGAGTGTTAGCACAGAGTGTTAGCACTGAGTGTTAGCACAGAGTGTTAGCACTGAGTGTTAGCACAGAGTGTTAGCACTGAGTATTAGCCCTGAGTGTTAGCACTGAGTGTTAGCACAGAGTGTTAGCACAGAGTGTTAGCACTGATTGTTAGCACTGAGTGTTAGCACTGAGTGTTAGCACTGAGTGTTAGCACAGTGTTAGCACTGAGTGTTAGCACAGAGTGTTAGCACAGAGTGTTAGCACAGAGTGTTAGCACTGAGTATTAGCCCTGAGTGTTAGCACTGAGTGTTAGCACTGAGTGTTAGCACTGATTGTTAGCACTGAGTGTTAGCACTGACTGTTAGCACTGAGTGTTAGCACAGTGTTAGCACTGAGTGTTAGCACAGTGTTAGCACTGAGTGTTAGCACAGAGCGTTAGCACTGAGTGTTAGCACAGAGCGTTAGCACGGAGTGTTAGCACTGAGTGTTAGCACGGAGAGGAAAACTGTACGAGTGTCAATGATGAGTCATGACCCGTGCTCCTGTCAGAGCTCAAACACTAGTCTGGAAGCAGAATACACACTTCTCTAATACTTGTGAGTCTGGTTAGCGATGAAGTCCAGATGGGTGTAATTGACAGGTGGATTAGCCAATCAGATACATGCATGGTTCCCTGTATCAAAACAAATCTGTTTGGTTATGGGGAAAAAAAACAAAACACAGATGTGATTAGATGGTTGTGTTTGAGCCTGGCTGGAGGTGTGACAGAGGTGACCAATCTGATGTCCCGCTATAAAAACAGAAATATTCTGGACTGACTGGGCAAGCAAAACACTTTAACACCCTTTAAAACCATACAGTCTAAAAAAATTAAGTCCCTGCTTAATATTTAATATTTTTTTAGCTGACATTTAAAAACAGATCAATCTGTAGTAGAAAAGTAGTCCACACTTTGCTTAATAACAGTGACACAGACTGGATCAAACATTTCAGTTGAGCTGAGCGTTTCTCTCCTTAAATCACATCACATGAGTCTGTGTGCTGAGGAGTGCAGTTGGTGTGGAGCGTTCAAGTATGTTTTACCTTCTAAAGTTAACATATATTGAAACAATAGCTCCACAGACAAAAGTCGGCAAAAAGTTAAACCATTTAACGTCTGTGGATTATATGAATATATGAATTTGTTCTAAAATTCTGTCCTGTTTTTACATACTGTGAATCAAACTACACCCTAAAATATAAAAGACTAAATAATAAAATGACACAATCTCAGCACGAGTCCATTTCCTGGGCAGACGCAGATTTTGAAAACATGTTCTTGTTCTTTTGTTGAACTTTTTGTATTTCAGTAAATGTCAGACTGCTTGACATTTTGCTTTTGGAAACACTTGGTATTTGTAATTTTTTTTTTCAGTTTTGTCCGTTGCAGTTCCTCTGTTACAGGAGACATACACACACACACATACACAGTACATACATATACACATACACACACACACACAGAGACACACACACATACACACACACACAGACACAGACATACATGTGCACACACGCAAACAAACACACACACACCTGCCAAAATCTAGTATTAAACATTCGGTTTAAGATGAGATGTGGAGGAAATCCATGTTTAGCCAGATTTTAGTTTGGCTGTGTCCTCGAGCAAGACATTTTCTCTGCCTGCATGTTTCAGGTGATTAAAAGAGGCAGATCGGTGAGGCCATGACTAAATAAGCAGCACTGAAATGACACAGAGAGAGATGGATAAATCTGCTGGATGGGAAATCAACTCCCAAATCTGGATTCAAGTCCTGATTGGATCTATACATTGTCATAAAAAGACTATTTACTGGTTGTAATTAGTCCAGAAAGTCTCATGATGTTTGAGCTTTTACACAAAGTTGTTCTGCAGTTATTTGAGGGATAAATAACAGTCACAGAACACAATGGCTCAGTCATATGTTGATTTTATTTAAAAGAAATAAATCAGTTCATGCTGGACATCAGCATCACTGAAGCTGTAGAATCCACGTCACATCAGACCTGAAAAAGTTAGACATGAGTAATGAGTGAGTCATGGCTTAGTTTGGTGTTAAACTTATCTTCATGGAGACACACAGGTGACAACACCAGGTTACAGGTCAGATCTCTGAATGGATGAGCCTTCTCATAGTAATAATGTAGGTTTTTCAAGCCACTTTGACAAACACTGAATAATGAATCTGAATAAATACATGATCATTGCATTTGATTTTACAGACTGAAGGCAGTAGAGGAGGCCTCCACCTGCAGAGGGACAGTACAGTGCACCTTTAACATGACTTTGTCAGGGATGAGTGGTGTCCTCAGGGCTTGATGAATACTAAAGAAAAGCCATAAAATGAAGGGTTTGAGAGTGGCACAAATTAGTTTCACAGAAAAAAAATGACTAGGGCAGAATTCTCAAAGTCATTTATTAGTTTTTACAGTTAAACACATTTCAATTTGTGTGAAAGTAAAATGTGCTAACCTTTAAACATTTGACATTAAGCTACACTTTGCCTAATCTCCGCTGTACGCTCGCGCTCTCCAGCTCCAGCACATAGAACGGGTCATAAATTTGCTCTTAAATGAGGCTGCTCTTTGTCCATTAGAGTGACAGGACATTAGCTGTCCGCTCAGCCGTCCCCCATCGTCTGTGCCCATTGTCCTGCCTTGTCCTTGGTGGAGAGCAGTGGACTCCCGCCCTCCTCCCTCTCTTTGCGGAAGCAGGTGTGATTCTCCTTAGCACTGCCTCATGTATAGTTCAACATAATGGTACACCAGAAATCAATATATCTGTAGCTGTGGTCCAATAATGCCCAGTGGTGTTCTTTGTTCGCAGCCCCCCCACACCTCTTTGAAAATCTTTAAAATTCCCCATCAGCGCCATCGCATTGGCCTGACCTTCTCTTTTTGCTGACCGCGCCTGTGAAAAATGGCCCCTGGTCCATAATTCCTCAAGGACAGTGTCAAAAGCCGCCATGCGTACTGCGGCCGGTAATTGGAGGAGCTTGTAGAGGCTTTTAGGGCTAATAAAGCAAATAAAATATGAGGCGCTGTTAGCTTGTACTACTGAGGCATGTCTGCACACACATGCAGATGTCCAGGGACTCGCCAACAGCAGCAGACTGCAGGACACATGGCCAAAGGAGCAACAAGCCAGGAGCTGCTCTGGGAGTGGAAAACCAACTCAAAATACTGTTACAGATGCAGTGTAGTAGGGTTTATAAATGGGACAACAGTGCAGGGTATTTGCCCACTAACGGGAAGATAACTGGTTCAAAGAGAACACCCTGATCGTGCTATTATGATCTCAAAAACAGCATGTCCTGGTGGACATAATGTAGAAGACATTGTTCAGCAGTTTGGTGATCACTATTACTCTATGCCTATTACTATGACAACAAGGGCAAAAAGCTCAAATAAAATATTGCACATGGACCTTTTTCTGAGGGGTCGACTGCTGCATTCTGGACACCAGTGAGGTGTTCAAAACAATATAAAGACTTTAAAATAGTTTGTTCACAAAGTCAAAATAAAAACTTGGGCTGAGGTAGAGATTTGCTCTCATTTACAGATCTAATTAGCTGAACAGGGAAGCATAGCATGAGCCACTGCTGCATACACATGCTGTCAGTCTGTAGGCCTGTACCATCACCAGAGACCAAACAGACGGAATGACTCTACATGTCACTTAAAAGAGCTTAGAGCGTTTCAGCAGGAGGTCCACAGGAAAGAGGTCATGGTGTCCAAGTAAACTTCAGATGCCCTTTCAGAATAAGGTCTATCTAAAAACGCTAAAGTCATGTTTGATGTATGTCTCATCTGGACCTCAGGGAATGGTTCATGACACTATGATGTCAAACAACTTAAGAGGAAAAGGTGCGTGGCAAACAGGAACTGAAACATGACAAAGTCGCCTCATTATACGAGCACCACTGCTGCAGGGGGTTATTGTCAAGCAAAGCACCGTCCTCTGGTCAACTTTTGACAACCTTTAATACATTTAATGTAATCATGTCATTAAACATTTAATATGTAATCATGTTAGCCCAACATTTAATGTTTAAACAGCATTTCCTGTGTTAACAGGGTGCTGTTTAAACATGGAAATACACAGAGGCTCGAGCAGCTCTGATACCTGTGGAACATGAGCTTTATAGTCTCCACACGGACGCAGCTTCACCTATAAAAACAGAGCTAGTTTATTTTAAACAGTTTGCAGTGGTCCAGTTATTCCTCACTTACTTTATGCATTCTGAACATCCTCATTATTCACTGTGATGAGTTTACAAGCACTCAGAGAGCAGAGTGGAATAGTGCTGTGACTGTACACACTTACCATACTAATGCGCACTTCCTGATTATCAAACAATATGCTATTGATGCTATGCAGATGCTCAAGAGCTGCTTATATGTGCAGCACCTTTAAAGGTGCAGCAGGATTTTAGAAGTAAAGTAGCACCAACATGAGGTGCAGTTACCCTGGTAACTCCTCTGGTTCAGATGCTGCTGTAGGTTTCCTCCCTGTGGGCTGTTAGAGAAAGAGAACAGACCCCCTCCTCCTTCTCTGTGACGCTGCACTGTGCGCTCCAGCCCTGTGTCCGGCACACAGAGAGAGGGCACAGACAGAGGGCACAGACAGAGGGCACAGACAGAGGGCACAGACAGAGGGCACAGACAAAGGGCACAGACAAAGGGCACAGGCAGAGGGCACAGGCAGAGGGCACAGACAGAGGGCACAGACAGAGGGCACAGACAAAGGGCACAGGCAGAGGGCACAGACAGAGGGCACAGACAGAGGGCACAGACAAAGGGCACAGACAAAGGGCACAGGCAGAGGGCACAGGCAGAGGGCAGAGGGCACAGGCAGAGGGCACAGACAGAGGGCACAGGCAGAGGGCACAGACAGAGGGCACAGGCAGAGGGCACAGGCAGAGGGCACAGACAGAGGGCACAGACAGAGGGCACAGGCAGAGGGCACAGGCAGAGGGCACAGGCAGAGGGCACAGACAGAGGGCACAGGCAGAGGGCACAGGCAGAGGGCACAGGCAGAGGGCACAGACAGAGGGCACAGACAGAGGGCACAGGCAGAGGGCACAGAGGGCACAGGCAGAGGGCACAGACAGAGAGCAGAGGGCACAGGCAGAGGGTCCGGGCACA
The DNA here is from genome assembly GCA_034769755.1 of Odontamblyopus lacepedii. Lineage (NCBI taxonomy): Eukaryota > Metazoa > Chordata > Actinopteri > Gobiiformes > Gobiidae > Odontamblyopus > Odontamblyopus lacepedii. Next base: position 35,786,436 of record CM068364.1, read on the forward strand.
GTTCAAGGGCACAGAGGTGTGCTGGAGCCCAGAGGAGGAGGCACACAGAACATGTGCAGGGCACCGTCCACAGCAGATGAAGAGAACAGACAGGCTGCTGTTTGTCCCAGTGGTCAAAGCATAAACACTGATCTAAAACACTGACAGTGTAATATCTGTTTGACAGGAGAGGCTGTAGCCTTATGTTTGCACCATATCTTTTATCAGTCATTTCATAGCCTGTTACCGTTTAGTTTTGTCAGAAAGTCTACAGGAAAAAGGAATGGGAACTTTAGTATAAAGTGGTGGGCTGTCACTGTTCACTGGGTCAACAGTTTGGTGATTCTGTTCTTCTATCACAGCGTGTAAGCTTTTATTGTGCCTTTGAGCAAGGCACTTCACTCATCCAGTGTCTGTGGACACAGGTGTAAGAATTTTTGGATAACATATGAGTGCTGGTATAACAGGCCGAAATAGATTTTTTTTTAAATTTATTATTTACATTCATAATTAATTATAATTCCATTCTAATTATATATTTTTTACATAATTATAAATTTTTAACATGTCATCAAGTACACAACAGTGACTCATTGACATTTGACCAGTTCTCCATTCTGGCACAAGGCGTCTGGCCGTGGTGCTGAAGACGAGCTGGAGTAAAGTGAGTGACGTGAAATGAAGTGAAGACTCAAAACTAGAACATAGAGGGACAGAGTGAACTATACTTAAAATATTACAGTTTTCACATCAGTTCAAGGAGGGATAGAGTGAAAACTATTTACTACTTAGAAAGTTAAATCATTTTTGGCAGTTTCAGTGCAATTTAATGCAAAACTCATTAGTATTGGTATCAGATTAAAAGTGAAAAAGTGACTCCAGCTTTACTTGGTTTTGCGCTGAAACATCATTAGGAACAGGCTCCTGTTACTAATACCATTAAGAGTGGCTGCATGTTAGAAACAAGTAGAAAATATGGTCTTTATGACTTTGTCCTTCAGCTCTGTATCTATAAGTGTCAACTAGACTGAACAAAGCCTGCACCATCCACCCCCTGCCTCGCTCAGATGCCCTCCCCGCCATCTTCAAAGCCCTACACTGCCCCATAGTGTGGCCCTGTCCCTGGATCTCCCTCCTCCATGTTTGTCTGTCAGAATAAGATAAAGCGTTGGAGGTCATAGTGTCTGCTCGCTCTTTTGATGCTTTGATATTGACTGTTATATGAGACAGATTGTTCAGACCAAGGAGAGCAGAAGCATTTCTGAGGAGAATGTACAATGAGATGATGTCATACGGCTTTTAAATAAATGAACTGTTGTTTGGTAATGGAATTAAAATTTGATATTGGAACAGGAGATGCACCAGTACACAATCACAGACAGTATACTTAATTATATTTTGGGGAGGTCGTGCCATTCAATCAGGCTTATCAGAGGCAGGCAAATCAAATTATAACCATGGTATTTACTGAGTGATATGCCAAAGTTTAAAAATACACACTGTTTCTGGTAACAATATGGTTAGGGTTTTGGTAGTACATACTCTTTGTGTCAGGTTAAACCCAGTTTTGGCAGCTTCTGCTGGAGCTCTAAGACTGAACGCACTCAGAGGGAGTTCCAATAATAAATACTGTAATACATACACACATTAAGTATTTCAGCAGTACCATTTGACCTTCAGATGTGTGTATGTATGTGTGTGTATATATATATATCCATCCATCTTCTCCCGTTTAATCCGGCTGGGTCGTGGGGGCAGTTTGCTGCCTAATCCTCATAGCACCTGACCCCCCCTATGAACCCCTCTGCAGGTGGTGAGCCCACAGGAGGGTGGACAACATGGTCCTTGATGTTAGTTCAGGTGCTGCATGTTTTGAGTTGATGGGGGAAACTGGAGCACCCGGAGGAAACCCATCCAGACACGGGGAGAACATGCAAACTCCACACAGAAACCCGCAACCTTCTTGCTGTGAGGCCTGAGTGTTGCCACCGTGCTGCTATATCCATCCATCTTCTCCCGCTTAATCCGGCTGGGTCGCGGGGGCAGCGTGCTGCCCAATACTCATAGCACCTCGACCCCCCTATGAACCCCTCTGCAGGTGGTGAGCCCACAGGAGGATCGAACCCGCAACCTTCTTGCTGTGAGGCATGAGTGTTGCCACTCAGCCACCGTGCTGCTATATATATATATATATATATATATATATATATATATATATATATATATATATATGTGTCTGTGTGTCTATATGTGTCTATATGTGTGAATATCACCAAGGGACAGACAGCTTTGATTTGTGAATGTGTTCTGGTGTGTCCATGATTTCAGTATTTATGAGATCTTAAAGTCAGGCAATCCCCCAGTTGACCCAAACATGCAAATGGAACATGGTGCACTGACTTGGCCCGTCATCTATAAAGCTCCAGGAAACCTGGACATAACCCACTGTGATGTTAACTTTGACTATATCCACTGGAAAAGCATTCATTCTTCACAAGAACAGCATGAGCTGCTGAAGTCGCCTCACACGAATCTATGCTTCTGTCAAAGGTCCAGAAACACACCAAATGTCTGAATGCAGTAACAATCAGGGGATCATATTCAGGAATGTTATGTTTTGAGTTTTTACCCTGAAAATGCATGTAGAAATCTGCTCTACATGAAACCCAATGATGGAGAGCTGTGAGTGGGGCCATGAGTTGCTCCACCACGTCATTGTGTCATCATCAGCTCATCACAGTGACGACTGTGTAGAGTCAAACACTGCTGCATTTGCATGTTCTGAATCATCTGGTTTTGATCTGATAGTTAAACTTTTCTGCTGTCACCTCTTCTCTTCAACCTCAGTGTGTTCAACAGTCAAAAAAGTCAAAAAGAGTCAAAGAAAAGTGATCAATGAACAGCCATGGAATAAGCAAGGTTATCAGCAGCTACAGAGAAGATGGTTCCTTTAGCACTTGGCTTAAAGCAGATTTGAGTCTTTTTTCTTCAAAGACATTTTTAGCAAAGGATCTAAAACCTTGGGGTTTCCACATTCCTTGTCTTCATGTGTCTTGCACAAAACAGCTTGATAAATGGAATTTAAAGTGAAACTTGCAGCTGAAGAAATATCATTATCCCAGTGATCTGCTCTTACTGTGGTTCTTTTGGATGTTCCCAAAGGACTGCAGATTCAGAATCATCAACATAAAGCATCAACTGGTTTTGTCATTTCACCCAAGGTAAAAAGGTTTCTCTTTGAGTAATAACACATTTGGAAATCACAGAATCTTCTAACCTGGAGTTGTGTGTATCTCTGTTCTCATTGCTGTTTGCTTTGTCATTGGGCCTGACACAGATGAAGCAAATGAAGCTCATCACAGTTTTAGGTTGAAAATGCATGAACATTTTAAAAGCAGCACTCCCAGCCTCCTGACAACTCACTCCAAATCTCCAGTGTCCTCAACAACAGTTTGAACATCACTGTCACTTATTGATTTGTTTATTTCAATTTTTTAAAATCACATTTCTTAAAGCTGCATGTCACTGGTTCAAACCTTTTGCAAGCCCTACCAAGATGCTCAGATGCACAGATGGATGAATGTAAGGAGTCGGTGTGAAGACAAAGGATTCATTTCTGTGGCCATGATGACCATGTTCACTGTCAGGCCTCAGTCACACAGTCACATCCGAAGGCACATCAGAAGTTTGCACTTCTTCTGTTTTAGTTTCTGGAGAGTGGACTGGTGCCTGAGTATTTTTTAAAATTAATTTTAAAAGTTCTGTCTCCTTAGAAAATGTTAATAATATCTTAAATCACCATCCAGACCATTCAATATATTAAACTACATGTAACTCCAAAACAGTGGAATTCTTGTAATCTTAATATTAAGCAGAGGTTTATGCAGATAATTAATATTCAGGGTGTTCCAGGACAATAATTTTGGCAATTCTTGTTGAAATAACCTCAAATTTTCACAGAATGTATAGAAACAGATCAAGATCATTTTATATTTAATGTTTTATTTTTGTTCTGTTTTCAGGTTGAGCCGTTCAGTCCCAAAGAGAAGTCATTTAGTGTCTTGGAATCTGCTCCACAAACTCACCCCAGACCGTGCAGCTTCAATGCAAAATCTGGAAAAACTTCAACTGCAAAGTCCCATAATAAACTTATGATGTTTAACAGGTTCGGGTGGTATCCAAATTTTGATACTGTTAAACCTTCTCAGCATTTTCCCGGGGTATATGGTATTACCGTGACCAATTCAGAATTATTTTGTATCTGCACCTAAACCTTCAGAAACTTTGAATATGAGGCCCAAGTTCTGATCAAACCAAACTTTGCAGCGCGTTCGATCGCATCAGCATCAGCGCACAAGCTGTTTTTATCAGCGCTTATACTGTATGCAAATGAGCTGTATGCAAATGAGCTGTATGCAAATGAGCCATGAGGTTTGAAGTTTGGTTTGTGTAAAACGTAAACAAATGTGCCAAAGCTGCATTAAACACATTATTACTTAAAGTCTACAATGAGCGGAGGAAATGTAGAGCGGAGGAGAGGACCAATCACAGCCCTTATCGTCTGCGTCGTTTTGATGCGTCGTTAGAAAGTTTGGGAGGTGACACTGGTCGAGGTGGATGCTGTGTGTAGGGTGTTTTGATGCAGAACTATACATCGGGCTTTACCGTCTCCTCCGTGAAAGTCTGACTTCGCCCTCGGGAACTTTCTCCTCTTCAGCCTCGTCCCCTCTCGACTCTCGGCGTTCAACAAAACGTCTCCATCACAAACTTTTGGGCTCAACATCGCACACGAAGCGTCAGTCAGGTTTTTTTCTTCTTCCTCGCTGCGTGTGGATGGAAATCTCCAAGCGGAACCACGTTTGAAGAGGAGAGAGAGCGGAGGGGAGAAGTCTTGGTTTTAGGTCCTTATGAAGATTTTTTTAATGACGGTAATGAAACTGATACTGTTGCTACTTTTTGATACCTCGGGATACCGTATTACTGCCCAACACTAGTGTTTAACACCTCAACTGTTCCATTTCATTGAGCTACACTTAGTAGTTTTCAAGATAATTGCTTTTAAAATGAGGTCATATTTTTTGGGACATCCTGTATTTAGGGGCACATTTAACACAGACACGGTCTTTTTTTTACAATTTATATGTGAATTTAATGTGAATTGATTAACAATCAACTTTCCACCATCTCTCTCTCTCTCTCTTTTTACTATAAAAGCACAGGCTACATATACCTCCTTTAATAGGCCTATGTGAAAATTACATCCATTTAAGCTCTGACTATGTCCAACCAAAATTGCCAAAACATCCCCACATTCTGAGCAGAGTTTGTTGGTCAGATGCCTGTCGCACCCCGAGCCAAATGCCTGGGGTTAAGGTTAGACTCCACTGACACTGCCTGGTCGTATGCAGAGATAAGCACACTGCAGAGGTGGAGATACCACCTTTTACACCGGGACCATATCTGTGATGAGTACGACCAGCACGGAGGCCCCGGGAGCGCTCTTATCACAGCCCAGTGGAGGTCTGTCTGTCTGGGAGGCCAACAGCAGAGTCCAGGCTGGTCACAGACGTGTGCAGTATGCAGAGCTGTGTAGGACTTAGCTCCATTTACTTGAGGAACTTTTTAAAAAAAGATCTACTTTTCAGAGTACTTTTATTTTTTACTGACAACATATTTTTATTCCTACTTGAGTATTGTCTCATTTTTGTATCATTTGAAAATACCAGAATTTGTCCTACAAATTACATTAAAGTCACAAATCAGATGTTATGATAGTTATTCTTTAAGTTACTCGTGTAGTAGTTCACGAATACTTTTTACCCTCACTTGGGTTATTTCTGGGACCTCTGGGCAACATACACAGGGACCAACAGGTAACAACATGACAACCTCCATGATCTCCAAATACTTTTACTTTTTAATACAGTCCAGTGCAGACCAGAGACACCCCACAAGAACCACCCTAAACCAGGACTAAATCGGGACTAAATCGGGACTAAACCAGGTCTAAAGCAGGCTGTACAGTAGGCACATACTAAGCCAACTACTTTTAGTTCATGGTGTATGTGCGGCTACAATCATTAGAAACACAAAGTCTCCATCACAGAATTGTGCAGGTGACGAGTCTTTTGAGTTTTGGCCTGTGCAGTGGGAAATCGACAGAGGGAAGTGTGAGGTGCTTATAAAGTTGTTTTCTAACGTTTCCAGACACTAATGAGTGAACCAGGCAGAGCGTTTTGTTTGTTAGACTCGTGGCTGTTGTCAGATGGGTTAAAGTGGAGTTAAGCTTCTTCAGTGTGAAGCAAATTGGTGTTTTACGTGGAAGTTCAGAACTTGCCCCCATCACTACACTAGTTTGTTGCCTTGACAGACTCACTGCCACAGTGAGATCTCCACCGAGGAAACACTGATCTGTGCTGTTTTTTGGCTTCTGACAGAATTCCACCACCTCTAGAAATGGACTTTAGCTTCAGACGTGGCAGAGTTCAACTTTAAATAAATTCATAGTTATTTAAAAACAATAGTACAAAACTGCCAGTACAGAAATACAGCCCCAAATCCATCTTCCTCTTAAAGGGATGAGCTAAGGGGGTGGAGACTTCCATTCTAGGTGCATTCCTGTGGGCACCAGCTCCAGACAGGTCCCGGGACACACCAGAGGGGCTGTGGCTCTGTGAGACCTGGGAACGCTGCCGGGGAACGAGGATGGGAGGGAGGTTTGAGCTTTTCTGCAGACACTTCTGCCTCACAAGCAGGCAGGAAATGTATTGACAAGTGCAGTCACAACATGTTATTTTGGAGATCTGCAAAATGAGAATATTGAGTATATGTTCTATCATTAAAACTGTCAATAATGATCTCTCAAAAAGAAGCCAAGTCTTTGTTTTTGAGGTGTACAGTAAATGGACATGCAGTAGCTAACCCGTTATCTGCTGCTTTTCTGATTGATTCATTTTTATTTCGAGTTTGTGCCAAGAGAGAAACAATAATCATACACATACTACATACACATTATAAACAACAAAAAAGCACATTTCTCTAAAAAAGCAGGAAGAAGAAAAACCCACCCCTGTTCATGATGCAGTTTAAAAAAATGATGTGGTTGGTTATATACACTGATCACAGAACTTTACAGATATTTGCATATATATTACATACTATGCATACTTAAAAACTATACTTTTTTCATAATAACCCACTCTACATGATACTTGGGGTTTTATTTCTCCATTTTTTTCCCCATGAATCAATATTTTAATATCACCAATGAGGCGCCGTCATTCCCCAATATTGCCCCCATTAGCAACGGTTTGATTGACAGCATTGCTAAGTGCCCCGCTCCCAGACAAACCAGTGAGGCAGGCGGTACGGGAAGAGGTGTTACCTTCAGTACCTTCGCTCCTGACTGGCTCTTTGGTTGATATGATCACTCCAAATAGGGAACTCGCCTCTATAACTGTCAGCCTCAGTGAGCTTCATTTGACTGGAGCTGAACTGTGTGGATGATGTCACACTCCCTTAGTCCACTCTGTATAAGTCTATGCGTTATGTGAACAGGTAAGGAGTTCCAAAAGTAGCAAAAGTCAGCTTTATATTTTATACTTCCTGAATAACAGAACTAAGATAATCCAAGAAATACCCAGAAGTTCATTACTGTGGAGATGTCCGCCATGTAAATAGAATGAACACAGACCTGCTTCACCTTACTTTACCTCACAGAGAAAGAAGCTTCTCATAAAAATAACTTTAGAGACTTCTTACGCAGCTCTTGGTCACCAATAAAAGCTTAGTGCCGATTTGCTTGTGTCTTCTAAGCGCTCGTGACAGCTGAGCGTCTTAAAAAGTGCATCAGATAATCGCACGTATCTCCTGCTCCGAGAGTTTAACTGCCCTTTACGCTCCCGCCAAATAAGTCACCACTCGGCCATAAACTGCGCCATAACCGCCTTTAATTTACGAGCGTCGGAAAGCCACCTCATGGAATATTAACGCACTGAGGGAGATTGTCTCGTGTGTAAACGGCGTCTCGGAATAGCTGCATGACTCATCCCGAAGTTCGCTCGGCGGTGCGCGAGCGAGGGCCAGCTGAGCAGATAAGCGACGGCGGCGGCGGAGGGGAGGGAGGGCAGAGGGAGCCGCAGAGGCAGATGGGAGATGGGACGCACAGACTCACGCAAATAGGTGAATTTGGTCCCTGAGCACGGAGCGGGGCCGAGCGGATACAGCCCGGCGCTAAAGCTAACGCGCTGATAATGTGTCATATTTATTTAAGTCTGCCTGTAGTCTGCAGAATGGATTTAAAGCCCATATGAGAGTGTTCGCAGATAGAGGAAAGTCAAAGATGAGAATAGGTCTTCAAAAAGTGTTAAGAGTGAGATATGGGTGACAATAAGCTGCCGCAGGGTAATGCAGAAGTTTTAGAGGAAAAACATTTTATTTTTCATCACAACAGGGATAGAAATTTGTCTTTGACGTGATTTAAAAAAAACATGTACTGGATTTTTACACAGCTACTTTAACAGAATGCGTATTGTATAAGCAACTCGTGGGATCAAAATAAATGTAATGTCAGGAACTGTATGTTAGCATGCTAGTTGTTAGATTCACTGTGACTGTGAAACTTCAGTGTGGTTTTTGTTGTCACAGGGAATGATTTGGATGCTTAGAATTCATAAAGGCCGCCACACACTACAGGAGAATCCGCTCGATTTTGGCTGCGATTTCTTCTCCCTGAGTTCGGGGAGGGGTTAACCAAGTTTTTTGTCTCTGTGTGTGATTTTGAAACCGCTGCTCCTCGTGTGTGGTGTCACTACAGTAACAGCCGATAAAACAGAGCATCAGGGACAGAGGAGTGACGAACACAGACACAAAAAAGAAAAAAGACGTGAAAACAAGAGAGAAGTGTTTATTTGTTTTGCAGCTAGTTCAAGTCACAAACGTTTCTCTTCCACTGTGGAGCTGTGCTCACTACTGCCCCCAATGGTTAGCTCTTGTACCGCTCTGTGGTGAGATTCCACATGTTCTGAGGAGAAGATTGTGGATAGAACAGAGCAGAAGACAGGCAGAAGCCTCTATGAATGTCCGCATGCACCTAGAAAGTAGAGCAAACAACAAAACAACAAATGTGACTGGTTAGTGTCTGAATGTGTCTGGAGGTGCGACAGAGGGAGTGGTGACCAGACTCATATCTACACACATACACAGAGAGATCAGTGTGGGCTTTTCAGGCTGTACATCTGCTACACGACTGTGAGACAGCAGAGAAAGTTACAAGTTTGTGTTTGTGTCTTTTTGTGCAGTAAACACATGCGCTCCGACCGGGTACACTGGCTCCTCCTGGGCCTGGCTCCTGTGCAGATAATCACCACAGAACCATGTTCAGCAGAGTTTCCTCTGAGAATCCATCTTTGAAATGTGTGTGCCTCAGACTGACAGAGCTCCACACACACACACACACGCACACACACACACGCACACACGCACACACACACACACACACACACACACGCACACACACACACTGTTTGTGCTACACCCGCTCTGTGCACCAGCTCCAGCTTTGTCACTAACAGCCACAGTTCGCTTTTGTCACTTATATGTTGTCAAAGATTTCATCAGGAGTTTTAGAGTTTCACTGAAGAAAACTCACATTTAACATCATTTGAAAAGTGCAAATCTATCTGCATTCCCGATAGATTTGAATGACATTCAAGAACTGAAACACTACCTTTTTTAAAAATAATTTTTATTTTCTTTTAGTTTGGTCAGTTTGTTCTTTTAACATGAAACTTTCACATGAAAAACAACTTCATCATCCAATCTTCACCAAATTATGCTTTATTATTTCATTTAAACGACTTGCAGATTTGTATGGGACATTGTAACATCAAAGGTTGTTTTCTCAAAATTCATTTTTCTCCATAGGAACATTTTTCTCCCATTAGGACATAAGGATCAGTCCTTAAAGTTGCACCTACTGAACTGAACTCACTTTTATCATCAGTATTAGTTCAACAAATTACACAAAATTTGAATTCTAGGTCAATTTTAAATAAGGTTTAATTTTCTCAAATACTAAATAAGATCTCCGAACCCCTCTGGGGATATTTGTGAGTTCACAAATGCAGGGGAATCACACAGCGCCCCCACTGGTGCAACAGTGTGTGACAGGGGGTGATGCACCAATCACAGAGCAGCTCTGAGGTTTGTGCTGAAGCCCAAGACTGGACTCATGTCTTTGAAGTTAAGATTTGTTCCTATTCACCTGCAGTGCAACACTTTAAAAAGGCGTCATATTTTCACTGGAGTTTTGTGAATTTGCATTTGGCTGATTTCATGGTTTTTGATTCTGACTTGGTTTGGTGGACAGTACCTGTGGTCAGTATTTATCTTCGTTTTGCAGTTAAATAGCAATTTGTGGGGGAAAAACAAACTTGAGAAGAAAAGTAACATTTAACAAGGAAACAAGTGATGCAAATGTGCACTGCCTTTGTTGACACAACTCAGTTTATCAGGATGAGGTTTGTCTTTCTATCAGCAGGAGCTTCTCTTCTCAAAGACGCCACATGAAAATTATTGTACTGATGGTAACTTTTTTTTCTTTTTTTTTAAGTGTTATTTAAGGCTGAAAATTAACTTCTATTGTTTACATATTTTTGATTTGTTGTGGTATCGGAATCAGTATTGAGTATCAAATCTATTCCTTAGTATCAAAACCAGTGTTGAAATGTTTGTATCTTGACAACATTGAGAGTCCCCCAGTGTCCTTCTGCGCTCACGGCCTGTTCCATCCACTGACATCATGACTTATCACAGGAGATAATCGTACATCAGATACGTGCAGTGTTATTGAAGTTTGGATTCAGACGGAGGACAGAGGCTCATCTAACTCTGTGGGACATTCACTGTTTTTGAAAGAAATCTACAAACTTTGAATCTTATAATTATCTCTTGAGATCCACAAACTTCCAACATTAATCCGATATTCCGATAGTTTCAGCTGACAACTATCACGTCTTTGGGGTGGATAATGACACCTTTTTTCTGAAGCTATTATGGAAAAAATCATTTCACTTTAGTTTATGTATAATGACACAGAAGATATTGAACTTTATGGACAGGTACAGTAATTACAGAGATTTTATTTACATTTTTATTAAAATTTCTATTGCACTCATGAAAGATGAATACAAAATAACTATATTGATGCACCACTGTGAATGAAAAGGAGCAGAAAGAAGTATAAACTTATCTGCCTTCTACAGTTCCAGCTACTTATAAGCAACTTAATCTACACGACAAACACATTATGTTTTTAACACAAAAGGACAATTCATACTTTTTTTTAACAGATCATGTTTGACTTTTTTTTTTAAACATTTGAATGATCTTTAAAGATTTGAGTTTTTCATTCAGACTGTTCCCTGAGCTCACACCTTTGACTGAAGCACACATTTTCCCATTGTTTTTGTTCTGAATCTGGCTTTCTTAAAGATTTCAATTCCTTTCAAATTATAATGACTTTCTCTCTTTGTAAATTTTCTTTGGAGATTGGTGGGCAAGATCTGCTGATTTACTTTATACATAATTTTTAGGATATGAAGTTCTACCAGTCCATTGAATTATCTTTGAAATATATTTAATTGTATAAATACTGGGTTTGTTAAGTCTTTATATCCACTTCCACTGACAATTCTTACAGCTCTTTTCTGTAAGAGGAAAACTGGATTAACAGCTAAACTCAGACAAGACAAGTCAGAGTCTTTGGCCCACAGAAGCAAAGAGACAGAGTCAGCAGTTACCTCCAGTCTCTCTAAAACCTTTAAATCAGACTAGAAATCTCTGGGTAATAATGGATTCAAACTTGAACTTTAACAGCCACATCAAATCAATAACTTCTGCACCGTTTACCATCTAAAACACAGCAAAAATCAAAATCTACTGTCTAAAGCAGACTTGGAGAGACTTCTCCATGTGTTTGTCTCCATTAGGTTAGATCCTGTAACAGCCTCTCACTGGCCTCTCCAAACG
>CM068364.1:35808444-35855944 GCA_034769755.1 Odontamblyopus lacepedii
GAGGGACCGATATGTCCTCTGGAGAGACCGATATGTCCTCTGGAGAGACCGATATGTCCTCTGTAGAGACCGATTTGTCCTCTGGAGAGACCGATATGTCCTCTGGAGAGACCGATATGTCCTCTGGAGAGACCGATATGTCCTCTGGAGAGACCGATATGTCCTCTGGAGAGACCGATATGTCCTCTGGAGAGACCGATGTGTCCTCTGGAGAGACCGATATGTCCTCTGGAGAGACCGATATGTCCTCTGGAGAGACCGATTTGTCCTCTGGAGAGACCGATATGTCCTCTGGAGAGACAGATATGTCCTCTGGAGAGACAGATATGTCCTCTGGAGAGACCGATATGTCCTCTGGAGAGACAGATATGTCCTCTGGAGAGACCAATATGTCCTCTGGAGAGACCGATTTGTCCTCTGGAGAGGCCGATATGTCCTCTGGAGAGACCGATATGTCCTCTGGAGAGACAGATATGTCCTCTGGAGAGACCGATATGTCCTCTGGAGAGACAGATGTGTCCTCTGGAGAGACCAATATGTCCTCTGGAGAGACCGATATGTCCTCTGGAGAGACCGATATGTCCTCTGGAGAGACCGATATGTCCTCTGGAGAGGCCGATATGTCCTCTGTAGAGACCGATTTGTCCTCTGGAGACAAAAGAGCGACAGAGGAAAAGAAGAAGCGCTGGAAAATAGTCCTGTGCAACCAAAAGAGCAGCAAAGATGGAGAGAGTAGGGAGGGCGTTTTTCGATATCTGTATTGGCCAATGTTTATACTCAATATCAATATGTGATACTGATATTATTTTGGCCACTGCCCGAGTCTCTGCGTGCTCTTTTTGAACAGAATCATGAATCCAAAGGGAAAGGGAAGAGTTATTTGTCTGTATGTTACACAAACACATAACCAGTGATTTTATATCCCGCATTTTCTTGTTAAATTTACAAAAGCAGTTAACAGTTTTTTTAATGAACCTTTTTTAGTGAACAGTTTTTTAATGAAAAAAAAAATCCATATCTGCCCATCCTTAGATGACAGGTCAAAGGAGAGACAAAAGGAGAGATGGGGTGAGAGAGGAAAGAGGGGGATGGAGAGAGAAAAGAAAAAAAAATCTGGGGAAATTTTCAAGATGTCACCTTGGAAACTGCTGAGGTCATTGAACTGAGCACACACGATTTAAGTGTTTTGACCAGAAACCTGCAGCCTGCCAAATGACTAGGAACAGTAAACAATGCAACGGGCTCTATTCACACTTATGTCACAAACCAGGAAGACATCTGGACTCATGCAACTTCCGGTGTAGTTCCCGACACTGGGCTCGAGCGACTGTGATCAAACCCACTGAAGTAAATGTGACGGTTGGTAAAATTAAGACACCAGATGTGTGCGCCGTTTGGAATAATCGGGAATTTGGCGCCTCGTCTCTTCTAATCACATGTCCCAATGTGAGAGAGAGCTGTGCGTCAGTGGAAATGATGAAAACTAAGGTACAGTTGGAATTGTGGATGAGCCGGACATAACGGAACGCTACAGTGACGTGGAGATAAAGAAAACGGGAACATTTTCTCATTTTTCCTACATTTTGTCAGACTTACTACTGAGAACAGAACTGTCATTGCATCTTTCCAAACGTCTTCCTGGTTTATGACGTAAGCGTGAACAGTCGGGGTGTAACGACATCCAAGTCTCACGATATCGTCACGGTCTGAACCTCACGGTACGATATTTATCGCAATATCGTGGGAAAGCTCACAATATTAGGATATTCTACAGAATAACAAGAGTGACTAAAATGTTTTGACCAGTCATTTGGTACAACATTTATTGTCATTAGGGATGGAACGAAATCCAAATCTCTCTGTATGATGTTTTCACCATAAACATCTCACTGGACCAGATTTATTACAATATTTTGTGGAGAAATCGGCTCCTTTTTCCTCTAAAAATGCTTCACAAGACTTAATCCAAAGAATAAAGATGTAAAAGTGCTTAGAACAGTTATTTCTTCATGTCGTCTGCACTGAAACGGAGCAAAGGATCATGGGCTATGTAGTTCCCTCTGTTTTTTTTTTTAACTATTTCTGCATCAGAACTGTTCATTTAAGCAAAGAGACAAAGAGAGGGATTGGATATATTGTGATGGTCCACGATATTATTGTGAGACCTTTGACCATACGATATATTTCGGTTATTGTTCCATCCCTGGTGAATAGAGCCTATTAAACAGCCCACACATGGTCTAGTAGCGATAACACAAGCAAGAAACTGTCTATTCTAAAATCACTCTGAAATTTCCAAATTAGTCCCAGGAGGTGATTTTCTTCAGTGCCAGAACTTCAAATTAATTCATGTGATTAACTCTAGTTGTGACACCAGTTTTCCGCTGCCTTCCTGACTCGAGCATTTCACACACACCAGTTACTCTGACTTATTTAAGACCATTCGTGGTAGAAATGAAGCTGCAGGTGACATAATGGGAGCGTGTTCTTCAGTGTGTGACAGGAGGGTGGAGCTCTGATGATGAAGGTCTGGTTCTCTGAAGGTTCCTCTGTGCTCCTCTCAGCCTGGTCTCCTGCTCCTCATGTATCTGCAGCTTCTGTCTCTGTTCTTCTCTGCTCATAGCACCATCTCTGAGTTTAATGCTGCACTATGTCACATTTGTCTCTTTGGAGATGGCATTTCTTTGCTTGGTATTTTCCACAGTATGGCATTCATTAGTTATTTCATTCCAGATGTTTACTGCTCAAATCTATCCTGATAAACATGCTTTCTTACAGGGAGTGGCTCCACCTCTCCACAGATCTGGACTGTAACTGACTTGACTGCTGCTTTTATCCATAGAGATACATGCCGGAGTGTGGAACGTTTGGAGTAAAGCGATAACATCTCTATGGCGACACAGAAATGGGTTTGCCAGTGGAATTGCATCATTTGTTTTTCTAATGAGTACTTGCTGGGATAGAGCTTGTGCTTAATAGTCTCTTTCTATGTCATCAACCCCATCACAAAAGAACATTCCAAAATGCAGGGACAATTAAGTGCAAGGAACAATCATTAGCATGCAAACAGCATCTTTCCTACTTAGCGTAGAATAAAATACTATCATTAGAGGCCCAAAGAGGTCTCATTTTGACCCTTTCCAGTGTGTCTGCACTGGGGCAAAACAGACTGGACTTTATTACATGAAAACGTTGGTACAGCCCAATTAAGTCTAATTATGTAACATGTTTTTGACTAG
Organism: Odontamblyopus lacepedii; assembly: GCA_034769755.1. Lineage (NCBI taxonomy): Eukaryota > Metazoa > Chordata > Actinopteri > Gobiiformes > Gobiidae > Odontamblyopus > Odontamblyopus lacepedii. The sequence goes on from CM068364.1 coordinate 35,811,684, forward strand.
TCCAACCTGTCACATGCACTTTGTCTGAGGAACACAATACACATGTGTACTGTACTGTACTGTACTGTACTGTACTGTACTGTACTGTACTGTACTGTACTGTACTGAACTGTCTGTGTCACTCTGAGCTGCGAGACGCCTCAGGCTCCACTAATGAGTCCTCACCAAAGTACCTCTCATTATGTGTTTGGGAGAACTCTGTACTGTAGTAACTACTCACTGTGTACTTTTCTATATGCACACATATTAACCATGGAGAGTCTCTCAGACAGTCTGTCTCTTATCATGTGGACAGAAGGATGGGTCAGATGTAAATGCGCCCATACAGTATGTTACTCTATAATCTTTAAACATAATAAATAAAACCATGTATTTACCCCTCCTGTGGCTCCACTCACAGAGGGGTTCATAGGGGGTCAGGTGCTATGAGGATTGGGCAGCTGCCCCCGTGACCCAGCCGGATTAAGCGGGAGAAGATGGACGGATGTATTTACCTTAACTATGTGCAAATGAAAATAAAGCTTTCATTGATAACTCGAATGCTGATTTATTCTGAAGTACAAAAACACTGGACATGATGGTCAAGACGATCAGAGTGATAAAGCAGAATGAGCCTCACATGAGTCTCTCCTTTATGTTTCCAACGCTGAAATCCAGTGAGTTTAACCCTAAAATGACTCTCTCTGATCTGAACGGTCACTACCTAAACCTGCAGCAGTCATGAGTCAGTGCTAGTGCAGCCTCTGCAGCTCAGGGAGGGAATTCTGGACATTCTGAGCTTTCACATGAGCCATGGTCTGTTCATACACATGTTTGTACATTTCTGTGCGTCTACTGTCTCAGTGGTTCAAAGCCTTTTTCTCCTGACTGCCCCCATTTTACCTGGAAACATCTTGTCGAACCTGACATCCCTCTACTACCCCAGAAGTAGAAAAAGATAATACTTACTACTAATTAATAGAGGTGTTATAGAAAAAACATAATATTATAAGATACTTAACAGAAGCAAGGGACGTGTCATTTCTTCTTCAAAATTCATCTGTTTGACTCCTGGGGACGACCTGAGGGTCTTTGGGGACACAGATTCAGGACCTGACCCCAGGGTTGGTTTGGACAGCTCTATCTGCAGGCTAAGGCCGTAGCACGTTCAATTGTGGTCCTCGAGATAGTAAAGTGTAATGCCGTATAGCGGAAGATTTCATAAATAAACTAATAACATCTCCATGGCACAAAGTTACATAGTTCACCTTTAACTGTATTTCCACTTTTCCCTGCTCTCTTCTCCTTTACCATAAACCTATTCCAGACTTTTCATCTCCGTGTTTGTGGTGGTGCCTGGACCTGATCTCTCCATCCATCACGCTCCTCTCCCGCTCCCCCAGCCTCCTGTGTCCACATGGGGGCTGCCGGGCCTGGGAAGCAGCCTCCTAATGTGTTTGGAGGGAGCGTCTGTGTTCCTGCGGTTGACACCTTTATAAACGAGTGGAGCGGGGGGTCTCGCCGGGCTCTCCATCAGCTCCACGGGGGCCCGCAGTGGGGGGACAGGCCGTTATTGGTTCCTGGGGTTTACCGTGGAGCTAGTGGGACCGGACAGGAGCATTAGGAGGCAGATGGATGCGGGGGCCGAGTGGAGCTGAAGGGTAAAGATGGGAGTGCACACTTGTTATAGGTCCCTGCAGTGAAGGCAGGGGCCACACAGTACGCAGCAGTGTCTTTATTGTCTTATGGCCCTGTGTGAGGCTGCGTGGGGAGGTCTATGGGCCCCGTAGCTAGTCTAACTTACTACTGGGGCCCTTCTGTTTGGAACGATGACAGAGGAACACCAACACTGCAAATAAACCAAAACTGAACAGATATAAACACTTAAATCTATCAGAAAATGACTTAAAAGTATTGAAATGATCTGTCCACGCAGCAAGATAATTCTCTTCAAATAAACAACCTCTGGACTAGAATGAAGCAGTTTCAGAACGAGTACGTCAATCATAAATCTGAAAACAAGATGAAGAACCTGATAGAAGTTTGAAAATCTTGGTCAGAATAAGTCTGCTGTGTTCTGCCTGCATCTAAAGTGCAGCCCATAAATGTTGTCAGCTTTACTGCTACAGCAAAACTCCACTCTGGTCTCTGAAAGTTCCAAAAAAGTGCTTAGAAAATCACCATAGTGAATAATTAGGATGTTCTGAATGCTTAAGGTAAGGGAAGAAGAACTTTAGACAAGTGCAAGCCAGTTTAAAATAGAATTAGTTCTGTTTTTTTCCACATTTTAAAAGTCATGTGCAGGGCCTGTAATGCTAGACTGTGTAACATTCCAGGCAATGTTTTAACATCTCCATGGAGACGAGCAGTGGCATTATTAAAGGACCTATATTACACACAATTGGACTCTTGTGTCCAATTGTTGTGAGCGTTTTTAAGTCATGCTCTAATATTCCCTCCTCAAAAACAGACCTGGAGTCGTGTTTTGTTTCAATCACATGTTTGAGGAACTCTTTATTATTAGTGTGTCTCCAACGCTCAAAATGCTCTGTTCCACCTTGTGATGTCATGAAGCAGTAGTTTTTAAGTGGCCGGGTCACCGCGGAGTCTTAGTCTTAAAAAGGTTTTAAATTTCATGTTCCCAAATTAAGGCCTTAAAAAGTCTTAAATGAAGTTGTCCAAGTCTTATTTTTTCACAAAGGTCTTAAATTTCATTAGCCTATTTTTATATACTCAACCAGGCTGCAGCGCAATGCTCAATGAAGGGAGGGAAAAAACAACTGAAACTATCATTTTAGTGGAGTATGTTTTACTTTTTCTCATCTGATTTGGATGAGGGTTGAGTTGTGCGCAGGTTTCACGTTGGTTACTTTACTCTTTCTGAACTGTGCTTGGGATTGGCAGAGAAAGCACACACATTTATGAACCCTTAATTATTATTACATTTGGGGAAGTCAAACTCACCTTGAGTGAGCAGCTCCTTTTACAGTACCTTTTTCTACAGAAATAGGCAAGGCTGAAATCATCCAAATGATGGAGCACTTCCTGTATTACCACGTGACATCACAAGGTGGAGCAGAGTGTTTTCACTTTGAGAAAATAATTCAGGCTAAATCTGCATGTGTGTTAAACATGTGTGAACATTTACATGTGTGTTAAACATGTGTGAACATTTACATGTGTTAAACATGTGTGAACATTTACATGTGTTAAACATGTGTGAACATTTACATGTGTGTTAAACATGTGTGAGCATTTACATGTGTGTTAAACATGTGTGAACATTTACATGTGTGTTAAACATGTGTGAACATTTACATGTGTTAAACATGTGTGAACATTTACATGTGTTAAACATGTGTGAACATTTACATGTGTGTTAAACATGTGTGAACATTTACATGTGTGTTAAACATGTGTGAACATTTACATGTGTGTTAAACATGTGTGAACATTTACATGTGTGTTAAACATGTGTGAACATTTACATGTGTTAAACATGTGTGAACATTTACATGTGTTAAACATGTGTGAACATTTACATGTGTGTTAAACATGTGTGAACATTTACATGTGTGTTAAACGTGTGAACATTTACATGTGTTAAACGTGTGAACATTTACATGTGTGTTAAACATGTGTGAACATTTACATGTGTGTTAAACATGTGTGAACATTTACATGTGTGTTAAACATGTGTGAACATTTAAATATTCAGACTGATCTTAGATGTAAATGTGTTTGACTTTCGACATTTCTGCTCATGTTGTTGATGATTTGTATTTCGGGCATAATAATATTGATGAATTTGGTAAATGTACATTTTAGAGGATATATATATATATATATATATATATATATATATATATATATATATATATATATATATATATATATATATATATATATATATATAGTTCAGTAGAGATTATTAATGATGAACACGTGAGTCAGTATAGTCACATTTTGTGTTTTGCTCCTCCTCTGGCAGGGATCAAACTGGTCAAAATAGGGACACTTGGGACATTTCTTGTATAAAACTGCGAGTGGATTTGTATAAATCTGCTGGGACAGGGGACACAACTGGGCTCAAAACTGGGACTGTCCCGGGTCTATGAGGACATCTGCTCACCTTATGCTGGGGGTGTTCTACATGTATCTCTGTTGGTGGAATGTTCAATAGTTACCATGGCAACTCAATGCACACATTAGGAAAAACTGACAAAAATGTTTTAATATAGAAAAACTGTATATATATATATATATATATATATATATATATATATATATATAGATATATATATAGATATAGATATAGATATATATATATATATATATATATATATATATATATATATATATATATATATATATAGATATAGATATAGATATAGATATAGATATATAGATATATATACACTCCAGATACAAAATAAACTGAATTTCAAAATGTTGTAGTGAACATTCAAATGACAGATTCATTTAAATTCCTTCTTTCTTAGCGATACTCATTTCTTTACATCTTCCTTTAAACCTTTTCATATTAGGCTCATCATTCACAGAGTTTCAGATTGTGACCCCACAAACTGAAATACAGAAATCTTTTCTCGTTGTGCGGACTCAGGCATCTTCAGCTCATGTTCCGTTCTGCAGTCCCAGGATACTTCTTTAATGAACCCCCCCAAACCTTATTAACCCAGCCTCTCCCTGAACAGAACCAAACTTATCCTACGCTGAATGAGTCGGGTCCGGCCAGCAGCGCCTCCTCCTCGCCCTCACAACAGAATTCTCTTTCACTTGCATCACTCTTATGTGGTTACCCGGGTGTAGATTCTGCCTTGTATAATCTGTTTTTATATTATGCAACAAGCGCGAAAAGATGACGCAATGGTAAAACTAAATTGGGGATTAGGTTGGAAATATTCTTCAAAGTAAAGTGAGTTGTGGGGACTGTAAGATCTTTTAATTAAAGAGGAACTATCTCACTGTGGCTAATGTCCTCAAGTGCTTTCTAAAACCTGCTACAGCTCCACACATCAGCTCGAGTGCAAACATCACAAACGATAAAAAAGCAGGACAGGACCACACGAGAGGAACACCAGAGCCTCGGTACCAAACATGAGAAGCTTTGTGTACATTATTAACATTAGTAAATGCCGCAAAATACTCAAATACAATATCATAAAATACCCAAGGCCACAGACAAGTTTGGAAATAAAGGACAGAGACATAACTTTAAAAGATGTAATTAAAATGTATTAAAAGGCTAAAGGAGAAAGTAAAAAATATGGCGATCGTTAAAACAAAAAATATGGCCAATGTTTATTAATACACTACCAAACTACTAAATCTACTAAATAAAACCTTGCAGCCTCTGGGCGGAGGAAACACGTCCTGTAACAGAAATAAATGTTTAAGTTTATTGTTGTTTGCAAAAAAAGTGCAAAATCACACCGAAGTGTCTCAGTGCACTTAGCAGTGAAATTAAAATATAGAAATATTTACATATGCAGTGATTGACAGCAATACACAGTGATTGACAGCAATATACAGTGATTGACAGCAATATACAGTGATTGACAGCAATATACAGAGATTGACAGCAATATACAGAGATTGACAGCAATATACAGTGATTGACAGCAATATACAGTGATTGACAGCAATATACAGTGATTGACAGCAATATACAGAGATTGACAGCAATATACAGTGATTGACAGCAATATACAGTGATTGACAGCAATATACAGTGATTGACAGCAATATACAGAGATTGACAGCAATATACAGTGATTGACAGCAATATACAGTGATTGACAGCAATATACAGTGATTGACAGCAATATACAGTGGTAAAAATGACACCATTATACAAACGTATACATAAATGTTAAAAATCAACCAGACAAGGAGGACTTGAGAGGAGGCAGCCCCGCCCACAAAAAAAGAGGAAGTTCTACCAGGCGATCACAAGAAAATAACTTTAAAACCCAAAGTGCAAACTAAAAGGTGCTAAACCCCTCCCAGGTATGACCCGGGAACTTAAACCAAACTTGTGTGGCCATACCGGCTCGTCAAAGCCTGATCCCTCAGATCTCAGAAGCTCAGCAGGGCCTGGTTAGTACTTGGATGGGAGACACTGGGAATTCCAGGTGCCACAGGGGGGCGCCAGTCGCAAAAACTGTCGTTGTGTCCTTAGGCAAGTCACTTCACCCACATTGCCTAGTATGAAAGTGGTGTGTGAGGTGGTGGTGGTCGGAGGGGCCGATGGTGCAGATTTGCAGTGTCTCTTCCGTCAGTCTGCCCCAGGGCAGCTGTGGCTACAATAGTAGCACCACCACCGGGTCTGGAGTGAATGAATAATGCTCTGTAAAGCGTCTTTGAGTGTCCTGAAAAGCGCTATATAAAACTGATGCATTATTATGAGTGTATGAATTGACTAATATTAGTACTCTTTGTATGTGGTAAATTGTGCATATTTTTTGTAATGTTTTTATGAACTGTGGGGGTCGTGTGTCTGGTTCACACCAGCAGGACTGAAGATGGAAATTAGCTTTGGCTATAATCCTGCGTATTTACAGATATGTGATATTCCTGTTTTGATATGCATTGTCCCTTCATAAATAAATAAATACAAAATACAAATACAATTATTATTATTATTATTATTAACTAAAGCTAAAAGCCCAGGGACGGCATCTATCAAAACCATATTATTCATGGTGTACAAGAGCTCAAGGGTTAAAAGTTATATAACGTAACTTTAAAACGAAACAGTACAAAACCAAACCAGAAACAAATGAACCAAACAGGAGCAGACCAATCCTGAGATAAAGGACAGACAAGAGTTAAAAGGACTTTGTCATGTCAGGATTTCAGGCTTGAGCTCGCTGGACTCTGACCGGCCCCTTTAAGCTCATTTGGAATTACAAATTAAATATATTTTATAAATTTACCTCATGCATGGACTAAAGCTGCATTGCTTTTGTTTCAGAGGTGTTTTTCTTATTAGATTTTTCTGTAAGGCAGCCTCACTTCATTGCTTGTCACAAACCCTTACCAATCTGACCAGCACGACAAAACAATGTTATTTACTGCTTTTTATCCATCCATCCATCCATCTTCTCCCACTTAATCCGTCTGGGTCGCGGGGGCAGTTTGCTGCCCAATCCTCATAGCACCTGACCCCCCTATGAACCCCTCTGCAGGTGGTGAGCCCACAGGAGGGTGGACAACATGGTCCTTGATGTTAGTTCATAGGGGTGCTGCATGTTTTGGGTTGATGGGGGAAACCGGAGCACCCGGAGGAAATCCATCCAGACCCCATCTGCTTTTTATAAGAAATACAATTCATATTATTCATATTGAGTAAAGCATTTTGGCCCTGCCCTCCATAATCTTTTCTGTTTCTCATGTGGCCCCATGGAAAAAAGAATGGCCCACCCCTGCTGTAGACCCTGGGTCTCCAATAGGCGAACCACAGGCCAGTCCAGTTCTGCTCAGGGTCTGGAGTTGGCCCCAAACCTCAGTTTGAATCCACTAATTCAGTTCCATTAGTCACCAGCATAGTTCAGACTCCCTCATCATTATTCAATATAGTTACTGATGTGTATGAATGTATATCCAGCCCTCTCTTTGTGTTGTATTTTAAACACATTTCAAACACATACAAGTCATAAATACACATTTTAGGTTTTGAATCAACACCATTTTTATCATTGTATTTTGGCAAATAAAACATTGTCTACAGGCAGATTGTTTGTGGCCCCTGCTGTAGAACAATCAGCAAAAACATTAACATAGAGACAAGCATCATAAAAAGTGCACAGTGCATTTTCAGACAACCTCTGCTACATTTGCTCCAGAAAACACACTTCTCCAGCACTTTACACAGATGAGATTCTGGTCACGGGTGAATCTCCCTGTTTTGAGATGGGCGTGATTGGCAGGTGGATTAGCCAGTCAGGGACACTTATGGGCCCGCCCCTAATTGGCCCAAATGTTGCTGGTTTTGTGGGGGGAAAAAATATCACGGGACTGAAAAACATGGCGAACTTCTGTAGAATCAATGAGCAAAGAACTGAACTCTGTTAACCTGAGTGGAGATATGTTTGATCTGAGCACATAGAGACGAGTATACGCTCATGGAGCACTGTGGAACCTACCTAGAACACTGAAAGATCACACACATAAAGTAGGAAATCACAGTATATTTTTTAAAGCAGGCGTCTCCAACCTGGAGCTCAGGAGCCGGTAGCTCTCCACCCCCTTCCTATCCCACCAAGGGATTTCTGAATTACACATATTGTCCTGAATAAGAAAAAAAAAGATTCATTAAATGCTTATTACCACTGCACATTTATCATTTTGATGCGTAACTTTGTGCACTAATAAATGGATAATGGTTTCTGTTTTATAGGTGTCTAACGGGACCTTATTTCAATCTCACCATGACACTTAAACATACTCACCGCTAAAATGAGAAGCTCTCTGGCATTTTCCTTTCCTAGAGGTCGCTCACTGGAGGGAAAATGGTTGGAGGCTCCTGGTCTAAAGAAAGAGGTATTGGAATCAGTATTGAGTACTGAGTCTATTTCTTAGTATGAAAATTGAGTTTGTAAATTTGAGTATGCTGACAGGATTAGTACACACTGTATGTCATGTCCCGTCTCGTAAGCGTAGGTCAGCAGTAGTCTGTACTCAAGTAGAGCCGATACACAACCACACGTCTGTCTGCTGTGAGGGAGGAGCTGCTGTGTCAAATCTGATCTGACCCGTTTCCCCCTAGAGCTGCACCAGTCCTCAGGTCTCCCCTTTAAAGAGGAACGCAGACAGACCTCCCCTTTAAAGAGGAACGCAGACAGACCTCCCCTTTAAAGAGGAACGCAGACAGACCTCCCCTTTAAAGAGGAACGCAGACAGACGCACGCAGGCTGTAGAAGTAAAACTGTGTGTTCTACTGTGAGTGTGTGTGTGTGTGTGTGTGTAGGTGTGTGTGTGAGCGTGTGTGCGTGACTGTGTGTGACTGTGTGTGTGCGTGCATGACTGTGCGTGTGTGACTGTGCGTGTGTGACTGTGTGTGACTGTGTAGGTGTGTGTGTGAGCGTGTGTGCGTGACTGTGTGTGACTGTGTGTGTGCGTGCATGACTGTGCGTGTGTGACTGTGCGTGTGTGACTGTGTGTGACTGTGTGTGACTGTGTGTGTGTGACTGTGTGTGTGTGTGTGTGACTGTGCGTGTGTGACTGTGTGTGTGTGTGACTGTGTGTGTGACTGTGCGTGTGTGACTGTGTGTGTGTGACTGTGTGTGTGTGACTGTGTGTGTGTGACTGTGTGTGTGTGTGTGTGACTGTGTGTGTGTGCATGCATGACTGTGTATGTGTGACTGTGCGTGTGTAACTGTGTGTGTGTGTGGCTGTATGTGTGTGAGCGCGTGTGCGTGACTGTGTGTGTGCGTGCATGACTGTGTGTGTGACTGTCCGTGTGTGACTGTGTGTGTGTGTGTGACTGTGTGTGTGACTGTGTGTGTGGGTGTGACTGTGTGTGCGTGCATGACTGTCCGTGTGTGACTGTGTGTGTGTGTGACTGTGTGTGTGTGTGTGGCTGTATGTGTGTGTGTGCGTGCATGACTGTGTGCGTGACTGTGTGTGTGACTGTGTGTGTTCATGACTGTGTGTGTGTGACTGTGCGTGTGTGACTGTGTGTGTGTGTGTGTGCATGCATGACTGTGTGTGTGACTGTCCGTGTGTGACTGTGTGTGTGTGACTGTGTGTGTGCGTGCATGACTGTGTGTGTGACTGTGTGTGTGGGTGTGACTGTGTGTGTGTGTGTGTGCGTGCATGACTTTGTGTGTGACTGTGTGTGTGGGTATGACTATGTGTGTGTGACTGTGCATGTGTGACTGTGTGTGTCTGTGACTGTGTGTGTGACTGCATGTGTGACCGTGTGTGTGTGCGTATGTGACTGTGTGTGTGTGTAAGTGTGTGTCTGTGTGACTGTGACAGTGTGTGTGTGATTGTGTGACTGTGTGTGTGAGTATGTGTGTGACAGGGTGCACGTGAGTGTGTGTGACTAAGTGTATGACTGTATGTGTGTGTGCCTGTGTGTGTGTGACTGCGTGTGTGACAGGGTGCACTTGACTGTGTGAGAGTGTGTGTGAGAGAGTGTGAGTGTGTGACTGTGTGTGTGTGAGAGATGGTGCATGTGAGTGTGTGTGTGTGTGACTGTGTGTGTGACTTTGTGACTGTGTGTGTGACAGGGTGCACGTGAGTGTGTGTGACTGTGTGTGTGTGAGAGGGTGCACGTGAGTGTGTGTGTGTGTGACTGTGTGTTGTGTGTGAGAGGGTGCACGTGAGTGTGTGTGTGTGACTGTGTGTTGTGTGTGAGAGGGTGCACGTGATTGTGTGTGTGTGACTGTGTGTTGTGTGTGAGAGGGTGCACGTGATTGTGTGTGTGTGACTGTGTGTGTGACTGTGTGTGTGTGTGAGAGATGGTGCATGTGAGTGTGTGTGTGTGTGAGCGGGTGCACGTGAGTGTGTGTGTGTGACTGTATGTTGTGTGTGAGAGGGTGCACGTGATTGTGTGTGACTGTGTGTTGTGTGTGAGAGGGTGCCTGTGAGTGTGTGTCTGAGTGTGTGTGACTGTGTGTGTGTGTGAGAGGGTGCACGTGAGTGTGTGTGTGTGACTGTATGTTGTGTGTGAGAGGGTGCACGTGAGTGTGTGTGTGTGACTGTGTGTGTGACTGTGTGTATGTGTGAGAGGGTGCACGTGAGTGTGTGTGACTGTGTGTTGTGTGTGAGAGGGTGCACGTGAGTGTGTGTGTGTGACTGTGTGTGTGACTGTGTGTATGTGTGAGAGGGTGCACGTGAGTGTGTGTGACTGTGTGTGTGTGTGTGTGTGTGACAGGGTGCCTGTGAGTGTGTGTGGAGCCATAGCCTGGGGCTGAGGCCTCGTGTGGACTCTCTCTGTTCTGTCTGCTCACTGGACTCACAGAGCCACATTTCTGGGTTCATCTCAACATTCTGACATCATTTGGAGTTTTGAGTTTGTTTTGGGGGTTTTGTTGTTTTTATTTACTTTGCATTTAAGGTCAAACCTTCTTGGCAAAGCTTGATCTCATCAGATCTTTATATTATTATTTTTTATTATTATTTCAATTTTGGTATTAGTATTGTTTATCTTGATTGCATCACACTTTTTTCCTTTTTTGCACTAAACTGTCCTGGAGCCACTGTGACTGTTGAATTTCTCCACTGCGACATCAATAAAGTCCTGTCTTATCTTTGTCTTATCTTATGTCTTATCTTATCTTATCTCAGAAGCTCAGGTGCTCAGGCTACAGGAGCAGTTCATCACCACTGAGTGTGAGTGAATGAATTCTACACAAAACTGTAGAGTGACTTTTAGGGCCTGGAAAAGATTCAATTCAATTCAATTTATTTTGTAGCACCCAAAATTGCAACAACAGTTTCCTCTAAGGCCGTTCCAAGATTTGGATGAGTAAAACATACACAGACATATCAAAACAGGAATAAACAACATTCATGTAAAGCAGCAGATGAAACATGGTCCAGTCATCCCCTGTCCTTAGACCCTCCTTCTCAGCAAGGAAAAACTCCAAAAAACTTTAATTTTATATTATATTGCATTAAAAGATTAATGCATTATTACAATTACCGTATTTTCTGGACCATAAGCCGCTACTTTTTTCCCAGACTTTGAACCATGCGGCTTTTACAAAAGTGCGGCTATTCTGTGGATTTTTCTTCCACTGCTAGGGGGCGCTCTAACCGGAATTTCAAAAACAAGATAGACGGAAAATTAATGCAAAGAAGAATACACTAATTTTTATTTAGCAGATATAACACCCATCCATCCATCCTTCTTCTTCCGCTTATCCGACGCCGGGTCGCGGGGGCAGCAGTCTAAGCAGGGGCTCCCAAGCTTCCTGCTCCCCAGCCACTTCCTCCAGCTCCTCCGGACGGACCCCGAGGTGTTCCCAGGCCAGTCGAGAGACATAGTCCCTCCAGCGTGTCCTGGGTCTTCCCCGGGGCCTCCTACCGGTGGGACATGCCCGGAACACCTCCCGAGGGAGGCGTCCAGGAGGCATCCGGACCAGATGCCCGAACCACCTCAGCTGGCTCCTCTCGACGTGGAGGAGCAGCGACTCTACTCCGAGCTCCTCCCGTGTGACCGAGCTCCTCACCCTATCTCTAAGGGAGCGCCCGGCCACTCTGCGGAGGAAAGTCATTTCGGCCGCTTGTATCCGCAATCTCGTTCTTTCGGTCATTACCCAGAGCTCATGACCATAGGTGAGGGGAGGAACGTGACTGAGGTAAATCAAGAGCTTCGCCTTTTGGCTCAGCTCCTCTTCACCACAACGGTCCGATACAGCGACCGCATCACTGCCGATGCTGCACCGATCCGCCTGTCAATCTCACGCTCCATCCTCCCCTCACTCGTGAACAAGACCCCGAGATACTTGAACTCCTCCACTTGAGGCAGAGACTCCCCACCCACCCGGAGAGGGCAATCCACCTTTTTCCGGTCGAGAACCATGGCCTCGGATTTGGAACAGCTGATTCTCATCCCGGCCGCTTCACACTCGGCTGCAAACTGCCCCAGTGCTGCAGGTCCTGGTTCGATGAAGCCAACAGGACAACATCATCCGCAAAAAGCAGCGATGAAATCCTTTGGTCCCCGAACTGGACCCCCTCCGGCCCCTGGCTGCACCTAGAAATTCTGTCCATAAATACAGTGAACAGAACCGGTGACAAAGGGCAGCCCTGGCGGAGTCCAACATGCACCGGGAACAGGTCTGACTTACTGCCGGCAATGCGAACACAGCTCCTGCTCTGGTCATACAGGGACCGGACAGCCCTTAGCAAAGGGCCCCGGACCCCATACTCGGAGCACTTCACAGGAGTACCACGAGGGACACGGTCGAATGCCTTCTCCAGGTCCACAAAACACATGTGGACTGGTTGGGCAAACTCCCATGAACCCTCGAGCACCCGATGGAGGGTGTAGAGCTGCTCCAGTGTTCCACGACCAGGCCGAAAACCACCCTGCTCCTCTTGAATCCGAGGTTCGACTATCGGCCGAACTCTCCTCTCCAGTCCCCTGGCATAGACTTTACCGGGGAGGCTGAGGAGTGTGATTCCCCTGCAGTTGGACACCCCCCCACCCCCCCACCCCCCCCTCTTATACAGAGGGACCACCACCCCGGTCTGCCAGTCCAGAGGTACTGTTCCCGACCGCCACGCGATGTTGTAGAGACGTGTCAGCCAAGACAGCCCCACAACACCCAGAGACTTAAGGTACTCAGGACGAATCTCATCCACCCCCGGAGCCTTGCCACCGAGGAGCTTTCCGACCACCTCAGTGACTTCGGCCAGGGTGATGGATGAGTCCGCCTCTGGGTCCCCAGCCTCGGCCTCCTCTTCGAGGACGGACGGTGGATTGAGGAGATCCCCAAAGTATTCCTTCCACCGCCCGACAACATCCCCAGTCGAGGTCAGCAGCTCTCCCCCTGCACTGTAAACAGTGTTGGTGAAGGACCGCTTTCCCCTCCTGAGGCGCCGGACAGTTTGCCAGAATTTCCTTGGGGCCATCCGAGTGTCCTCCTCCATGGCCTCCCCGAACTCCTCCCAGACCCGAGTTTTTGCCTCTGCCACCGCCCGGGCTGCAGCACGCTTGGCCCGACGGTACCCATCAGCTGCCTCAGGAGTCCACCGGGCCAGTAAGGCCCGGTAGGACTCCTTCTTCAGCTTAACGGCATCCCTTACTTCCGGTGTCCACCACCGGGTTCGGGGATTGCCGCCGCGACAGGCACCGCAGACCTTACGGCCACAGCTACGAATGGCCGCCTCGACAATAGAGGCCGAGAACGAAGCCCACACACGACACACGGCCGGAGGTCAGATGACACGACAACAAAGTCGATCATCGACCTACGGCCTAGGGAGTCCTGGTGCCAAGTGCACCGATGGACCCCCTTGTGCTCGAACATGGTGTTCATTATGGACAAACTGTGACTAGCACAGAAGTCCAATAACAGAACACCCCTTAGGTTCAGATCAGGGAGGCCGTTCCTCCCAATCACCCCTCTCCAAGTGTCACTGTCATTGCCCATGTGGGCGTTGAAGTCCCCCAGTAGAACAACGGAGTCCCCGGTCGGTGCACTGTCCAGTCCCCCTCCCAGGGACTCCAAGAAGGCCGGCTACTCTGCACTGCTGTTCGGTCCGTAGGCTGACATCACAGTGAGAGACCTGTCTCCGAGCCAAAGGCGCAGGGACGCAACCCTCTCGTTCACCGGGGTGAACTCCAACACGCAGTGGCTGAGCTGATGGGCGATGAGGAGGCCCACACCAGCTCGCCACCGCTCCCCGCGGCCAACGCCAGAGAAATGGAGAGTCCAGCCCCTCTCAAGGAGCAGATATAACACGCACAACAAATTACTAATTGGTAATTATTTTCAAATCCTCGCCCCTTCATCATGAAAAGCACGATGGAGTCTGTATGATGGAAGTTTTAAGTTGAAGGCATCGATCTTGCTCCAGGAAGGAAACCGCTGTAGAGCCCTGCACCCGCGGGACCCACGGGATCAACACAAAACAGTGCGGTGCGGGACATATTCTGAAAGCTTATTGTGGGCGCGGGCGGGAGCGCGACCGCACGACGCAGGAGCGGTACTGAAGAATGTGGGAGCCGGACTGAAAATTGTGTCCCGCGCAGACCTCTGCTGTGCTGCTGCTGTAAGCTCGGCGTCAGTGGAGATGATTAAAGTGACTTGTGGTTTCACTGCACAGGAGAAATGAAGGTCAATTACCGGTTCTTTTCTGTTTTTGACCTGTTTTAATCAGCACAGTTGCTGCTGTGTTAAAAGGCACTGTTCAGAAAGAATCTGTTCAGGTACATAAATGTACATTTACAGGACAAAATCGTTCTGTATATGCAGTAAATATCTCATTTTTCAACATAGATATCAGCGGCTTATAGCCCGGGTGCAGCTTGTATATCTTAAAAAAAAATAATAATAATAAAATAGAGTGGATGCGGCTTATATACAGGTGTGCTCTGTAGTCCAGAAAATACGGTATATTAATGTGAGCAGGATCGATCCTGCTCACATTAATATACTTCACCTGGTACTTGGCCTGGTGGTATAACTGGAAATGGTGCAACAAAAAAGATATTTTAGAATTGCATTACAGTGGGATAAATAAGAGTCAGGATAAATCTCTAAGACTCCACAGTCAGACGTCAGCCATGTGAAGTCTTTTTCTTTTAAAATCAGGGTCCAGGGTCCCTGCTCAGATGTCCCACTGTGGTGCTATTAACAGAAGAAAAACAGTGAAAGTAAATCCGTCTTTTTCTTTAAAAAAAATAAAAAAAATAAAAAATCTTAGTCATTACTGGCTCTATCCACATGAAACAAAAAAGTGCAATGTCTTCTCTGTCAGTATAAAAAATCTAGTGAAATCATATTTCCACAGTAGCTTCAGAAAGTGGAGCCATTTTTAACCCCAAAGACGTGAGTTTTGTCATTTGACTTTCAGCAGTGTGATTATGATGAGTTACGAACAAATAATGATGCTATTTGTCCATTTTAATTCTGGACATTGCTATCCAAAACAGTAACTCTCCCACAGTGTTAATAATCATTTCCATCTGAAATTATGAAATCAATCATCATCAAATTCTAGGACAGAACCTGCGTCCAGTCGTTCCAAAGGCCACTGTTGCTCTAAGCCATCGGCTCACACATTATTCAGTGTGATTACAGGACCAGTGGAAACTAACAATGCCCCTCCATCACACGCACATGGGTCCAGTGAGAGCCGTTATCCTGTAGGAGGCGCTGTACATTAGCCGCTCACAGCTCTCCTCAGGCCCATCCATCAGCCCCTCGCTCCGGCCGACCAACACGTGGAATAATAATTGTGTATGAATTTATGTGCAGAGCTCCAGAGTGAAGCTCCATAGGCTGTGAGAGAGAGAGAGAGAGAGCGCTGCTGGAGCTGTGTGGGAGGAGGGAGGAGGGAGGAGGGAGGAGGGAGGAGGGAGGAGGGAGGAGGGAGGAGGGAGGAGGGAGGGAGGAGGGAGGGAGCCTCATTCTTCTAACAACAAGACTATGGCACTTTACACTTTATGAGCCGAGCAGGTGAGAGAAACACTGCTCTGCTCACCACAGTGAATACAGCACCAGGATGTTCATGAAGGAGCAGATTTCAACAGATCAACACAGATCAACATGGTCCTGGTCTGAGGTTTAGTCCTGATGGGAACTTTTTTAACACTATACAGACTGTAT
Organism: Odontamblyopus lacepedii; assembly: GCA_034769755.1. Classification (NCBI taxonomy): domain Eukaryota; kingdom Metazoa; phylum Chordata; class Actinopteri; order Gobiiformes; family Gobiidae; genus Odontamblyopus; species Odontamblyopus lacepedii. The sequence goes on from CM068364.1 coordinate 35,827,979, forward strand.
CTGTATAAACTGTATCTGTATAAACTGTATCTGTACAGACTGTATCTGTATAAACTGTATCTGTATAGACTGTATCTGTACAGACTGTATCTGTACAGACTGTATCTGTATAAACTGTATCTGTATAAACTGTATCTGTATAGACTGTATCTGTATAGACTGTATCTGTACAGACTGTATCTGTATAGACTGTATCTGTACAGACTGTATCTGTATAAACTGTATCTGTACAGACTGTATCTGTATAAACTGTATCTGTACAGACTGTATCTGTATAGACTGTATCTGTACAGACTGTATCTGTATAAACTGTATCTGTACAGACTGTATCTGTATAGACTGTATCTGTACAGACTGTATCTGTACAGACTGTATCTTTATAAAAGTGGACTAAATAAATGTGAGGTCACCCACAGCATTCAGATCCAGTCAAATGAAGCTCATCGAGGCTGGTGGCTATAGCGGTGAATTTGGAGCAAAGTTCCTTATGTGGAATTCCAAGCGTAAACATCACAGCAACTGAAGAGTCAATCCGGAGCGAGGCTACTGAAGGTAACGTCTCCTTTTGTTCACATCACTGGTTTAGAGCAGCCACTTAGCAACACTGTCAATCAAACCTGTTGCTTATGCTAATGAGAGCAATTTATATATTTTATCTTTTTTACGGACAAAATAAATCCCCCAGGATCATGCAGAGTGGGTTATTATGAATATCCAACCATCCATTTCCTTGCTCTTTATCTGGGGCCGGGTCGTGGGGGCAGAAGTCTAAACGGGGAGGCCCAGACTTCAGCCAGAGATGGTGACGTCAGCACAGTCTGTGGGTGAGACACTGCAGGTGAAATGGACAAATCTTAAATTTGGAGAGTTCAGTTTGAAACTTTGTTTAAAATGTTGTTTTCATGTACAAATCCAGTATTTCATGGATACAAATGGACCATATTTGGAGCATATGAACTGGGAACATGCACAGAGGCAGGTTTCATTTCTTGTTTCATTTTGTTGTCATAAAAATGCACTGATGGGATCTGATCTTTAGTAATTCTTTAGTAATTGGAAAAAAACAAATTCACCTCATCTTTTGGAATTAAACCATTAATGTTTAATATGTAATGTTTAAAGCTCAGAGCCTCCAGAAATCCCTCCCTGAGCTGCAGAGGCTGCACTAGCACTGATTCATTCAGGTGCTGGGGTTTAGGCAGTAACTGTTCAGCTCAAAGAGGCATTTTAGTTTGAACACACTAGATTTCAGTATTGAGATGGTCAAATCAAATTCCAAATCCAACACTGACTGGAAGCTCGTTATATCTACAGCCATCAGCTAATGGGAACCACAACACCAACCAAACATTTGTTCATGTATTTGTAATTAGTCTTAATTACAAATCAGCATTACAGCCGTTATCTTTAAAACCAGTTGATTTGATTCTGAAAAATGTTGCCCACTGTACCTTTAATGCAGAGTACTAAAGGGCGCAGAGCGGCTTTGGGCCTTTGGTGGGGAACTTCCTTCATTGTTACTGTCAGCTCATATAGAGTCACACAGAAGAAGTGCACACGAGTGTGATATTGTGGTGCATATTCCTGCTCCTGGCGCACATGTGGAATAACTGTGTATTTATTGGAGCTTGTGGCTCAGCCGTACTGAACCATTAGGGCTGTGCCTGTGCGAGCAGCAGGCTCCTCAACACTGAGCTTTTCTTCTGCACTTGTAATGGTCCCATGGTGCATTATTCACACTCTCTGTGCATGCATGGGCTCACATATATCTGCTTTTAATCAACACATTTTTATTGCTAATAAAACCTGGACTTCTTCACGCTGTACTGTGGAACACTCTAGGTAATTGGATAATCTCCATGGAAACAAGCTGGTAAACCCCCAAAAGAAGAATTCCACCTTTAATGATTAGAACTATTTACTGAAAACAAAAGAAAAAAATATATTTTTTCAATCTAATAAATAAACATTATTTATTTATTTTCTATGTATGGATGAGGTATTACACTTCTATGAGGTGTTTATATGAGGTATTACTGCTGACACAGAACACATTTAGAGCACCATGTTACCTTTATGTTTGACTAGTGACTCCCCCTTCAGAGCACTATCATAACATAACCAGAGTGCATCCCACTAATGAAACTACAGCACATCGCGTCAAGGTTTGTCAAGTTGTAGTGTATTGTTTAGTATCATGCTTATATATGTATGAAGTATTGTTGTGTGGGAGCGTGGGTCACGTAGGATGGTGGGCAGAGCCTTGTACAGAATCTTTGTACAATCTTTTGAATCTTTTTCAGAACATTGTCAAGGACACTTCTCACCCCGGCCATCACCTTCTTGCCCTGTTGCCCTCTGGCAGGCGCTACAGGTCACTCCGCTCACGGACTAACAGATTCAGGGACAGTTTCTATCCAAGAGCTGTCACAGCACTCAATTTACAGTATTCAAACTCGCTCTGACAATTCACTAAATCTGCACTTTACACCACTGGTCACTTTCCAAATCATGTGCAATAATTGTCATATATCTACCTCCTTTAAATCTTTTTTTAATCTTGTATTTATTTTGTGTTTGTATTTATTTTTGTGTTTGTCTATATTTATTTTTTTGTTTGTGTTTTTCTTTTAAACAAAAAGGGAGATGCCACTCAATTTCGTTGTATCTTTTGTTACAATGACAATAAAGGCTATTCTGATTCTGATTCTTCTTCTGAATCTTACAGCTAATCATAAAGAGGGTTGAATAGGGCCCAGGAAAGATCACTAAATTACTCATGCATGCATGGATGACATCTAAAACCTCTTGAGGCAGGTTTTTGATGGAAAAAGGCTGTAACATGTCCTTCAATGAGGAAACATCAGAACAAACTGCCCTTTGGACGTAATGTTCTGTGTTCACGTATCCCTCACTGCTACTTCCTGTATTTTGTACTTTTCTTTTTCCCGCACTTAACTGATGAACTACGATAAATACTGACCACAAGTACTATTCACCAAACCAAATCAGAATTAGAAATATATGAACCCTGTCGTGTGCACTTTAAGACCATTATAACCTACATCATAGAATGGTACAGCGCAGTGGCCCCTGAGACAGAAGCCCTGTTGGCTGAGCTGGTTCCACAGGTGAGGAGCCATTTGGATGTGAATCATTTGTGTTGAAAATGTTGGGCTGGATCTTTGCATTTGCTCAGAATAATGGCTTCTTTTCCACACCGCCGTGAGGGGCACTCGGCGACAGGAACGCCGCGTCTGAAATTGTAGCTGTCACAAGCACTGCGCCTGTTATGCTTATTGATTTAGCCCCAATGCCTATATTTGCATACTCTCTTCACATTAGTTTAATATTATGCAGCAGAGTTTACACTGGGCACTTTTACACTTTGGCCAATGCTTCAAAAGCTCCTCTGTGGAGTCCATATTAAAGCATCCTGCTGTAGGCGGGTGCAGAAGTGACTGGGCTCATGCCATATTGATGGTGGTGGTGATGGTGTAGCACTCTTCTGAGTCCATGGTTGCCATGGTCATGGTCGGCTGTTCTTGTTGCCCATAGGCTTTTACAGCAGTTTTTCACATTTCTGATCAGATTGGCCTCCAAAGTCAGTCCCTTCCATCCAAGACAGGCGTCCTTCCTCCGCTCAGAGGCTGATGGAACAGGCTGCTCTTATCTGTCTTATGCTAACTTATTTTAAGTTTACAGTTGTGCTCATAAGTTACCCTGACACAATTTATGATTCCTCGTCCATCTTTCAGAGAATATGAATGATAACACACAAACTTTTCTTTCACTCATGGCTGGTGCTTGGGTGAATCCATTTATTTCCAAACACCTGTGTTTCCTCTTTTTAAATCATAATGAGAACAGAAACCACACAAATGACCCAGTGAAGCTGGAGTCTTTTGTGATAGTTGTGGATGTTCATTTCTCTGATGGTAAAGCTGCTCATTCTTCTGGGCAAAAGGCTCCAGTTCCTGTAAATTCTTGGGCTCTTGTCTGAACTGCAGCTTGAATCTGCCCAGAGGCTCAGTGATACTGAGGTCAGAAGAGACGAACACTCCAGAACCTTCACTTTATTCTGCTGGAGCCACAGCTCCACTTGCCTTTGTGTTTTGGATCATTATCATGTTGAATATCCAAGTACGTCCCATGTGCAGCTTCTGGACCAAGAAATCATCAATTCTGCCAGGGTATGGAAACTTATGAGCACAACTGTAACCCTGCCTCAGTCTATACTCAACAATGAGTCAGTGTGAAGTCCTGAGCCGTTCTCAGGTGATGTTTGGTTATATTTTGCTATGGCTAAAGTTTAAAATGATTCCTCAATTAACTATTCTACCACAGACAGTTTGATTTTGTAGAGTTTGATTTTGAACAAAAAGGTGAGAGTGACTAAAGGAAAAACTGTGGGCTAATGCTAGCTGGCCTGGGGCTGTAATGTTATGTGTGAGAGACTTGTTTAAGAGCACAAATCACCTCTCCTGTTAGGGTTAGGGTTAGGGCAGTGCAGGTCTTTCTAGTCAGCTTGTGTTAAAATAAAGTTCAGATTAAAGTCGAATAGAGTTTCAGACATAGTAGTGCCTTCAGTTGCATCACATCTCCAAAGAATGTTGATATCAGCTACAAAGCATCAATTGTGTTCCTTTATTCTTTCCCTAAAACACAAAAATCCAATGTGAAATACACAGTTTTCACTCTCTTGTGCTGTGGACCCACCTCATTTCACAGCCTGTAATTAGTCAATTTCCATCTGAAGACATATCGGAATATTGACTTTTAATAAATGACACCATTAATAGTAGAGACACAAACATCAATTTATAATTATCCGAAGTCATTTCTTTCCCGTTTTAACTGCGCAAAGATTTGTATGATCCAGAGTGTCCGATGATGAATAGAACACATTTCTGCAGTACATTCATTTTCATTTAGGAGCTAATAAGCACAAGGAGAGAGAAAATTACACTTTTGCTCAAATACACCTTTTGTTTTATATTTAAAGGGCCCATGTTACACTGTTTACTGATCTATGTTCGACACAGATTTAGAATTCATCTCTCGGACAGAAAACACTTGCAATGTCACGCAATAAAGGACGTGTTCTACTGTGTTTTCAAACTCCACACGCCTTCACGAGATTCATTTGGATGATTTCAGTAGTGGGATTGACAATATACTGACATCACAAGGTGGAACCGGGAGGTGAAGCTTGGAGACGTAGTTAGCGTTACTCAAACACAACTCCAGGTCTGTTTTTGAGGAGGGAACAACCTTACAACACGCTGTATCTGTGTAATCTCTCAGTGCTCCGTGGGTGTACACTAGTAGATGTGCTCTTCTACGGGTTCTGATACAGCTCCAGATCAAGACATTCAGGAAAGGTTCATTTCTGCCCTGTGAATGGGGCTTTTTAACTGCCTCTGACCACTGACCATAGCCTACCACAAAACCCATAATATCTGCTGAAACCCCATCAAACTGAAAAAAAACAGAAACCATTGCCAAACCATCACAAGCTCTGTGGTGAGCAAACTCCTAGTAAGAATGCATTATTCAAAGATTATTTTAATACATAAAAACTCCTGTAAGTCAAGTGTGTATTTCTTTATATAGATAGATGGATGGATATATATTGGTGCTTTGATCTTAAAGACAATTATCCAATCAGAGAGCAGAATGAGCCTCACATGACTCTCTCATTTGGGTTGACAGTTTCCATCCTGAAATCCAGTGTGTTTAAACCTAATATGTCTCTCTGATCTGAACAGTCACTCCCTAAACTCCAGCACCTGCACCAGTCAGGAGTCAGTGCTAGTGCAGCCTCTGCAGCTCAAGGAGGGAAGTTTGGAGGTTCTTTGACATGAGGCCTGTTCATATGCTGAGAATGTGCACAGAATGAGACAAATCTGTATATATCTCTATCTGCAGGTTAAGGCTCTGGAGACAGGTTCAGTTTATAGATTTCAGATTTTAGTCTTGTTTTAAAACAGTAAAAGTACAGACTTGTACTCTGACAGTTTTGTAGCAGTTGCTTTAAGATCAGAGAACACTCTCTTCCCTCCGTGTGACCTGATGTAAAAGAAGACACAGTACAACCTTAAACATTTACCTTATGAATCATAGAACATCATTAGTTTGACTTGACTCAAGTCGTCTCATGTGTGAACCAAGGAGATGTGTGAGGAGGAGGAGGGTATGTGCAGGTCACAGCCTCATGTGTGGGCCATGTGCAGGGGGAGATAAGGGGCTCATGTGGTGTGTGTGTGTGTCTCCACACTCAGTGGTGGTAAATTACTGTTGTAGCCACAGGTGCCCTGGAGCAGACTGATGAAGTCTGTCCATCTGTGCCATCGCCCCCTCCACCACCAACACTCCATTCACACTAGAGCAGAGGTTTACTGGTGAGGTGTACCTCCTCTGGGGGGCGCCAAAGAGCCACTGGGGAGGTGCGACACACATGAAATTAACAATAAATAAAAAAACAGTCCACATGTGTCCACATCTGCAGCAGTACTTATGTTGGTAATTGTGTGTGTGTATTAGCAGCAGTGAGGGAGGAGCCAGGACCCAGCAAAAAACGCTGGAAATATGATCCTGATTATTTAAAGTTCAGTTTCAGCTGGTCGGGTTCTGAGACTGCACCTCTGCCACAACATCATTTAACCAGCGGGAGCAGCTCTGGTTCAGACCAGGCTCAGAGGAGCTGGAGCAACATGGGACCAGTGCACAGAGGATTCCATGGAGCCGCTCAGACCCAGTTCAATGCGTATTGGTCCTGCTCTTCCCCGTCTGGAACCAGCACATGGAGGACGGAGCCTCTGGGCTGATCTGACCAACGTGCTCGGACGATGGCACAAGACCAAGGAATGGACCCCATTCCAGGTCCAGGCAACAGTGGTAGAGCTTAATCTAAGGTCCACACACGTACCGTTTTCAGCATCAGGTGTCGTCAGCGGGAGTTTTGGCACAGATTACAACTGTTAAGCACGTTCTATTGGTTTGGATTGGCCGACTGATGTTCAGTTATGTTAAAAGTCGCCTCAGTTAGGCCTCAGTTGTTCTTGAAATGTATCATTGCAGGAACACAAGATGCAAGATGGGAGGGCAGGCAGATGGGATTTTGGGGAAGGGGGGGGCTCGGCTGTCTTTACCTACTCTAAGGGGAGGCTCACATCACCCAAGTTGAAAACTGCTCTAGACAATGTGGAGTTTGTGGACACAACAGCTTCTACGGTCAAGTCTGCTCCACTGTGACGCCTGCTGTTCCTCTGCTGCTCCACTGTGACCCCTGCTGTTCCTCTGCTGCTCCACTGTGACCCCTGCTGTTCCTCTGCTGCTCTCCCATCCTAGTACTGACCAGGCTCAGTCCTGCTGAGCGTCTGAGAGGCTTGGATAAACAGGCATACAGCCAAAAGAATGTCATTTACACGTTCATCCACTCACAGGACTTATCCTCTCACACCTGTGACCCTCACCCCTCTTCTCCCTCCCTTCTTCCCTCTACTCCCTGTTGATCTGAACACACTGATCACCTACTCTCCTCTCCCTCTTCCAATCTCCTCCTTTCTATCTCCCTCCATCCTTCTTCCTCTCTCTCTTCTCCTCCTCCTCTCGTGAACCTCTCTGCCTCCTCCCTTCCTCACTCCCTTGTTTTCCTCCACCCTCCTCCATGTTGATCTGACCGCACTGATGTCCTGTCTCGTGTTATCTGCTGCTCTCATCTGCCCCCGGAGGCTGTACGTGGTAAAACTGTACACCGTGGGGCCCTTTGTCCTGTTTATCAGTGTGCTGTCTGCTCAGGGCCCGGCCATCTCCTCTGTCCCCTACCAGCCTCACCTCTGAGAATCGATTTACTGTAAATCAGAAGAGCCGAATCCCATTAGCTGCTCAGATCTGCTAAAAGCACATTGGAGTAGTGATATGGCCGGATCCCCTTCATGGTGTGAGGACTTTCTACAGCCTGTGATGGGCTCTTCTGATTCTCCTCTATTTCCTACTGCAGATGTACTCAAGAACAATCGCAGGTACATTGCTGACATGTAATGTCACATATGTTTGTGATTAGTGCTGTCAGTGTTAACATGTGATTATTAAAACAAAATGACTCATCATCCACCAACGCAGATGATCACATGCTCTTTTTCGACCAATCACACGCGTGAGTGTGGCTGGAGGCTTTACCTGCCAGGAGACACGCTGTGCTCATTACCGTTACATGCACACATTAGTCCTCACGTGGACCAGAACCAAAGACGCTGCACATCCTGATTTAAACAGCGTGTGAGGAAAGTAAAGGTCGAGTGTGAGGCTAAAGCGCGGAAAATGAGCCAAATATTTCACCACAGAACACTGGAGGACACCGGGCCAACTCTAAACAGCTTGGAACAGCTGTATCTGTCACCATGAGAGCACCTGCAAGCAGCAGTGAAAGCTCTTTAACCCACTACCCTCCTGTAACATGTACAGCACACATATACTCCCACTACCCTCCTATAACATGTGCAGCACACATATACTCCCACTACCCTCCTGTAACATGTACAGCTCACATATACTCCCACTACCCTCCTGTAACATGTACAGCTCACATATACTCCCACTACCCTCCTGTAACATGTACAGCTCACATATACTCCCACTACCCTCCTGTAACATGTACAGCACACATATACTCCCACTACCCTCCTGTAACATGAGCAGCACACATATACTCCCACTACCCTCCTGTAACATGTACAGCACACATATACTCCCACTACCCTCCTGTAACATGTGCAGCACACATATACTCCCACTATCCTCCTGTAACATGTACAGCACACATATACTCCCACTACCCTCCTGTAACATGTGCAGCACACATATACTCCCACTACCCTCCTGTAACATGTGCAGCACACATATACTCCCACTACCCTCCTGTAACATGTACAGCACACATATACTCCCACTACCCTCCTGTAACATGTACAGCACACATATACTCCCACTACCCTCCTGTAACATGTGCAGCACACATATACTCCCACTACCCTCCTGTAACATGTGCAGCACATATATACTCCCACTACCCTCCTGTAACATGTACAGCACACATATACTCCCACTACCCTCCTGTAACATGTACAGCACACATATACTCCCACTACCCTCCTGTAACATGTGCAGCACACATATACTCCTACTACCCTCCTGTAACATGTGCAGCACACATATACTCCTACTACCCTCCTGTAACATGTGCAGCACACATATACTCCTACTACCCTCCTGTAACATGTACAGCACACATATACTCCCACTACCCTCCTGTAACATGTACAGCACACATATACTCCCACTACCCTCCTGTAACATGTACAGCACACATATACTCCCACTACCCTCCTGTAACATGTACAGCACACATATACTCCCACTACCCTCCTGTAACATGTGCAGCACACATATACTCCCACTACCCTCCTGTAACATGTACAGCACACATATACTCCCACTACCCTCCTGTAACATGTACAGCACACATATACTCCCACTACCCTCCTGTAACATGTGCAGCACATATATACTCCCACTACCCTCCTGTAACATGTACAGCACACATATACTCCCACTACCCTCCTGTAACATGTACAGCACACATATACTCCCACTACCCTCCTGTAACATGTGCAGCACACATATACTCCCACTACCCTCCTGTAACATGTGCAGCACATATATACTCCCACTACCCTCCTGTAACATGTACAGCACACATATACTCCCACTACCCTCCTGTAACATGTGCAGCACACATATACTCCTACTACCCTCCTGTAACATGTACAGCACACATATACTCCCACTACCCTCCTGTAACATGTACAGCACACATATACTCCCACTACCCTCCTGTAACATGTACAGCACACATATACTCCCACTACCCTCCTGTAACATGTGCAGCACACATATACTTATGACATGCACTTTCTACACATTTATTCTTTCATTAGAGAGACTCTGAGTGTGCTCAAAGAGCCTCACACCAAACACAGAACAGGAAATGGTCACATTTCTATAGAGCTTTTCTACCTCATGCACTCAAAGCACTGAACATAAAAAAAACACTCGCCCATTCACACACACACACACACACACACACGTGTATGTGTGTGTGTGTGTGTGTGTGTGTGTATGTGTGTGTATGTGTATGTATGTGTGTATGAGTGTGTGTGTGCGCGTGTGTGTGTATAGCGTGTGTGTGTATAGTGTGTGTGTAGAGTGTGTGTGTATAGTGTGTGTGTGTATAGTATGTGTGTGTATAGTGTGTGTGTATAGTGTGTGTGTGTATAGTGTATGTGTAGAGTGTGTGTGTGTATGTGTGTGTGTGTGTGTGTATGTGTGTGTGTGCGCGTGTGTGTGTGTGTGTGCGTGCGCGTGTGTGTGTATAGTGTGTGTGTGCGTGTGTGTATAGTGTGTGTGTGTATAGTGTGTGTGTAGAGTGTGTGTGTAGTGTGTGTGCAGAGTGTGTGTGTGTATAGTATGTGTGTATAGTGTGTGTGTGTATAGTGTGTGTGTGTATAGTGTATGTGTAGAGTGTGTGTGTGTGTACAGTGTGTGTGTGTATAGTGTGTGTGTAGAGTGTGTGTGTGTATAGTGTGTGTGTGTATAGTGTGTGTGTATAGTGTGTGTGTAGAGTGTGTGTGTATAGTGTGTGTGTGTATAGTGTGTGTGTGTAGTGTGTGTAGTGTGTGTGTATAGTGTGTGTGTAGTGTGTGTGTGTATAGTGTGTGTGTGTAGAGTGTGTGTGTATAGTGTGTACAGTGTGTGTGTGTGTATAGTGTGTGTGTGTATAGTGTGTGTGTGTATAGTGTGTGTGTATAATGTGTGTGTATAGTGTGTGTATAATGTGTGTGTGTATAGTGTGTGTATAGTGTGTGTGTATAGTGTGTGTATAGTGTGTGTGTGTATAGTGTGTGTATAATGTGTGTGTGTAGTGTGTGTGTAGTGTGTGTGTGTATAGTGTGAGTGTGTAGAGTGTGTGTGTATAGTGTGTACAGTGTGTGTGTGTGTATAGTGTGTGTGTGTATAGTGTGTGTGTGTATAGTGTGTGTGTATAGTGTGTGTGTATAATGTGTGTGTATAGTGTGTGTATAGTGTGTGTATGTGTATAGTGTGTGTGTGTATAGTATGTGTTTATAGTGTCTGTGTGTGTATAGCGTGTGTATAGCGTGTGTATAGTGTGTGTATAGTGTGTGTATAGTGCGTGTGTGTGTATAGTGTGTGTGTGTATAGTATGTGTGTATAGCGTGTGTATAGCGTGTGTATAGTGTGTGTATAGTGTGTGTATAGTGTGTGTGTGTGTATAGTGTGTGTGTGTATAGTATGTGTGTATAGTGTCTGTGTGTGTATAGTGTGTGTGTATAGTGTGTGTGTGTATAGTGTGTCAGTTTGCACCTACCCCCATGGAGACAAGCAGGGGGCGCCACCATACCAACTTACAGTCAAGGTCTACGGAGAGGAGCTCCTGCTCACATGCTCTCTCTTCATTTCTTATAGGATTTTTGGGCATAAGCAGGATCAATAAGCTTCATATCTTACTTAAGCCATATCGTGCTTGTTTCTGCTGTACAGTCATAGTCTACGACACCTGTGGATCTTTATGTTAGAATCTGCACATTTTAAATCACAATATTCACCTAAAACGACAACTAAAAAGGAACAAGTCCGATAGCGATGAAAACGAGGGTTGATCTGCAAACGGCATCTTGAAATAAGTGATTAAAGAGCTCTGAAACACACAAAAATCACTCTAAATACAACTTTGTGTGAGTAAATTGTGACAGGAAGCAACTATAACGTGATTAAAACAGTGTATATTTCCCTTTTTAAGAGCACTCAAATGAAAATGAAGACCAACATCGCCCCCGTTATGCAGGAGAAAAACCCCAGATCCCATTCTGCTGACGACCATTACTCACTGCTTTAAAGAACAACAAATACTTTTATTATCAAATCCCATTCAGACTCATTTATAGTCGTGTGCGTTGGTGTCAAATGGCCAAAAATCATTTAGAACATTCTAACAAGACAAACTAAGCATTTTGTCTTCTTAATTAACTTCTTAGGTTCCTTTCTAAGACAATGGAGCCAAGTGTATTTGTACCTTGTTGACATGTTTCGGCTGCTGCTGCGAGCCATCTTCAGAACTGTCACCGGTGTTGATGGTGACGTGTCATATATCAGCTGTTGTTACTTCCGGTAGGCGTGGTCAGCCTGATGGGACCTGCAGGTCGCCCAGACTGACCACGCCTCCTGTCGCCCGGTGGTCTCTGGAGGAGGGTGTCCCAGGTGTGTGAAAGGAGGAACGCGCCGTCGTCACGGTTGATGCTGTCAGTGCCTCGTTTCCTGATCTCTCCGTCCTCCCTGATCCGGCGTTTGAACTTGTTGTTCTCCGATCCAATGACCCGAGCCCCGTCCCAATCCAGAATGTGGTTATTTCTTTTACAGTGGTCTGATATGGTGGATTTTAGGTTTTCCTGTTCTGCTTTGTCTCTTTGTGTTCTGGTGAGTCTCCCTGCCGTTTCTTTTTCGCATTCTTTTTGGTGTTCCTTTTTTCGGATGTGAAATGCCCGGCCTGTTTCCCCTATGTAAGATTTATTGCACGATTTGCACTGGATTTCGTTTTGTGTGTGGTTTGACTGCTGTGCTTATGTTGTGTTTTTTCATGGCTCTCTGGATGGGTTCTGTGATTCCTCTGACGTACGGTAGTGTGACTGTATTTTGGTGTTCCTGCTGCCCTCTGTTGGTTTGCTGTGTTTTCTTCCGGAGTTCTTTGGTTTTATTGAGAACTTGTTGTCTGCCTTTGTTGATGGCCCAGTTGGGATATTGACATTGTTTGAGTGCTTGTGTGATGTGTCTCTCCTCCTCTTCCCTGTCCGTGTGATCTGTAATGAGTGCGGCTCTTTCGAATAGGGTTCTTACTACTGATAGTTTGTGTGCAGTGGGATGTTCGGATGTCCAGAGTAGATATTGGTCGGTGTGTGTGGGTTTCCTGTATACTGTTATTTTGATGCTGCCGTCTGCGATGTGGTGGATTTTTATGTCCAAAAATGCTGTTGCTCCATCTTTCTCCTCCTCATGTGTGAACTGAACGTTACCTGTAGTGACCTGTGTGTTGAGATGGTCCGTGAGTTCTTGTTGTATTTTTTCCAGGATGTCATCTACATATCGTTTCCAGAAAGTTAAGCGGCATTGTGGGGGTGCTGTGTTGAGTGCTTTTTGTTCCAGGTCCTCCATGAAAAAACTGCTCATTATTGCGGATAGTGGATCTCCCATCGTGAACCCCTCTTTCTGTCTGTAAATGATGTTATTATATTGGAAATATGTAGATTTGGCCACGAATTGTAATAACTGTGTGATGTCGTCCACTGTTTGGTTTGTGCGTTTCTTGAGTGTTTTGTCTTTTCTGAGTTTATCCTGTACTATGCGTAATGTGACATCTACGGGTGTTTTTGTGAATAGTGAGATGACGTCGTGTGATATGAGTATTTCGTCCGGTGCTACTGTAATGTCTTTGACTTCCTGTGCCAATTGTTTTGCGTTTTTGCAGTGGAAATCTGTTTGACCGATGAGTGGTTTTATTATTTCGACGAGTGCTTTTGACAGATTGTAAGTGACGGAACCTATGCTATCTACTATTGGGCGGAATAGGATTCTAGGGCAGATGCTACAGGTGGGTTAAAGTTACTTTTATAGTTTACTTCGCTGTATTTTGTCAGTTCATTAAATGCAATTACTGTCGGAACTTTAGCAGCTGACTACTGGGTCTCGACCACTACGGAAAAGAGCGCGAGTACGCGTTAAAACCCGAATTGGTGAGTTGTGCTAACATGTAGCTTAGCCTCTCATTCAAACGCAAGAGTTAGCCTAGCCTAGCCGAGTCCATTGATTTGAATGGAGCGGTTAGCCTTGTCTTTTATGCCTATTTCTCAAAATGTATTTAACTAAGTGAAGTGCAATTTATATTGAGTTTTTACCAACTTATTGTCTAACTGTGTATGAATTTTGGTTGTAATTGGATACATTTTAAGGCCCAAACTTAGTAATTGGTTGGAGCCTGTTGATTCTAATGCCGTATATGGCACTTCATGTACTTTAAAGGGTACACTTAGTACTGTTATTTCTTGGATTTAATTGTTCATACAATACATGGATAATTGAACAACATGATGATTAACTACATATGCTAATGTTATTTATTATGAACTTTCGATATTGATCCTCAATATTTAGCACTGATATTGGTACATTGATTGATTTATAAATACACTGTTTATTTATTGATTGGATGGAATTATGATGTGCACATGATTTCTTGATTTGGTCCTGTTCTTGTGCAGGCCAGGTCGGATGGCGAGCTAGAACCTTGAGGAACTGAACTGAACTGAACTCAGGCAACAGGCCTGGCATATACCCTCAGCCCGGACACAGTATCGTGACCCTCACCTGCTCGGTTGGGCCGGTAGGAGGCTCCTGTTTTGAACTCTTTTGTCTGTTTGCACGGCTCGTGGCTACTCATTCTGGATCCCATTCATACTCGCATTCGCACTTTTGCACAACCTACCTCAGCACTATATGGACAATCTCCACGCCACGAACTCTTTGCGTGTCATACGTCAGACAAATCAATACTCGAGCCTTTTCTGCTGTTTACATATGGACTATTTAAATTGCTAAGGCAGAGTCTTTTGAATGGACATTTTTCTAAACTCGGATTATGACTGTATATATTTTTTCCTGAATGGCCATTCTTCGTACTACGCATGCATTTGTATTGTCTTTGAATTTGTATGTCTTTTCAATATATGGTACCAGCAACTTTAAATAACTGTCTCAGTCCTTGTTTTCCACTCCACTCCTAGAGTCGATATCTAGTAGTGCTGCCACTAATGACTAATTTTCTAACGATTAATCTCTCGACTAATTTTTCGATTAGTCGACTAATCTAAACGACTAATTAAAAAAAAAAAAACCAAGCGGTTCTAACACACACAAGTGTGTGTGTTAGATTTTCCCGGGAGGTTACCTTGTGCGTGCTGTGCGTGCGAGTTGCAAAGGTTATTGCTGTTATGTCTGTTGTGTTTGTGCTCATTCGACAATGTTGAACAACGATATGCACACACAATTTAACGAGTCTGCACGAGCAGCATATGCAACGGTATTCTCAATACCTCATGCATCGTGGTCGTGCTCCCGTGATAAGCCAAAGAAGTCTTACAGAGTGTACAAACCACTCTATCACCAACTGTCCGAAAGTATTCCCAGACTTTCGAGGCTTTAGGTCTTGGTCTTGAAGAAGTCGCCACTGTTCTTGGATTTTCATACCGCTCTCAAATGGTCAAATCGGGGGAAGGGGGAAGAGAGAAAGAGAGAGACCAGCCAGCAGAGTGCGCACGGCAAATACTTCCTCAAGTTTGTTTTCTTTGGCGGTGCCATTATTTACCACTGCTGTTAGCCTTTGGTGAAGCCGAGGTTAGCCACCTCGGCATCAACCCCAGATGTAGCCGCTGCCCGCCGCGCCGGTGTCCGCCTCGAGTGCAGCCGCTGTTAGCCGCGCCGGTGTCCGCCTCGGGCGCAGCCTCTGCCCGCCGCCGGTGTCCGCCTCGGGCGCAGCCGCTGCCCGCCGCCGGTGTCCCCCTCGGGCGCAGCCGCTGCCCGCCGCGCCGGTGTCCCCCGCGGGCGCAGCCGCTGCCCGCCGCGCCGGTGTCCGCCTCGGGCGCAGCCGCTGCCCGCCGCCGGTGTCCGCCTCGGGCGCAGCCGCTGCCCGCCGCGCCGGTGTCCGCCTCGGGCGCAGCCGCTGCCCGCCGCACCGGTGTCCGCCTCAAGTGCAGCCGCTGTTAGCCGCGCCGGTGTCCGCCTCGGGCGCAGCCGCTGCCCGCCGCACCGGTGTCCGCCTCGAGTGCAGCCGCTGTTAGCCGCACCGGTGTCCGCCTCGGGTGTAGCCGCTGTTAGCCGCGCCGGTGTCCGCCTCGGGCGCCGCCACTGCCCGCCGGTGTCCGCCTCGGGCGTAGCCGCTGTTAGCCGCGCCGGTGTCCGCCTCGGGCGCAGCCGCTGCCTGCCGCACCGGTGTTCGCCTCGAGTGTAGTACGACTAGTGGTGTGGAGGGGAAATACCTGATCTCAGGCAAGCAAAAGGTCTCTGGACGAGCCGTTTGAGACCAAAAATAAATAAAGGCGAATATTCGACCAAAAAAATTGTATTCGACTCATTTTCACATTCGATTACGTCGACAGCGTCGAATAATCGCGGCAGCACTAATATCTAGAGCTTTCTGAACTAGCCCAATCCAACTTTAACGTTAGCTATAATTGCATTGTTACCTACTTATTACCAGCTCAGTATTATTAGCTTTGGGTAACATATATGCTACAAATCTTTTTGAAGCCTCTTTGCCTTGTGGGTGATCAAAAATTCTTTTCAGTTCAGTAGTGAAAGCAGTGTAGGAGCGAAAAATTTCAGAACTGGCCTCATATTCTGCAGTTGCCCACTGTGAGGCTTTACCGGAGAGCAAGCTAAGAACAAAAGAAATACGGGACTTATCTGAGGCGTAGGTGGAGGGCTGCTGGTCGAACACAATGGCACACTGAAGGAGGAATCTGCCACAGGAACCCAAGTCGCCGGAGTAACGTTCGGGAGTAGGGATGTGGGGCTCTCGAGGCACCCAGGATGGAGGACCTGGTGGCGGTGATGGAGGGGCCTTGGGTTGCACAGAGGGAGGAGGATGAACAGTAGAGGCTGAGAGGTGTTGAGTTGACAGAAATCCTTACTGAGCTGAGATACACTGGAGGCCAATCCCACAAGCTGGTCAGTAACTTCTTTCAAAAGAGTTTCATGTCGCCCAACTAAAATGCCCTGAGAGGCTGGGGCTTCACTCAAACTGTCTCGGTCTGTTGGGTCCATGTGGCCAGATTGTTCTGTTGTGGCTCAACAACAGGGACCCAAAAAATAGACCAGAGATTGTGGACAAAATACAGAGTTTTATTAGAACAGGTTTCCAAGGGTGAGTATCAGGAGCTGGGAAACAGGCAAGGAGCGGAGTCTTGGGACAAAAACACTGGAAAACAGGAGACGGAGGTAAGTAGGAGCAAAAAGGAAAGTTTCTAGAAAAACAGGTCTGGTAGCCGACGGAAATCACCATCTAGTGCGACGGAACAATCTGGCAGCTGCTGTCTCCAGATCACAGGATAAATGGCACCATCTTGATTGAAGACAGGCTACAGGTGAGCAGCTGCCGATAGGACTCCGCCCACACACACCCGTCCACACTCTCGGGGGAAAGGGAGGAGGGAGCACAGGAGAGGCACAGCCAGGGCATGACAATATCTGAATAACACATTACACTGATCAAATAAAACTGTGCTTTATGAATATTTATTGAGCAAGTTAAACAGCATTTAAATACAAAATATGCAAATGAGTGCGGGTTATCCTAGACTGGGATCTAAGATCAGAGACTGAGCACAACCCAGGAGTGATCTAAAGTCATGTGTGGAGTTAGATCGATAAGCGAGACTTTCTGTGACAATTTGTGCTCAATACGACCAGAGAGAAGAGCGTGGAGTCCGGCGATGAGGTCCTTCATGTGGTCTCCTCAGGGATGGTCTGAAATCTTCTTCGACTCGGCTGTCATCAGGCTGAAGGATGCCATACCGTCTGTTTAAAAGAGGAACACGGGGCCTTTCTAGGGTCCATGAGGTCGATCAGCACTGGTCCAGATTCAGGCCAAAAATCCATCAAAGGTGTGAATATTTGAATTTGGAAAAGTATACGAAAGCTTCACGTTTGCTCCGATTCGCCACAGAAATTTGGATAAAAATGCGGAAAGAGACGGGCAAAACTTTAGGGAGAAGCATTTGCTGGTTTCTCTGTCTTTGTCTCCTCCGAGTCGTCCTGGAGGAAGTGCTCAGTGTGAGGACAGTATCACGACACGTTTTCTGTTCAGTGATGTAAAAATATGTGAAAAACGTTTGGACTGTTTTACACTGAGGAGAGTGAATCTGTGGAGCTCACAGAGACACTGAGGAGAGTGACTCTGTGGAGCTCACAGACACTGAGGAGAGTGAGTCTGTGGAGCTCACAGAGACACTGAGGAGAGTGAGTCTGTGGAGCTCACAGAGACACTGAGGAGAGTGAGTCTGTGGAGCTCAGAGACACTGAGGAGAGTGAGTCTGTGGAGCTCACAGAGACACTGAGGAGAGTGAGTCTGTGGAGCTCAGAGACACTGAGGAGAGTGAGTCTGTGGAGCTCAGAGACACTGAGGAGAGTGAGTCTGTGGAGCTCACAGAGACACTGAGGAGAGTGAGTCTGTGGAGCTCACAGAGACACTGAGGAGAGTGAGTCTGTGGAGCTCAGAGACACTGAGGAGAGTGAGTCTGTGGAGCTCACAGAGACACTGAGGAGAGTGAGTCTGTGGAGCTCAGAGACACTGAGGAGAGTGAGTCTGTGGAGCTCAGAGACACTGAGGAGAGTGAGTCTGTGGAGCTCACAGAGACACTGAGGAGAGTGAGTCTGTGGAGCTCACAGAGACACTGAGGAGAGTGAGTCTGTGGAGCTCACAGAGACACTGAGGAGAGTGAGTCTGTGGAGCTCAGAGACACTGAGGAGAGTGAGTCTGTGGAGCTCACAGAGACACTGAGGAGAGTGAGTCTGTGGAGCTCACAGAGACACTGAGGAGAGTGAGTCTGTCCGAGTGCACAGAGACACTGAGGAGCCATAATCACAGAGCCTAAACCCAGGGATCAGAGTGTGAGTGGATGTGGTGCTGAAGGTGTGGAGGTGGGTCAGTTGGTCAGAGGAGACTGTGTAGAAGGACACAGAGTGAGCAGGACAGTCCACAAACACTGCCACTGTCCCAGAAGAGGAGGACCAGGGCTGAGGGAGGAGGGTTACTTTGTTATTATGCCAAACATTGAAACCATCTTTAGAACAGCACAGACTCCAGGACTGATCATTGTATCCAAACCAACTGTCATCACCGTGTCCTTTCCTTCTGATTCTTCTGTCACACACTGATATATAAACCCATCCACTCCACTGGACCTCCCAGTAACAGAGACCAGTCAGACCAGAGGAACACAGAATCTGAGCCCAGCACTCAAATCTGTCCTGATGATCTGGATACGGCTGCTCCTGTCTCACACGTGTCACCTTCTTGTTGTTGTCGGACAGTTGGAGTTGTCTGTGAGCTGTGTTTGGATCCAGAGTGAGATCACAGAAATCTGATGGAGAGAAGACACAACACAGCAGCAGTTAGTCCCCTGTCCACTGTCAACATGAGACACACGTTTAATTCTGCACCACACGGCTCCATTTGTTCAGGAACCATGGATTTAAAGACTTTCACTCATTCAGAATTCAGCTCTTTTCTGTCTTTGTTCTTTTATTTCTTCATCCTTCACTTTTGTGTTTGGCTCAGATTTACTGGAGGAAAAACATTTCCTTTCACAGCCCCACACCTGTTTAGTCCTGGTTCAGTCCTGGTTCAGTCCTGGTTTAGTCCTGGTTTAGTCCTGGTTCAGTCCTGGTTTAGTCCTGGTTTAGTACTGGTTCAGTCCTGGTTTAGTCCTGATTTTGTCCTGGTTAAGTCCTGCTTTAGTCCTGGTTAAGTCCTGGTTTAGTCCTGGTTTAGTCCTGGTTTAGTCCTGGTTTAGTCCTGGTTCAGTCCTGGTTCAGTCCTGGTTTAGTCCTGGTTCAGTTCTGGTTTAGTTCTGATTTTGTCCTGGTTAAGTCCTGCTCTAGTCCTGGTTAAGTCCTGGTTTAGTCCTGGTTCAGTCCTGGTTTAGTCTTGCTTTTGTCCTGGTTAAGTCCTGCTTTAGTCCTGGTTCAGTCCTGGTTCAGTCCTGGTTTAGTCCTGGTTTAGTCCTGGTTCAGTCCTGGTTCAGTCCTGGTTTAGTCCAGGTTCAGTCCTGCTTTAGTCCTGCTTTAGTCCTGGTTCAGTCCTGGTTCAGTCCTGGTTCAGTCCTGGTTTAGTCCTGGTTCAGTCCTGGTTTAGTCCTGATTTAGTCCTGATTTAGTCGTGTTTTAGACCTGCTTTAGTCCCGGTTTAGTCCCGGTTTAGTCCTGCTTTAGTCCTGCTTTAGTCCTGGTTCAGTCCTGGTTCAGTCCTGCTTTAGTCCTGTTTTAGTCCTGGTTCAGTCCTGGTTCAGTCCTGCTTTAGTCCTGCTTTAGTCCTGCATTAGTCCTGGTTTAGTCCTGCTTTAGTCCTGGTTCAGTCCTGGTTTAGTCCTGGTTCAGTCCTGGTTCAGTCCTGGTTTAGTTCAGTCCTGCTTTAGTCCTGCTTTAGTCCTGCATTAGTCCTGGTTTAGTCCTGCTTTAGTCCCGGTTTAGTCCTGCTTTAGTCCTGCTTTAGTCCTGGTTTAGTCCTGGTTTAGTCCTGCTTTAGTCCTGGTTCAGTCCTGGTTCAGTCCTGGTTTAGTCCAGGTTCAGTCCTGCTTTAGTCCTGCTTTAGTCCTGGTTCAGTCCTGGTTCAGTCCTGGTTCAGTCCTGGTTTAGTCCTGGTTCAGTCCTGGTTTAGTCCTGATTTAGTCCTGATTTAGTCGTGTTTTAGACCTGCTTTAGTCCCGGTTTAGTCCCGGTTTAGTCCTGCTTTAGTCCTGCTTT
The DNA here is from genome assembly GCA_034769755.1 of Odontamblyopus lacepedii. NCBI lineage: Eukaryota > Metazoa > Chordata > Actinopteri > Gobiiformes > Gobiidae > Odontamblyopus > Odontamblyopus lacepedii. The sequence continues at coordinate 35,848,628 of CM068364.1, forward strand.
AGTCCTGGTTCAGTCCTGGTTCAGTCCTGCTTTAGTCCTGTTTTAGTCCTGGTTCAGTCCTGGTTCAGTCCTGCTTTAGTCCTGCTTTAGTCCTGCATTAGTCCTGGTTTAGTCCTGCTTTAGTCCTGGTTCAGTCCTGGTTTAGTCCTGGTTCAGTCCTGGTTCAGTCCTGGTTTAGTTCAGTCCTGCTTTAGTCCTGCTTTAGTCCTGCATTAGTCCTGGTTTAGTCCTGCTTTAGTTCAGTCCTGGTTTAGTCCTGGTTCAGTGCTGGTTCTGTTCATCACTACAGGTTTTTCTTCTGCTCTTTTAAGGTTCATTTCCTGATTATTTCTGTTGTGATTTTTTCTCTTGTGCTGATTGTGATTTAATGTGTTTCTTCTTCTGTGAAGCTCTTTGAATGAACTGAGCTCTACAAATAAACTTGTGTTCGACTGTAAAAAGTGTTGGTGCTTCTCCCGAGCTCCAGCAGCAGGAGTTCTGATGGGGTTGGTGCTCCTCCTGAGCTCCAGCAGCAGGAGTTCTGATGGGGTTGGTGCTCCTCCCGAGCTCCAGCAGCAGGAGTTCTGATGGGGTTGGTGCTCCTCCTGAGCTCCAGCAGCAGGAGTTCTGATGGGGTTGGTGCTCCTCCTGAGCTCCAGCAGCAGGAGTTCTGATGGGGTTGGTGCTCCTCCTGAGCTCCAGCAGCAGCAGTTCTGATGGGGTTGGTGCTCCTCCTGAGCTCCAGCAGCAGGAGTTCTGATGGGGTTGGTGCTCCTCCTGAGCTCCAGCAGCAGGAGTTCTGATGGGGTTGGTGCTCCTCCTGAGCTCCAGCAGCAGGAGTTCTGATGGGGTTGGTGCTCCTCCTGAGCTCCAGCAGCAGGAGTTCTGATGGGGTTGGTGCTTCTCCCGAGCTCCAGCAGCAGGAGTTCTGATGGGGTTGGTGCTCCTCCTGAGCTCCAGCAGCAGGAGGTCTGAAGGGGTTGGTGCTCCGCCCGCTGTCCAGAAGCTGGAGTTCTGATGGGGTTGGTGCTCCTCCTGAGCTCCAGCAGCAGGAGTTCTGATGGGGTTGGTGCTCCTCCTGAGCTCCAGCAGCAGGAGTTCTGATGGGGTTGGTGCTCCTCCTGAGCTCCAGCAGCAGGAGTTCTGATGGGGTTGGTGCTCCTCCTGAGCTCCAGCAGCAGGAGTTCTGATGGGGTTGGTGCTCCTCCTGAGCTCCAGCAGCAGGAGTTCTGATGGGGTTGGTGCTTCTCCCGAGCTCCAGCAGCAGGAGTTCTGATGGGGTTGGTGCTCCTCCTGAGCTCCAGCAGCAGGAGTTCTGATGGGGTTGGTGCTTCTCCCGAGCTCCAGCAGCAGGAGTTCTGATGGGGTTGGTGCTCCTCCTGAGCTCCAGCAGCAGGAGTTCTGATGGGGTTGGTGCTCCTCCTGAGCTCCAGCAGCAGGAGTTCTGATGGGGTTGGTGCTCCTCCTGAGCTCCAGCAGCAGGAGTTCTGATGGGGTTGGTGCTCCTCCCGAGCTCCAGCAGCAGGAGTTCTGATGGGGTTGGTGCTCCTCCTGAGCTCCAGCAGCAGGAGTTCTGATGGGGTTGGTGCTCCTCCTGAGCTCCAGCAGCAGGAGTTCTGATGGGGTTGGTGCTTCTCCTGAGCTCCAGCAGCAGGAGTTCTGATGGGGTTGGTGCTCCTCCTGAGCTCCAGCAGCAGGAGTTCTGATGGGGTTGGTGCTCCTCCCGAGCTCCAGCAGCAGTAGTTCTGATGGGGTTGGTGCTCCTCCTGAGCTCCAGCAGCAGGAGTTCTGATGGGGTTGGTGCTTCTCCTGAGCTCCAGCAGCAGGAGTTCTGATGGGGTTGGTGCTCCTCCTGAGCTCCAGCAGCAGGAGTTCTGATGGGGTTGGTGCTCCTCCTGAGCTCCAGCAGCAGGAGTTCTGATGGGGTTGGTGCTCCTCCTGAGCTCCAGCAGCAGGAGTTCTGATGGGGTTGGTGCTTCTCCTGAGCTCCAGCAGCAGGAGTTCTGATGGGGTTGGTGCTCCTCCTGAGCTCCAGCAGCAGGAGTTCTGATGGGGTTGGTGCTCCTCCTGAGCTCCAGCAGCAGGAGTTCTGATGGGGTTGGTGCTCCTCCTGAGCTCCAGCAGCAGGAGTTCTGATGGGGTTGGTGCTTCTCCTGAGCTCCAGCAGCAGGAGTTCTGATGGGGTTGGTGCTTCTCCTGAGCTCCAGCAGCAGGAGTTCTGATGGGGTTGGTGCTCCTTCTGAGCTCCAGCAGCAGGAGTTCTGATGGGGTTGGTGCTCCTCCTGAGCTCCAGCAGCAGGAGTTCTGATGGGGTTGGTGCTCCTTCTGAGCTCCAGCAGCAGGAGTTCTGACGGGGTTGGTGCTTCTCCTGAGCTCCAGCAGCAGGAGTTCTGATGGGATTGGTGCTTCTCCTGAGCTCCAGCAGCAGGAGTTCTGATGGGGTTGGTGCTCCTCCCGAGCTCCAGCAGCAGGAGTTCTGATGGGGTTGGTGCTCCTCCTGAGCTCCAGCAGCAGGAGTTCTGATGGGGTTGGTGCTCCTCCTGAGCTCCAGCAGCAGGAGTTCTGATGGGGTTGGTGCTCCTCCTGAGCTCCAGCAGCAGGAGTTCTGATGGTGTTGGTGCTCCTCCTGAGCTCCAGCAGCAGGAGTTCTGATGGGGTTGGTGCTCCTGGTGCTGACACATGTGTCTCTGTGTTCAGGAGCTTGTTGTTTTGCAGTGTTTGTGTGAGATCTGTTGTTGTTCTCGTGATGAGGAGGACTGACAGCAGAGGCACAGCTCAGAGCAGAACAGGGGACTGGTTTAAATCCACTGTCTCCAGAAGAAGAATGAAGATCACTGTTGGACATGTTTGACACTGGACTGTTCAGGATCTGCTTTAACAACAGCTCTGGGTTTAGTCCTGATGTAGAGTTGGAGGATTAGTGATAATAAAACTCTAAAACTGGACACTAAACTCTTCATGTGTTCTTAATGTATTAAATGCTGAGTAAAATGCAGAACTGTATCTGCACTGATTTGATACTCACTCTTCCAGGGGCAAACTGTCAACCAGTGAACACCTGCAGGCTCCAGTCTGAAGGAGAACACAGATGTTTCATTACTGTGGCTCATTAAGGCTGAACGTTGAATCTGTTCAAATGGGCTGATTCTTTATGATACTAGTGTGGACGGTACAGTTACGGCTTCACAGGAGCCACAGTGTGAGCGGGGCCCATACCTGAGAGTGTCCAGTGTGCAGTGGGGCTCCTCCTGTAGAGCACACAGGAGCTTTACTCCTGTGTCTCCTGGATGGTTGTAGCTGAGGTCCAGTTCTCTTAGATGGGAGGGGTTGGACCTCAGAGCTGAGGCCAGAGAAGCACAGCCTTCCTCTGAGAGCAGACACCCTGACAGTCTGAGGACACAGATTATTGGAATCAGGAACATTCATGAGGAACATTCAACCCAAATGAGACAAACAACAAGTCCCAGATCTTTATGGGACTTTATCAAATGTTCTTTTCCAATGCAAATACCAACAGGTTCTGTAATAATAGTGAAGAATATGAACCCCTCTGACCTGAGCTGTTCCAGTTTACACTGAGGACTCTTCAGTCCAACACACAACATCTTCAGCCCTGAGTCCTTCAGGTCGTTGTGACTGAGGTCCAGGACTGTCAGACTAGAGGACTGGGAGCTGAGGACTGAGGACAGAGCTTCACAGCTTCTCTTAGACAGGTCACAGCCGCTCAGTCTGGAGGAGGAGACAGGAGCTCATGAACTCAGAACACAACTGACAAGTTCAGATACGTCCTTTCACTGCCAATCTCCACAACTGATCTGAAAAGAAACTAATCTGCAGTATTTATGAAATCAAAAACATGATTTGTTTCTTGGCTGTTGTCGTGACACTTTTTAATGATGCACAGTTAGTTCTTCATTTCATGTTTTATACAAATGATCAACAAAGAGCCGGAATATTAGGAAATAAACTTTTTTAGTGACATAAACCTGGGTTCGTCTGGACTGTCTTCAAACAGGAATAAAACAAAATATTAGGGTAAAAAATGTCTGTATAATTCTGACCTGAGCTGTTCCAGTTTACACTGAGGACTCTTCAGTCCAACACACAACATCTTCAGCCCTGAGTCCTTCAGGTGGTTGTGACTGAGGTCCAGGACTGTCAGACTAGAGGACTGGGAGCTGAGGACTGAGGACAGAGCTTCACAGCTTCTCTCTGACAGGCCACAGCCGCTCAGTCTGGAGGAGGAGACAGGAGCTCATGAGAGAAGAACTCAGAACACAACTGACAAGTTCAGATACGTCCTTTCACTGCCAATCTCCACAACTGATCTGAAAAGAAACAAATCTGCAGTATTTATGAAATCAAAAACATGATTTGTTTCCTGGCTGTTGTCGTGACACTTTTTAATGATGCACAGTTAGTTCTTCATTTCATGTTTTATACAAATGATCAACAAAGAGCCGGAATAGTAGGAAATAAACTTTTTTAGTGACATAAACCTGGGTTCGTCTGGACTGTCTTCAAACAGGAATAAAACAAAATATTAGGGTAAAAAATGTCTGTATAATTCTGACCTGAGCTGTTCCAGTTTACACTGAGGACTCTTCAGTCCAACACACAACATCTTCAGCCCTGAGTCCTTCAGGTGGTTGTGACTGAGGTCCAGGACTGTCAGACTAGAGGACTGGGAGCTGAGGACTGAGGACAGAGCTTCACAGCTTCTCTCTGACAGGTCACAGCCGCTCAGTCTGGAGACAGAAAACATAGTTTATGCAGAAGTTGAATCAAACCGTCCTCTGTTAAACAAAGGTTACTCACAGAGCTTTGTTGGAGGCCTTGACCACTGGCAGCAGCCTTAGGAGAGCCTCCTCTGAAGCACAGTACTTCTTCAGCTCAAACTGCTCCAGATCTTCTGATGACAGTAAGATGAAGGTCAGAGCTGACCACTGAGCAGGAGACAGTCCACCTCCAGACAGACATCCTGAACTCAGGACCTGTTGGACCTGCTCCACCAGAGAACGATCATTCAGTTCATTCAGACAGTGGAGCAGGTTGATGCTCCTCTCTGCAGACACATCCTTACTCAGCTTCTTCTTGATGTACTCAGCTGTTTTCTGATTGGTCTGGGAGCTACTTCCTGTCTGTGTCAGCAGACCTTGTAGAAGGCTCTGATTGGTCGACAGTGAAAGACCCAGGAGGAAGCGGAGGAGCAGGTCCAGGTGTCCGTTTGGACTCTGTAAGGCCTGGTCCACAGCTGTCTGGTGAAGATGCTTTAGTTTTCTTTTCATACTGAACTTTGTAGGCTTCTGTGTTTTCTCTGAGAGCAGGTTGACCCCAGAGCTGAAGAAGGTCTGATGGATGTGAAGAGCAGCCAGAAACTCCTGCACACTCAGATGGATGAAGCAGTAGACCTTGTCCTGGTACAGGCCTGGCTCCTCTCTAAAGACCTGTGTGAACACTCCGGAGTAAACTGAGGCCGCTGCAGCGTCCAGCCCACACTCGCTCAGGTCACTCTCGTAGAAGATCAGGTTTCCTTTCTGCAGCTGCTCAAAGGCCACTTTTCCCAGAGACTCCACCATCTTCCTGGTCTCTGGACTCCAGTGTGGGTCTGTCTCAGATCCTTCTTCATACTTGATGTTCTGGACTTTGGCCTGAACCACCAGGAAGTGGATGTACATCTGAGTCAGGGTCTTGGGCAGCTCTCCTCTCGCTCTGCTTCTCAACATGTGCTCCAGGACTGCGGCAGCGATCCAGCAGAAGATCGGCAGGTGGCACATGATGTGGAGGCTTCTGGACGTCTTGATGTGGGAGATGATTGTGTCGGCCTGGTCTCTGAACCTCTTCCTGAAGTACTGCTCCTTCTGTGGGTCAGTGAACCCTCTGACCTCTGTCACCATGGAGACGCACTCAGCAGGGATCTGATTGGCCGCGGCGGGTCGTGTGGTTATCCAGAGGTGAGCGGAGGGAAGCAGCCTCCCCCTGATGAGGTTCACCAGCAGCATGTGCACTGAGGCCGACTCTGTGGGGTCGCTCAGGACCTCGGTTTTGGTGAAGTCCAGAGGAGGTCTGCACTCGTCCAGACCGTCAAAGATGAAGAGCACCTGGAGGTCTTCAAAGCTGCAGAGATCTGCTGGTGTTTGACTAAAGAAGTGACGAACAAGTGTCACCAAGCTGAAGCTTCTGTCCTTCAGCACATTGAGCGCTCTGAAAGTGAACGGGAACAGCAGCTGTATGTCCTGGTTGGCTTCACCTTTAGCCCAGTCCAGACTGAACTTCTGAGTGAGCACTGTTTTCCCGATGCCAGCCACTCCCTTTGTCAGCACTGTTCTGATGGCTCCATGTGTGTGAGCTGGGCCTTTAAACATGTCTTCACGTGTGATGGCCATCTCTGCTGGGCCTGGAGTCCTGGAGGCTGTTTCCATGTGTCTGACTTCATGTTCCTGGTTGACCTCTGAAGACCCTCCCTCTGTGATGTAGAGCTCTGTGTAGATCTCATTCAGAAGGGTGGAGTTTCCTGCTTTAGCGATGCCCTCAAACAGATACTCAGACTTCTGCTGCAGGTCAGACTTCAGGTTACGCTGACAAACTCCAGGATAACTCCCTGAATGAAGACACAGACACAGACCTGAGTCTCAGAGAAGATAAAATGACTGTGAGCACCTTGTTAAATGTGTTAAATGGTCCTACTGCTCCACAGACGCTCAGCCAGCTCCTTCTGCTTCATCCTCCTCAGGAAGTTCAGTGTGATCTTCAGAACAGCCTCACTGCAGCTCCTCTGCTCTTCATCCTCATCCTCCACAGGATCTAAGCCTTCTGGGTCATCTGTACTCAGAACCTTGTGGAGCTTCTTCAGCTCCTTCTGGACCAAAGTGAAGATGTCCTCCTCCAGAAGCTGAACAGACACATTATAAACAGCACAAATGCACTCAGTGTCAGATCTGTGTGGAACAAGCTCTCGTTCATCTGAACATTTCCAAACTTTAGTGAATGACAGACCTTAAATATGGAGTCCAGCTGTGTCTGATGGTGCTGACCACTGGAGACCAGAGGACCCAGCTGCTCCCCTCTGCCACAGAGACACATTAAACATGCAAAATTATTTATTTATTATTTATATGTTGGTCTTATGATCGATGCTTTGAAAACTCACGGCTCTGTGGCAAAATTATGTCGTTCTCCCATAGACTGGTCACTCCTGAAGTTCATTGGTTCTCCCATAGACTGGTCACTCCTGAAGTTCATTGGTTCTCCCATAGACTGGTCACTCCTGAAGTTCATTGGTTCTCCCATAGACCAGTCACTCATGAAGTTCAGTGGTTCTCCCATAGACCAGTCACT
>CM068364.1:35860944-36033444 GCA_034769755.1 Odontamblyopus lacepedii
CCTGAAGACGCTCACGTGTTGAGGATTCTAAAATATTTGTGTTGTAAAAAGATTAAGATTAAAATCCCTTCAAAGTGAAACTTTAGTGAAGCTGTAGGCCCCTGTCAGCTGAACACAGACCGTTTAAACGGAACAGAAGAACTTTATTATCCCACAGGGAACTTTGTCTTGGACTCTGTGGCACATTTGCCACATAACAGAAGAGTGATTTCCCAAAATGCATTGTGCTCTATGGGAGAACTCTTCAGGGCTGGAGCTGCAGGAGCTGCAGTACTTATGGAGGACCAGGACAAAGACAGTCTTATTATAGATCCATGAGACTTCAAATGCCCAGTGTGGCTGTGAAATACCAGGATGTAGTCGTATATGTACATAGACAGTGAATAAATCCAGATGATGTCATTGTCCAGGTACACCTGAACATCTCCTGCCCTCTGCTCCTCCTCAGGTTCCATTTCCTGCTGTCATATCTCCTCCTCTATAACAGCTCCCCTGACAGCTCCATGGGCGCCTGAGGGGCCCACTCAGCCCGGGGCCCCTTTGAGTCTCAACACTGCTGCAGCTGTGTTTGCCAGTGGACTAAAGAGGCTGGACACTGCTTCTGGACAGGAGTCATGAGGACTGTGGTAATACTGAGAGAGGTACAGAATGGTCCTGTTGAATCTGTGTGATGATTGATGAGATTCTTCATGTTAAAACGGTTTATTTTGGGGTAACAGTGGGTATAGTTACATGACCCCTACACCTTCACTCATTTGGATCATTTCAATCCTGGAATTGCCAAACTCTGCTGAACAAAAGTGAGAATCTTCTCACTCGCTGTTCATTTCTAAATGACCTCTACATGAACAGAGCATTTGGACCTTTGGACTGATAATAAAGGTTTACTCAAACACATGTGTGAATGAAACGAAACACAACTTCAGGTATGTTTGTGATGAGCTAACAACTTTTGAACAGGACTAAAAACTCAGTCAATTTTGTGAAATATAGGACCTTTAAGCAACTTCTATATTGGAGATATTCAGATCATATATAATTCACATATAATAAGCTCCCTTTTCTCCATGGAGTAACTTGTGTGGTCATGATTGGTCACTAAATTCCAAAAAATGTTACTTTATTTTTAATTCCTTGTATATTTTGTGATTTTACTTGAAGAATGTAGCTCTCATCTTCTCTAAGGTTTGAATTGGTCGGCTGATGCTAACTCTGTTTAGTGACATGGTTTCATTCAAAGTTCTTTCTCTAAATTAGGAGGATCCTTCTCCAGATCCTGAGCCAGGGTCTCGGTCAGTTCTACCAGGACAAGAAACTGACTCAAACACAGGAGGTAAACCTCAGTGAACAGTGTTCCTCACTACAGACCACATCTATAATATTTAGTGCTGACTCCTCCTCAGTCTTGGCTTAGAGACACATTATCTCCATCATAGTCCTTATAAAAACACTTTTGTCTGATGTGATTAGCAGCGCTCTTAAATATTCTAGCCTCAGGTGGACCATCGTCAGGGTCCCACTCCACATTAAGCTGTAATTATGAGCCCAACTTTTATGAGATCATTACAACGCTTAAACGATAATCAGCCAAAAAGCACCACGGCCCTCTCCCCGAGCTCTCAGATACTTCATAAAACTACATTTACTGTGGGCCTGAGAATACATTAGTACATGTCAGTGTGAAGAATGAGGAAAAGGTTCAAAATGAAATGGCCTCACTCTTCCTCCAGCTCTTCTGCAGGATCCTGAGGTGTTTCCAGACCAGCTCAGTCCCACCAGTGTGTCCTGAGTTTTCCTCCTGGACTCATCCCCAGGGAGGCGTCATGGAGGCGTCCAGAACAGATGCCCTCTCCTCAGCAACTCATCTCCACATGGAGGAGCAGTGGCTCTACTTCGAGCTCTAACACCCCTTTTTTCCTAAGGTGCTGACTGTGGGCTGTGCCAGTTTAGTTTTCCAACAAACCAGAGCAGCCATGACTATGCAGAACTGCATAGTCCCTGTCAGGTAAATAAATCATAATACAGGGTGTCCCAGAATATGTGACATCATTTCACAGGCCAATATTTTTGGCAATTCTTGTTGAAATAACCTCATATTTTCACTGAATATATAGAAACAAATCAAGATTTTATACTGAATGTTTTATTTTTGTTCTGTTTTCAGGTTGAGCTGTTCACTCCCAAACAGAACTCATTTTGAGTCTTAGAATCTGCTCCACACACTCAGGAATGCTGCTTATGCAGGACTAAAGGATCTGGACCAACATCAACATCAGAAGAGAAGGTCGAGCAAGTTCGTGAAAAACTCTCACAAAGCCACAGGAGAAGTTTGGAAACCCAGATTCCTCGAATGACGGTTTGGTGTTTCTTCAAGTTTCTGCAGCTTGTTAAGACAGAATTCTTGACGTTTTTCTGCTTTTAAAGCCTGAAGGAGCTGCAGATGGTTTCATTTCCAATCGTTTCCTCAGGAGACGCCAAACCATCATTTGCTGCACAGTCTTTGGTGAGTGTGTGGAACAGATTCCAAGACTCAAAATGACTTCTCTTTGGGAGTGAACGGCTCAACCTGAAAACAGAACAAAAATAAAACATTAAATATAATACCTTTAGAAACACATTGTGTCAGCTGTCCGGGTGTTTTTCTCTATTTCATAATAGTTCATTAGTAAATGCTAACTATAACATATATTTTTATTAGCATTCCATCAAATCCAGTCCTGGTTTCTGGTCCTGCTCTTAACTGGTGCCAAGTCAGACCCAGTTTTCAGCACCAGGAACAACATTTTTTGGGTGGAATATTACCACCAGTGTAGAGCTGGCGCCAGCATCAGTTTGGTGGAAGAGGCGACCCTGTGAAGGAATGTCCCCGCTCCCAATATTGTTCTGTTGGTCATTACCCAAAGCTCATGGCCACAGGTGAGAGAAAGAGAGCAACAGAGTGATTAACAACAAGAACAAGACGTGTAGCTTAGCACTTCTAGTATACTCAAAGTCCCTTTGAATGAGAACCTACATTTTTTGCTACTTGTGTAACCGCAGCTTGTCACCACCAACACCAATCACACAGTCACACATCACAAATCTATGTGAAGTGTCTTCACATAGATTTGCCCAAGGACACGACGATAATCTGTACTGATCACCACTGAAACTGAACCACTTCCTTGTTTTTCATTGAGTATTTTAAGATATGATTTTCGGTTACATTTAAGGCAAAATCACACACACACACATGCACAAACACACACATGCACAAACACACACATGCACAAACACACACATGCACAAACACACACATGCACAAACACACACATGCACAAACACACACATGCACAAACACACACATGCACAAACACACACATACACAAACACACACATGCACAAACACACACATGCACAAACACACACATGCACAAACACACACATGCACAAACACACACATGCACAAACACACACATGCACGCACACACATGCACAAACACACACATGCACAAACACACACATGCACAAACACACACATGCACAAACACACACATGCACAAACACACACATGCACAAACACACACATGCACAAACACACACATGCACAAACACACACATGCACAAACACACACATGCACAAACACACACATGCACAAACACACACATGCACACACACACACATGCACAAACACACACATGCACAAACACACACATGCACAAACACACACATGCACAAACACACACATGCACGCACACACACACGCACAAACACACACATGCACGCACACATCCATACAGCACCCTTGTCTAGTATCAGTAGTGTCAGTTGTGCTGTTATATAGTTGACTTCATTGCACATGTTTGTCCATTCTCTTTGCTTTGTTGGGCCACAGCTTCACATGGACCCTCTCCTCCTCCTCTTTGCATCTAAATCTTCTCCCACTCTCTCCTCTGCTCCGAGCCAGCGGGTCCTTATCGCCTCCACATGGCTCCTGGTCCTTGGAAGCTTCGGAATAGGCACAACAGAATGGGGTTAACCATGCATCGCCCGGCTCTATCGTCCCAGGATACAGCTCCAATGTCATATAAAGAAAAGAACGAGAGAGAGAGAGACGAATGAAAGAATATGAACAAGCTCCCGTGGGCATTTTTCTCGGTGTAGATTAGAAACATGGGACTCCACAAAACTGAAGAGCAGATCAAGCAGGAGCGAAGGAGAGGGGGATGGCAAACAACAATGGCTGACATCAAGGCCTCTTCCCCGGGGGTGGAGGAGAGGCGCTGGGGCGGGTACGGGGGGACAGAGCCTGGTGATGAGCGCTGGAACTTCCAGGCGGTCGGTGGGAGAGGGGGGCGAGGGGCCCAGCAGGGGGAGACTGTCTGCGGGCAGGAGCAGCGATGGCGTGCTGGGTCCCTGCTTCTGTCAGCGGTTCACTGCAAAACACAGAGAGGAAAAAGACACAAATTGGATTCAGAATATAAATATAGCATGATGAGTCCTTTTAAAGTGTGCAGCCTGCACTTAAGGCCAGACGCTACAGGCAAAACTCTTCCCACAGGACTTATTCTGAATGCAAGAGCTGCTTATACAGTATCACTGTATGTTTAATAGCATTGTCTACTGGGTCTAATCTTTTTTGTTCAATTTCTGTACAAACAATGTGGGTAAATTTGCAGCTTTCTGATCAAAAACTGACCTGTGCTTTATGGACGCGCAGTGTACTGCTCTGATTACGTGTTTCTGATTACAAACCCCTGCAGACAGACGCCACATCCAACTGTTTCTCATTCTTAGTATATGGACAGGTTTCGTGTGAAAGCTCAGAATTTCCTCCCTGAGATGCAGAGGCTGCAGTATTCTGATATAGGATTGGTGCAGGTGCTGGGGTTCAGGAAGTGACGATATTTGTAGTGGGTTCTGGAATAATTACTGTAAAGAGAGGGTCCAGCATGGCACTGGTGGTAGGGCTGTTTCCAGTAGTCGCTAACGGCCTCCAGTTTGAATAAGAGAACATAAAATCATATCAGACATTTATATTTATTCATACATCTTGTTTCCTGAACAGGGCTTCATATGTAATTTTTCCTTTTGCTATATTCTTTGTTGGTGTACAAAGTTTGTAATTCCACTCTGTCCAAATCCACAGAGGGGTGGAGGCTACACTGGTGTGGAGCTTCTGTCCTGTTTTCTCCACACAAAGGAGCTGATGAAGATGGATCTGGGATGAGCTGTCCGGCACACAGATCTGTCAGGAGATGCATTAGGGCAGGGGTGTCAAACTCATTTTGGTCCGGGGGCCGTATGCAGCCTACTTTGATCCCAAAAGGGCCGGATCAGAAAACTCAGTTCTCTCTTCAAGTTATCGTATTTTTCTCCGTGTCTCGTAGTGGTGTTTAAGATTATATTCCTCGAGCAACGCCACTTGTTCCAAACACACTGAGCACAGATTTCCCATTCACCTCTGTCAACAAATAAGAATTAGACTATTTTTCTTGGGAAATCCTGAACTCAGCATCTGCTTTTCTCATTTTTTGACATTTTGCTGATGAGGGTCACGGTCGACAGTCAAAACGATCGTCCTTTAAGAGCGTTTGGAAAGAGGAAAGTCTTCATTTGTGCTGCTCTGGTGGGAGTCGCAACGTACAGAAACGCCGGAGACGCTGCTATGCTAAAAAAAAATCTGAAAATTTTAAGTATTTTAATAGAAAAATCAGCCGAGGGCCAGATTAAAGGTCTTGGAGGGCCGGATCTGGCCCCCGGGCCGCATGTTTGACACATGTGCACTAGGGGAAACTTTTTTGGTAAAAGTTTGGGACAGTGAACAGAGGGCTGCACTGGACACTGATTTCCCTCCTCACAAAGCACGGCCCTGATCACAGCGCTGGGAACAGAGGAAAAGCATCACTTCAGCCCACCCCCACTACGCTAAACAGGAGGTAGTTTGCTTTGTATTTTATTCAGATCACCAGGTTACGTGTTATTTGAAAATGCTGCACTATATTTAAGTTTCACTTTTATTTTTGTTGCTCTAAGCCTCGCCTCCCTTTGCTCTCTGTGCTAAGTCACCTCCCCTTCAGTGCACAATCATGGAGCATCCTGCTACTGTCAGTCTACTGCACGTCGCATCACGTTTGTCACGTTAGGGTGAGGGTGTACAGTTCTGTGTCATATTTGTGTATATTTGTGGAGAATTGTGGGTGATGTGGGATTGTGGGTGGAGCACTACACTGTAAAATCTAACACTGGGGTCAACTTGCATCAGCTAGTTTACTCACAGCGATGAATTGGTGGATCTTAATGATTGTAATGTTACTTTCAGGGCGAAAAAAGCACATGACTTGTCAGTTAGACTAATGTGAACTTGAATAAGACGAGTGACTTCAACAGTGATGTGAAATTGCCAAGAGTCCAGCTCTATTTCCAGTCTGTTCTGGTCCTCCTTTTGCTCCCTCCCTGATTTTCCTACAGCTCCACTCATTCCCCGATCCTCCCAGAGTCGTGGCTGTGTCACCCAAACCCAAAACCTCTGTTCTCTCCGTCTCTATATCCTCCCTCTGTTCAGTCTCTATATCCTCCCTCTGTTTATTCAATCTCTTTATCCTCCCTCTGTTCTCTCAGTCTCTCTATCCTCCCTCTGTTTATTCAGTCTCTTTATCCTCCCTCTGTTCTCTCAGTCTCTATATCCTCCCTCTGTTTATTCGGTCTCTATATCCTCCCTCTGTTCTCTCAGTCTCTATATCCTCCCTCTGTTCTCTCAGTCTCTATAATTCTCTTTCTAAACTCTCTGTTTTGCTGTGTTTTTATCAAAGACTAAAAGTCTTCAGATCCTTGGACCCGGTGCAGATCTAAATGTTTTTACTGTAGAACAGAACCTGTTTTTACTCTTTAACTTGTGTAAATAAATTACATTTTCTTGCTCAGTTCAAGGCAGTCGGTTTCCTTGGTTTTACCCAGTGAGATGAATGCACTCTTAAAGTAAAGGTTACTACATGTTTCAGATTTGTGGAACTGATTGATTCGTTGGCACAGATTCACAACATGAGTTCTATGAGTGAAAACTAAAGTCGTTAACTTGCACTGCCTGATGAAAGAGGAATTTACTGTACACTGCACTGAGGAAGTACTTGTAAACTCAGATTTACTTTCACAGTCCACTTCAGTCATATTTTTCAAGGTAATCGGATTCCTAGATCTATGTATGTATGTATGTATGTATGTATGTATGTATGTATGTATGTATTTATGTATGTATGTATGTATGTATGTATGTATGTATGTATTTATTTATTTATTTATTTATTTATTTATTTATTTATTTATTTATTTATTTATTTATTTATTTATTTATTTAAAAGGGACACTGCATATTAATGAATGTATATTACATATGTAAATATGCCAGATTTTAGCCATAGGCTCATTTCCATCTGTTGTCCCTCGACAGGCTGATGGTGTCTTTAAAAAACAAAAAACAGAACACAAGACAATACAGACAAAATACATTAAGAACAAACTAAAACCAGGACAGGAGCGATTCATGATCATAAACTCAGGAGCGTCACACTTAAGATAGACAGAAAGACAGTTTTTAAAGAATTAATAAAGTGTTAATATAAGATGCTACAGTTCCAAGTAAGGAGTAAGATAAGGAGGGTTAGAAAAGGGCCCAGGATAGATCACTAAATGACTCAAACATGCATGGATGACTCTAAAACCTCTTAAGGCATTTGATGAGGGAACACAGTTCTAACAGGGTAGAAAGCAAAACAGCTTGAACTACAAATAAAACATCAACATAATATAGAAAATATGATGAGGGAAATATGAACAAACCTCCAATGAGTTTCAAGGGCAAAGAAAGTTTTTGTCTTCCAGGCCTGAAAATTATACACAGTTAAATGGAGTTTGGAAGAGTTCATTTCATTACAGCTGTTTTCATGGCTCTAAATGACCTTGAAGTACAGGCGCCCTCACTGCTCCCACTGTTTTTCATCTGCTAATGTGTCTGTTTCCATGGAGAATGTTCCACAGCACTGCTTTAACTTCACTATGTGTCTTCAATCGTGGACTGAAGTTGGCATGTCCACCAGAAATGTGACGTGGTTGGGCTTTAACTGAACTTCACCAAGAATAAATGTTAAATTAAGAAAAACTAAAATTAAAAATAAATATATCCAAAATATCTTTAGTTAACTTAAAGAATAAATGATACACATAGATCCTCAGAACTTTACTAATTATCCACCCTGCTAAAAAGCTTGGCCAAAATGTATGATATAAACACTTAAATATATCAGAGAATGAAAACTTCAAAGTAGAGAAATGATCCGTCCTGCAGCGAGATCATTTTACTGGACAAGTTCTCTTAAAATGAACGACCTTTAGACCAGAATGAAGCGTCTCTGTGAGCGTTCATGGGCTGGAAATAAGTTTACGGACACTAAGTTTGAGATAAACTATAACTGTCATCAGTTACTTAAATGGCATGAATAATATTTCCAATATATAAATTGATATCGTTATTTCATTTGTTTATTGTGTGCATGGGTTTCATGGTGCGCAGTATTTTTTGTATTGTATTGGGGTGGAACCTTCTATTGAAGCTACGTTCTAGGGGACATAATTTATGAACGCAAACAAAAAGGACATCTTGAGAAACGGCGGTAATCCAGTTTTTTGCATGTTGACCAAAGAACACTTTATGCTTTTGTTCGTGAGATGCATTTGATGAATATTGAGAGAAGAATGTAACAGGTCATTTAACGTTTGTATAAACCCATTTGTGGAATATTGTTATTGAAGAAACGTTCGGAAGAATGATGAACCTTTGTGTGCAAAGATCCGAGCTCCTTTTGGTAACAAGCTGCTAGCGAGGTAAGCTAATGTCTGTCAATACTGTGTCGTTAGGTACTCATCTTCTAAGTTGTTAATATTAACTTTGTGTTTGTTTAACATGATCCACATCAGTCTAATTGTTGTCTGCTATTGTCAGTTTTCACGGGACGAAGTTGAATAAAGAACGCCCTGTAGTTTAAACGAAAACTCCGTTTCCTCGTGTTACTGGGGGAGCTACATAAACATACTCGAGTATCAAACACATCTGGATCACTGAATCAAAACACAAATGAAGTGTTGCAGGGGAAAATATGGTCAATGGATTCTAGCTTCTTTTAAACATTTTTGCTTAATTTAAGATTTTCTGACATGGAAGAAATATATGTGATCATTCTTTTTAATTATACACTGAGAAAAACAATATCTAGGTGAGTTAAAATAACTTAAATTAAAAAAACATTTTACTTTATTTGAGCAGATTCATCTGGACAAGTCCAATGATCTGCCAGTGGAATAATAATCATGAAGCTGAAAACACGATAAAACCTGGTATAAGTTTTAAAATCTTGGCCAGATCCGAGAAATTTGCAGTGTCGTAGTTGAATATTAAACAGACAGATTATCTAAGCTCCACTTGACTTCAAAATAAGACTGCTATATAGTGTCTGCATCAAGTGTTTTATGGTCTGAGAATCAGGAAGTGCCCATTAGCATGCTAGTTGTTGTCACCGTTCCAGTCAGAGCTGCTCTGGACTCTGAAAACCACTTATAAACTCATCTTGGGGAATAATTAGGACCCTCAGAATGCATAAGGTGAGTGAGGAACAACTTCGGACGCCTACACACTGTTTGAAATGAACTACTGGGTTTTTTTAAGCGCGTGAAAATCACATATAGTGCTTTGAATATTCTGAATTTAAATGACTTAAACTTTCAGATCCTCATTTTCTGCTGTGTGCTGGAGAGGCTGATGAGCTGTGCCACTTCCAGGCTGCTGGTGGAGAGGGGAGGGGGGGCTCGGGGTGGTTCATACCCAGCAGAGAGAGCCTGTCTGTGGGCTACAGCTGCCTCGGTGCTGCCTCCCTGCTCCTGTCAGCCATTCTTCATCAGAGAGGAACGCGGCGTGGGGCTGATGGTGCTAGTTTAGCCTGTGGGCCTGGAGCTCTCCCTGCATGACGCTGTGTGGAGAGACAAGCCAAATGGGGCTCTGAGCAAAATGGAGCATTGCTGAGAGAAAACATCTGATTTTTGGAAAGTTGACTCAAGTGCAATCTGTGCAAATGCTTTTCTTGTGTTCAAATCTCTGCAGTGGTCTAGTACAGACTTTGGCAACTACTGTTGTCAAGTGTGTCTTGATATTAGAAGTTCAAACTCGATTTCACCAAAGAAAATCCGATTCTATGATCCATAACTGACTCTGACTATCTTAAAACTATGAAAAACAGAACTAGAGTTATTCCACACTCATTCAGAGCATCTCAGTTATTCACCATGATGAGTTTAGAAGCACTTTTCACAACTTCTAGAGGCCACATGAACAACTAGCATGCTTACTGCGCACTGACAACAAAACAAAGAGCACTTAGTGGACGTATTATGACCTCAATGCCCAATACTCATAGCACCTGACCCCCTATGAACCCCTCTGCAGGTGGAGCCCACAGGAGGGTGGACAACATGGTCCTTGATGTTAGTTCAGGTGCTGCATGTTTTAGGTTGATGGGGGAAACCGGAGCACCCGGAGGAAACCCATCCAGACACGGGGAGGACATGCAAACTCCACACAGAAAACCCGCAACCTTCTTGCTGTGAGGCCTGAGTGTTGCCACTCAGCCATCGTGCCGTGTTGCATTATCAGAGTAATAATATTCTAAAACAATAGAATTGTTGTTCTTAGGAGTGCTCCTGACTGTTCTTTAGATTTGTTCTTACAGAAGAAAATTTTCAGTCAAGAAAAATTTGGTGAATGCCAAAACTGTTTGTAAGAAGCCCTTAAGTCCAAATTTATTGGTAAGAATGTTTCATGAATGAGGCCCATTTTTATTTTTAATATTTTTTTTTAACCTGAAGGGTAGTTAGACCTGATGGCATCACCTGTGTGTAGAGTTATTAGGTTTACTGTCACACTGCGGGAGATTCCAGGCAAAGCAGTCATTTTGTTTTTGTGTTCTGGTATATTGTAAACCAGCCCATACTTCCTACTGCATAAGAGTTCATTGGCTGCACAGAAAGTCCATCTCAGTGCTCGTCTGGGATCCTGAACACACTTCTCCAATCGTTCAGTCTGGTTACCGTGAATCTCCCAGAGTTCAGATGGGTGTGATTGACAGGTGGATTAGTCAGGGACATGCACGGCCCTGTCAGGCCCCTTATATATGTCCCCTGAGGACATGTCACAGGGGACTGTAAAACAGAGTGTATTTCTGCAGAATCTCTCAGAATCAAGCACTAAACTCCATTCAACTCACCCTCATGGAACAGATAATACTCCCTACAACTGTACAACTCACCCTTATGTAGCAGATAATACTCCCTACAACTGTATAACTCACCCTCATGGAACAGATAATACTCCCTACAACTGTACAACTCACCCTCATGGAACAGATAATACTTCCTACAACTGTACAACTCACCCTTATGTAGCAGATAATACTCCCTACAACTGTATAACTCACCCTCATGGAACAGATAATACTCCCTACAACTGTACAACTCACCCTCATGGAACAGATAATACTCCCTACAACTGTATAACTCACCCTCATGGAACAGATAATACTCCCTACAACTGTATAACTCACCCTCATGGAACAGATAATACTCCCTACAACTGTACAACTCACCCTTATGGAACAGATAATACTCCCTACAACTGTACAACTCACCCTCATGGAACAGATAATACTCCCTACAACTGTACAACTCACCCTCATGGAACAGATAATACTCCCTACAACTGTATAACTCACCCTTATAGAACAGATAATACTCCCTACAACTGTACAACTCAACCTCATGGAACAGATAATACTCCCTACAACTGTATAACTCACCCTTATGTAACAGATAATACTCCCTACAACTGTACAACAACTCACCCTTATGTAACAGATAATACTCCCTACAACTGTACAACTCAACCTCATGGAACAGATAATACTCCCTACAACTGTATAACTCACCCTTATGTAACAGATAATACTCCCTACAACTGTATAACTCACCCTCATGGAACAGATAATACTCCCTACAACTGTATAACTCACCCTCATGGAACAGATAATACTCCCTACAACTGTACAACTCACCCTCATGGAACAGATAATACTCCCTACAACTGTATAACTCACCCTTATGTAACAGATAATACTCCCTACAACTGTACAACTCACCCTCATGGAACAGATAATACTCCCTACAACTGTATAACTCACCCTTATGGAACAGATAATACTCCCTACAACTGTACAACTCAACCTCATGGAACAGATAATACTCCCTACAACTGTATAACTCACCCTTATGCAACAGTTAACCCCATGTCCTGTCAATCACTGTTTCACAGGTGTTTGTGTATTATTATATTTCTATATGTTATTTTTTTTCTTTTACGTGCACCTTTATATAATTATATCTTATTTGACCCCAGTTTCTTGGTATTTTTGCTCCGTATTTAGAATTTATTTTTTACTATTTCTATTGCTGCACTGCAAAAAGTCACATCTAGAGAAGTTAAGATGACTTAAATTAGGAGCATTTGTCTTCATTTGAGTCGATTCAACTCGACAAGTCAAATGCTCGACCGATTTTACTTCATTCAAGCAACACTAGATTTAGTGTCTTATTTTTAGTGAACCGAGATGTAATTTAATAATTTAAGGACCAAAAGTCGTATTCCATTGGTAGATGATTTTACCGACTCAAATCAAATCAGAACTTTCTTAATTCAAGTCGTCTTAACTTGGCCAGATTTTAGTTTTCAGTTTGCTCTTTGTTCTTGTATTATACAGTATGTATTGTATTATATGTGTGAGCTACTGCGTCAATTTAAAAAAAAAAAATGTGACAAATGGAGCTCTTTCGTTCCACATGCGTCACTGACAAAAAAAAAAAATAATAATAATAATAATTGACTGGGACTGCTGTAAAAAATCGTGAAAGAAACTAGTCTAGATTTACCAGAAAATATCTCTTGGCTGTATTTCCTTGTTTGTTGGAAGTTGGGACACAGTCTGTAGTTAGTGCCTCTGACTCACACCCAGCAGTTTGGTTAAAAGTCTGTGTAATTGTGCAGAGGAAATGAAGAGTTTGTGCTGCACTTAGCTGTGTGTTTGCTCGTGGACAGCACAAGAAAAGGCTCCACTCACCTTTACACGCTCCCCCTCTCTTTCTCTTTCCCTCCCTTTGTTTTTTATGTAATTACACAGTCTGTACGCTGTGGTCTGTACGCCGGCTGCAGTCTGGAACTGACCTCAACCTTCCGTAGATAATAGCGTCCTCTGCAAAGCAACCAAATGTCCTGATTTTTATGGGAAATCTTGTACCTGTAGTTTAGACCTCTGCAAACATGTTCTGAAATGCATGGGATTCTTAGATTAGTTTGCCCGTTCAGATTTTCTCTCAGATAGGAAAGCTCATGGAGTTGTTTACAATGTGCACTCTGAACAGTATCCTACATGTCAGTACTTCCCCCCCGCACCCCACTCCACAGAACCTCTACCAAATGTGGACAAATCTCCCCCTCACCGACAGTCGCCGACATACGAGAGCAAATGGTTTAGTCACGTCTCCAAAGCGACTCCTGGGACACTCGTGACTGTGCATGTTCCCCTCTGCGCTCACCTACTTCATGAGGCTCCTGTGTCCTCCTCGTTTTTAAAGAAGAAGTCTGTGTTATAGTTCGGGACACTCGCGTCATCCAGTGTGACAGAATCCATGTCTGCAGCTGCAGCAGGATCAGCTCCTCTGTGTTTGCTCCTCCTTATATGATGCTCAAAGTACTACTGCTTTACTGAAGCAGCGTTCACAAAGTGGAAGGATTGTTGGGGATATTCGGCAAGTTTTCAATGAAAAAACTCCAGTGGTACATCAGTGTAATTGAGGCGTAATGTCTTTATTTGGCTTCATGCTGTCTGCTGCACAGTAAACAGAGTTTTTTCCTCATTTCCCACCACAGTCAAAGTGAAGCTGAGCGCTACAGATGCTTTAAGTGCAGTTTGCTTGGTACGAAAACCCCACACCACAGCACTGATTCCATGGGGCTAATACTCCCTACACACACTCTGACAATGAGATCGCCACTGCCATCGACTGTAGTGGATGTTAGGGTGGTCCAAAAAATGTCTTTTTCTCTTTTCTCTAGATCTGACCCCGTCATTGGAACTGTTGATTCAATGTTTACATTAAAAAATCTGCAAAAACAAACAATATTTGGAGGTTGCGCAAAGCAAAGATCACTTGTTCTGTCCTTTATTTAATGATGTGCATCTGCAACTGTGCACATGTTTAATGCAAAATTACAACAAATAATAACTAAATGTATTTAAAAAAAAAAAGTATTTTAAAAAAAGTGAAAATTCAGGTAATTCAGTTGTCTTAACTTACAATAGAATCTTACAGCAGTCACAAGCACCAGGCTGACACCAATAAACATCATGCAAATGTGCCATATTTCTGTCAAATATAACACACAAAACCATCAACCATCAGTGTTTCTGAGGCTTTTATCATCTTCACTTTCAGAAGAACTCTCTTCTGAATTCTACCGCTGAGTTTCAGAACTCTAACAACAGTCCCCTTCCTCCAATCAGGCACATTTTTCCATGTTCCAGTACAAGTTGGAGAAGAAATTGCTTCTCATCTTTATTTTTTGTCAGGATTCCATTAAAGTCTTGAATCAGCTTTACTTTCTCTTTCAGCTGTGTCATTAACAACCTTCCGTGACTGGACCCTCTCTGCTTTCTTGGAATCTGTATTATCCTTCCACAAAAAAACAAAACAAAACAATGTTATTGGCTGTGAGTAAAAGGAAATACACACAAAAACAAATGACCCGTGTACAATAACAAAACAGCAAGATGAGAGGACAATTTTTAGAAACGTGTGTCTTTTGACTCTTTTTAGTTTTAGATCTGTGATATCCTAATGCAGGGTTCAAATCAGCGACAATTAAAATTTTATTTATTTGCATGTTTTTGGACCGCCCGAGTGGATGTGCAATTACACTTTATTCTTGTACGGCGAAAAAAAAAAGACATGTTCCCCGAGGTCACATGCATCCCCTCAACATCACCCCCCCTATGTGCGAAGGACTGTCCTATGTTCAACAAAACTGACTCTTGTGAGCTTTAAGCCGTGTTCTGATGCTGTTCCCTCCTCAAAAACAGACCTGGAGCTGTGTTCTGTTTCATTCACACATGTCTGAGGAACACTTTACTATTAGTTTGTCTACATCCCTAAAATTCTAAACGCTCCATTCCACCTTGTGATGTTGCAGGACTTTAGTTTTCAAGTTAACAGCTCCTTTTACCTTTAGTTACAGGTTGGAAATTCGTAGATTGTAGATGTAGATCAGGGGTGTCAAACTCATTTTGGTCCGGGGGCCGTATGCAAACTACTTTGATCCCAAAAGGGCCGGATCAGAAAACTCAGTTCTCTCTTCAAGTTATTGTATTTTTCTCCGTGTCTCGTAGTGGTGTTTAAGATTATATTCCTCGAGCAACGCCACTTGTTCCAAACACACTGAGCACAGATTTCCCATTCACCTCTGTCAACAAATAAGAATTAGACTATTTTTCTTGGGAAATCCTGAACTCAGCATCTGCTTTTCTCATTTTTTGACATTTTGCTGATGAGGGTCACGGTCGACAGTCAAAACGATCGTCCTTTAAGAGCGTTTGGAAAGAGGAAAGTCTTCATTTGTGCTGCTCTGGTGGGAGTCGCAACGTACAGAAACGCCGGAGACGCTGCTATGCTAAACGGTGCAGAAAATTTACAGAAAAATCAGAAAATTTTAAGTATTTTAATAGAAAAATCAGCCGAGGGCCAGATTAAAGGTCTTGGAGGGCCGGATCTGGCCCCCGGCCCGCATGTTTGACACATATGATGTAGATTAAAAAAAAACAAAAAAAAACAATAACTCCAGTTGTGTTTGAGATGAGGAAACAGTGTAACATAGATCAGGACATTGTGTCATATAAATAATGTAATATGGGCCAGTGAAAAACAGCATGATAGTGTTATGTTTGATGGATTCAGACACACACACACACACACACACACACACACACATACACACACACACACACACACATATTACACCAAGAACATGATACAACTGTACACAGCAACTTGACAAACGGCAAACGTAACATTTTCAAAACAATAAAACTTAACCTGGACCTAAATTAGCAGTTCATTTAATACTGTATACATAAAATATCTCCTGTTGAAGGGGTTTTTTCAGCGTGTGATCCTGTGCACCAGTGTGAATGTGTAAAAGTCGACTGGAGTGAAGTGTGCAGCAGCGTTCTGCCCCGGCAACAGTGGAGGGCTGAGAGTGAAATCACAAAAAGACTTTCTAAAGGACAATGTCGAGGCTCTGTAAATTAGACAGAGACAGAGGACGCACAGAGAGGGACACAGCCTGTCTGCTGACGCCACAAATCACTCCTCCCTCTCCTGCTTCTCCTCCACATCTCCCCCTTTCTTTCCTCTCTGCCCCCTTCTCTCTCTCGTCTCTTCTCTGCTGTCTGCCTCTCCCTCCTTTCTTTCCCTTTATCCCCTTCCTCTTTTACCCCTTTCTCTTGTCCCTCTCTCTCCTCCTCTTTCTCTCTTCTCCCTCTACTCCTTTGTCCCTCTTCTTCTCTCCCTCTCTCCCCCCTTCCTTCCCTCCCTCCTCTCGTCCTCCCGCCTGAACGAGTCGGAGAAGTATTGATTGGCACTGGTGTTCGCTCGTGGCTCCAGCTCAGAATGGACCCTTTAATTAAGTTAATGGAGCGACGGCGGCTGTGTGGCCAGAGAGGGCCCGGAATAGAGCAGCGAGAGAGAGGGACGAAGGAGGGAGGGGAAGAGGGAGAGACGGAGGGATGGAGAGAGCGGGGAGGGAGAGAAGACATAAATAAAAGGCGGGGTTAAGTGCATTGACTTGGAGAGATCAGTTAGAGGAGCCGGAGGAGGAGGGAGACGGAGCCGGTGCCAGTGGATAATCATCATTCACAGTATGGGGAAGTTTACATGTAAAGCCACAGTGTGTCACTTTTTTCCGCATTTTACATTATGGATGTTTATTGCACTGAAAAAAGGAACAGTGTGTAACATTTAGATTTTAATTTCAATGTAAAAAACTAAATCCAGCCAAGTTAAGATGACTTGAATTAAGAAAGTTTGATCAGGATTTGAGTAAATTTCACTTGACAAGTAAAATGATCTGCAGTGGAACAAGACTTTTTCTACTTAAAATATGAAAACACATCTTGCTACACGTAAAAAAAACAACTTTTTGCAATTAAAATAAGAAACAAAATCAAATGTAGCTTGAATTAAGAAAAACACACTTATTCCACTGGCCGATCATTTCACTTGTCGAGTGGAATCTGCTCAAATAAAGTCAAATGTTCTTAATTTAAGTCATTTTAATACCTACATATTGGTTTTTTTCCAGTGTTTATGTAAACATGTTCAAGTCAGATATAACTTTCACTGATAATAACTGTAATACTGATTTATTCTGAAATCCCATCTAGAAAAAGCACCTTTGGACAGGCAGTATTCTCTTTTCGAGCCTCTCAAACCTGGAACACTATTCCGGCAATAATACGAGAGCTGCCCACACTCGGCTCTTT
The DNA here is from genome assembly GCA_034769755.1 of Odontamblyopus lacepedii. NCBI lineage: Eukaryota > Metazoa > Chordata > Actinopteri > Gobiiformes > Gobiidae > Odontamblyopus > Odontamblyopus lacepedii. The sequence goes on from CM068364.1 coordinate 35,878,609, forward strand.
CTCTCAACAACTCAAGTCACGGCTGTTGGAAAACCAAAACTGTCCACATTAGACTCAAACTGATTTGTGCACTTTTGTAGTTTTAGCATTGTAAATTGTAAAGTATGTGTGATAGTATTTGGATGTGTGAAATGAAACCTCATGAGTTGGTCTGTGAACGGAGAAGCACTTTAACTTTAATGTGGTAAATTATAATGTGTAGTGTGTGATGCCGTGTGGATATGAATGAAAGTGAATTATATGAATAGGTCGAGATAATGAAATGATTGGCACCTTATATTAGATATTGTAACTTTGTGGTTAATGCGGTTGCATCTGCTTTGTGGTGAGTGCAGCGTGTGGTTATGACTGAATGAGTGTATGAATTGACTAATATTAGTATATCTTTGTATGTGGTAAATTGTGCATATTTTTTGTAATGTTTTTATGAACTGTGAGGGTCGTGTGTCTGGTTCACACCGGCAGGATTGAGGATGGAAATTAGCTTTGGCTATAATCCTGCGTATTTACAGATATGTGATTTTTCCATATATTCCTGTTTTGATATGCATTGTCCCTTCATAAATAAATAAATACAAATACAAATACAAAAGCATGAAACATGATGGCCACTTTATTTGTGTTAGAATTTGAAAAAATAATAATAATATAAAATAAAAAATAAAATAAACAGAATAAAAGCAGAATGAGCCTCACATGACTCTCTCACATGACTCTCTCACATGACTCTCTCACATGACTCTCTCACATGACTCTCTCACATGTCTCTCTCATTTGTGTTGCCAGTTCCAAACCTGAAATCCAGTGTGTTTAAACCTAAAATGTCTCTGATCTTAACGGTCACTCCCTAAACTCCAGCACCTGCACCAGTCAGGAGTCAGTGCTAGTGCAGCCTCTGCAGCTCAGGGAGGGAATTCTGGAGGCTCTGAGCTTTCACATGAGGCATATACTGAGAATGAGACACACTTGGATGTGTCCTCCATCAGCTGGACGGGCAACAGCCTAAACTTAGCCTTGAGAATGAGCAGAAAGTTGAGTAGGTAAGACCTGTAAAGCTGTGTTCTGCTAAACAAACCCAGAGGGATCTGATGCTGAACACGCAGAATCCAATGATGCAGTAAAATATGTTTTGTTTTCTGTTCAATGTGAGGTGCAAATCAGCCTGGGCAAAAAATGGATTTGATTTAAAAATCGAGTCGGCAAGTCAAATCAATCTGTTCATTTGGAAAATTGATGTTTAAGATTTTTTTAGCCCCCTTTCCCATGCAGAGTGTAGTCCTTGCTCGTACATTTTGCATTCACCAGGACTTCCTGTAGGCTTTCCGTAGTCACTTCCTGCAGTGCGTCTCTCACTTTCCCCCAAGAACGAAAGAGGCACAAACAAATCTCTGTCACAGAAAGAACAGAGTCGTGTCCTTTAGTCCGACAGAAGCTGACCGAATCTGACCACATCAGCGCACAAGGAGAGCTGCTTTTTTCAACTTTTTTTTTTTTTTACAGTTTATGCAAATGAGCCATGTGGTTTTAAGTTTCGTTTCCATCAGACGTAAACAAATGTGCCAAAAATGAATTAAACACATTCTAATCTCACACTTATGAGGCTCTGGAGTGGTGATGGTTTATATGTTGAATTTATTTATGCAGATTAGTGATAGTAATAATAATGATGACTATATTAATATAACAAACTATAATGATTCATCGCTAATCAATCATTAATCCTCCCGACGATCGATTAAGAAAATTTAATTGAATGTCCTACCCGACTGTGTACCGTATGAAAATGTGCAAAGTGATCACAGAGGCAATTACCTCTGTATAGTTATGGATCTGCTTCCAGTTTATTTGGTGGAAAAGAGGTTTTTGCAACATGGTGAGAGTTTTAGATGCTCGCTGTACGTGTGAATGGAGGAGATGAGGGTGAGTCCAGGGAGCTGAGAGCTGCTGGAGCACAGTCTGATCCTTGTACTGAAAACCAAGGAGAGGATCATGGACTTTAGATTAGATTAGATTAGATTAGCCTTTATTGTCTCCCTTGGGAGAAATTTGTCTTGGGACAGGGGTACTCCTGGCACATAGACATACAACATACAGTACACACACAGTGGACACATCAATTCATACAGTTCAACATTTGATAATATTGCACCATTCCCATAATTAGCATATTTTGCACATTCCCTGGGGCTTAAAAAGTGTAAAAGTCAGTATTGCACATTCCCTGAAACCTATTCACTGTAAGTGCTCAAAAATATTGCACCTTCCCTGGAGCCTACCTATGAGCAGTATTGCATATTCCCCAAAGCGTATGTGCAAATAATATTGCACATTCCCTGATGGATAGTAATACAGTAGAGCATTATTTCTTCAAGTTCAGCAAGGAAATCAAAAGGGGGGGGGGGGGGGACTTTAGCAGGAAACCATCACAATAAAAAGAGAGGGCATCAACGCGGTCCAGATCTACAAGCATCTGGCCGTCCACGTCGATCATAAATGGGTCTGACATGTTTGACTCACATGGAAGTTCTCCGAGGTCAGAGGAGCATGTGTTTCCTCAGATGATCAGATCTTTTGATGTGGACACGGAGATGCTTTAGAGTTTGTGTCTGTTGTATCTGTGCAGTCTGTCTGCTGGAGGGGCCGTACGACCTCCAGGGACAGGACCGGCTCCACAGGTCAATCAGTGTGTGTGTGTGTGTGTCAGGGGGCGTTTAAATGCACCCAGACAAATCAGGATACTTCTCTGTATTCATGAGGAATCTGGATATTGTGCGGTAACTATGGCAACCCTGGCAGACAGATATGGCAAGAAGCTGAATGTGTAGAAACTTTACAACGAGACATACGTAATAAGAACAAAATATACATCCAAATGAGAACACGAGACTAGAGTGCAGAGAGCGCTTTAGTAAAACTGAACTGGGTGTTAGTAACAGGTCATAAACACAGCAGAGTCTCACAGTTCTATCCTGAGAGTCACCGACACAGAAGTGAGTCTGATACTGAACAGGGGCTCGGTTGGACAGTGCACTGTTATAATGTATTTATAGATAAACATTATAAATAAACATGTTTTTTTGTGTTTTTAAGGCCTGGTACAAGTTTGAGTTGTTTCGGGATAGTTTCTGTTCCTACTGTGTTTACTTCAGTCTGCACATGCTCAGTGCAGCACCAGTGTTGAGAAATCAGGATCCTGCATCTACGGCGCAAATCAGTTTATTTTAGACATGTAGCAAATCAAAATATGTTACCATTTCATCACATAAAAACATAGCAAACCAAATAAAGTATAGTAACCATCCCCCCCAAAAAAAGAAAGAAAAGAAAGCTACAACTTATTTAAACACTTACTTGTACCTACCCCCTGTTGATCCGGTTCACCTTCAATCATGAGTTATATATGAATATTCATATATACATATTATTTTAATTATAAACAGTTATTTATCCTTTTATTTCTTCCTACACATGTATCCATTTGAATATTCACCTGTGAGGTATAGTGCCCAGGGGCCCCACATTCACTTAATACAGCACTGGGGCAAAGGGCCAGATTCCTCTATTCATAACATTGTACTTTACCATGAAATACCCACATGGTAAATTCACAAATGTTGAACTTGAGCATTTCTATCAGTGTCCAGGCACAAGAACTCACTGAACAAACATTTGCATTTTAGCACTATGAATTTTAGCTGCCTCCATCTGTATTAAATAACACTGGTCTATAATAATAATAATACATTTTATTTGTTTGTTTATTTGTCAAGGTCACCGTACATCAAGGAACATAAAAATGATACAATACAAATAAAACAGTGTAAAAAGATTAAAAATACATTTAAAAATCAAATCCAGATGAAAAGACAGTGCAGTTATGGTCAGAGTGGTCAGAGTGAGAGTGGTCAGGCCTTTCTAAACAGATGAGTTTTGAGTTTAGATTTGAAGTGTGAGAGTGAGTGTGTGTGGAGGAGGTCATGGGGGAGGGAGTTCCAGAGCTGGGGAGCAGAGCGGCTGAAGGCTCTGCTCCCCATAGTGACAAGACGGGCAGGAGGGACAGGGAGGTGGACGAGGAGGAGCGGAGGGAGCGGGCAGGTGTGGAGATGTGGATGAGGTCAGACAGGTATGGAGGGGCCAGGTTGTGGATCACTTTGTATGTGAGGAGTATGATTTTGTAGTGTATGCGGTGTGTGATGGGGAGCCAGTGGAGCTGTTGCAGGACAGGTGTGATGTGGTGATGGGAGGGTGTGTGTGTGTGTGTGTGTGTGTGTGTGTGTGTGTGTGTGTGTGTGTGTGTGTGTGTGTGTGTGTGTGTGTGTGTGTGTGTGTGTGATAGTGCGGGCGGCTGAGTTTTGGACCAGTTGGAGTTTATGGAGTGAGTTTTGTGGGAGTCTGAAAAGGAGAGAGTTGCAGTCGTCTATACGGGAAGTGACCAGGCTGTGGATGAGGATGGCGGTGGTGTGTGGGGTGAGTGAGGGACGGAGGCGGTGGATGTTTCTGAGGTGGAAGTAGGCGGACCGGGTGATGTTATTGATATGGGAGGTGAAGGAAAGTGCTGCTGTGGAGGACGACACCCAGACTCTTTACCTGAGGGGAGGGGGAGATAGAGGAGCCGTCGATGGATATGGAAAAAGGATTTATTTTGCTTAGGGTGAATTTGGTGCCGATGAGAAGGAGTTCTGTCTTATTGCCGTTAAGTTTGAGGAAGTTTGAGGTGAACCAGGTTTGTATTTCTGTGAGACAGTCTGTCAGGGAGGAGGGTGGAAGTGTGGAGTTGGGTTTACTGGAGATGTAGAGCTGGTGTCATCCGCGTATAGAATGTTGGGATGTCATCTGAAACGCATATAGATGAGTATTTTCATTACTATCTCTAGTAACTTTTACCAGTTGTTGTGGTTATTATTTCTGTATGTGTGAGTTTAGACGCGGTGGTGAGTTTAAAGGTAGTGGACACCTGAATTGCTCCTGAAATGAATCAGTAAAGCGTGCATCGATACTAGAGATCCACCGATATGGCTTTTATCAGGACCGATGCCAATAGGCTATTATCACAACAGCAAGAAGTGCCACGATGTTGAACCGCGCAACGTCCAGTCGATGCTTTTCTCTGACAAAATCCCTGTGGAAAAGTGTGGCGTATTTCTGAGCAGCTTCGTAAATCTGCCCCAACAGCAAATCTTCACCCAACAAGGTCGACAAAGAACAGATTCTGTCCACGAAGAATTTATCCACAACGATCGAGGGAAGAAAGACGAAGAAACTACTGAGCAACACGAAAACATAAATAACTCAGACTGATTCTAGAATTAAAATTTAAAAAAAAATGAGGGGAAGAGGGGGACTAATCTATAGCATTTAAACTGCACAAATCTCACAAAATGGATTTTTAATTTTAACTCTAGAACAAGTTCCTTCTGCTTTATTCATGATCATAACGTCCGTGTCGCTCAGTCGTTTCACTGACGCTCGTCGTCGTTTCCTTTAAGTTTTCGTCTTTCTTCCCTCGATCGTTGTGGATAAATTCTTCATGGACAGAATCTGTTCTTTGTCGATCTTGTTGGATGAAGATTTGGTGTTGGGGCACAGGGATTTTGCCGTAGAAAAGCACCGACCCGGAAGTTCCTGCTGTTGTGACAATAGTTTATTGTTTAGAATCCAAAAGGCTGAAGTCCTATAAACTCTAATTTTGGGCTTATACTGTATGTAGGGCCAATTCTGATCATTTACCCCACATTTACCCCCCTCTTTTTTGTTTCGGTTTACTACAAACCCACCCTCAGCCTTTTATTTACCAGGAACTTTTACGAGAGCTGTGTAATTATGTTTTATGCAGCTTCCTCTTTAAGATTTAAGCACATTCTTTAACAGACCAAACTAAATATCGGCCCCTGCTGATATTTGACGCTGATAACCGATGTGCTAAAACATGCAGATACTGACCTGATACTGTATATTGGTCAAGTGAATCTACAGTGTCTGTAGATAATCTCTCTTTATATCTATGCGTCAACCCCACTGACCGAATACTTTCCCTTTTTGAACACCCCGAAGCTCAATGTACGACTGCCGCCGCTCCCTCTCCCCTCTCATTCCTGTCCACTCATCCGTCCTGTCAAAGGTTAATTGGTTTGGAAATGATTCGATTCATTCCCGACCTTAATGCTGTTATCCTGCTTTTGTACGCACGAAAACGAGAAAGAAAAACTGCCCCCCGCATGCACTTAAGCTTAATTTAAAATAAAGGCTCCCATGAAAAAAAAAAAAAATCCAATTTAATCTTTTCTACGGCTCGCCTCTGTCCCCACAAGTCTTTCGTCTTTAAATTATGGCAGAATTTCATTACCTTGAAAGCTTTCCCGCCCCTCTCGGAGTCCGCTGCTTGGAACGGAGAGGGGGACTAATGCCTCTCCACTAACCCCAAGGTCGGAGTATTGGGGAGGGGGGGGCGGGGTGCTGGAGGGGCTTGTGATTAATGCTCTGTGCAAAGTGCTGCGCAGTAATGTGACGAAGAGTGAGAGCGGCAGGATGAAGAGCGGGCGGAGACAGTGAGCGTCCCCTCGTCCTTCACATGGGACAGGGAGACACCGGGACTGTAATGAAGACTGAGGGGAGAACACCACAGGTACAGTTACAGTTACAGTGGAGGACTTTGGATTCGTTTTCACTCACAACTGACTAAATCTACAGTCTGTTATAATGTTGTTTCCTCATCAGAAACATACCCGTTGTATTTTGCATCAGGACACTTGTTTCACTCATCCTGTTTATGAGGTTGTGTTTCTGTGAGCCTCAGAAATCTGCTGCTCAGTTTAAGTGCAAGATGGGCACACGGGCCGGGCCGGGCCGGGGCGCACGGGCTGGGGCACACGAGCCGGGCCGGGGCACGCGGGCCGGGCCGGGGCGCACGGGCCGGGCCGGGGCGCATGGGCTGGGCCGGGGCTCACGGGCCGGGCTGGGGCACAGGGGCCGGGCCGGGTTACTTGGACGGGAGACTGCTGGAATATGAGGAGACAAAGTGCAGCAACAGAGGCAAAAACTAGTCTGTGTGTTGGTGTGTGTGTATTTGTGTGTGTTTGTGTTAGTGCGTGTGTGTTGGTGTGTGTGTATTTGTGTGTGTTTGTGTTAGTGCGTGTGTGTTGGTGTGCGTGTGCTTGTGTTAGTGTGTGTGTTGATGTGTGTGTATTTGTGTGTGTTTGTGTTAGTGCGTGTGTGTTGGTGTGTGTGTATTTGTGTGTGTTTGTGTTAGTGCGTGTGTGTTGGTGTGCGTGTGCTTGTGTTAGTGTGTGTGTTGGTGTGTGTGTATTTGTGTGTGTTTGTGTTAGTGCGTGTGTGTTGGTGTGCGTGTGCTTGTGTTAGTGTGTGTGTTGGTGTGTGTGTATTTGTGTGTGTTTGTGTTAGTGTGTGTGTTGGTGTGTGTGTATTTGTGTGTGTTTGTGTTAGTGTGTGTGTTGGTGTGTGTGTATTCGTGTGTGTTTGTGTTAGTGTGTGTGTTGGTGTGTGTGTATTTGTGTGTGCTTGTGTTAGTGTGTGTGTGTTGGTGTGTGTGTATTCGTGTGTGTTTGTGTTAGTGTGTGTGTTGGTGTGTGTGTATTTGTGTGTGTTTGTGTTAGTGCGTGTGTGTTGGTGTGTGTGTATTTGTGTGTGTTTGTGTTAGTGCGTGTGTGTTGGTGTGTGTGTATTCGTGTGTGTTTGTTAGTGCGTGTGTGTTGGTGTGTGTGTATTTGTGTGTGTTTGTTAGTGCGTGTGTGTGTGTTGGTGTGTGTGTATTTGTGTGTGTTTGTTAGTGTGTGTGTGTTGGTGTGTGTGTGTGTGAGTGGTGGTCAGAGCAGAAGATGGTGCAGATTGGCAGCCTCTCTTCCGTCAGTCTGACCCAGGGCAGCTGTGGCTCTGTGTGTCTTTACTCCAAACTCTGCTGATCTTTATAAACCATCACTGGACTTTGCATTTCTGCACTTTCATGATGACGACCAACGTTATGAGATTAATCACAGTTTATTTTGAATGCACACACTCCTCTGTAGAAAGTGTGGATGGTGACCTGAAAAGCGGTGTTGTTACTGAAGTAGTTTGCAGATATCGCAGCGATGAACTCTCTTTCCACAGAAGCACAAGTTTAAAATCCCCTCTTAAAGCAAAACACGTGTTTGATTCAGCGGCAGCAACGACGCTGCTTGTGTATGTGTGTGTGTGTGTATGTGCACCAACATCTGAGCACGACAAACAGCATCCGCGGCAATGGTGTCAACAAAACTACCAGGGATAGAAAAATGTCAATCATATAATATATTCATAATAATAATAAATATAATAATTTGATATTAAATTGCATTTTTGTCAAAATATTTTGGTCTTTTTGTTGAAGAATAATTAACTGTGATTAATCAAAATTCTAAAGTGTGATTAATCAGATTAAAAAAAAAAAATCATTTGACAGCACTACTACCAGAGTGCGAAAGACGGGGAGGAAGGGGATGGGGGGTGTTTCCCGCGCGAGGAAAACACGAAACCAAGTCCGCGTCAAAACACACGGCGAATCCACGACAAGGACCCCGGTCAGCAACTTCTGTCCCCTGAGCCGCCACCACATCCACAGACACATGGAGGAGCAGAACATCGCTGATCGTCCTTTCTTTTATATTAAAAGTCTTAAACTGTTCTGATGCAGCTCCAGGTCATTCTAAAGGGATTCAGCAAAGGCTCATTTCTGTCCTGTCAGTGGGATTGTTTTAGTATCGATACCTGAAATGAGTATTTAGTTTCAATACTAGTTTTAGCCATAACTAAAACGGTGGCACGGTGGCACGGTGGCTGAGTGGCAACACTCAGGCCTCACAGCAAGAAGGTTGCGGGTTCGATCCCCGGGTCACCCGGGCCTTTCTGTGTGGAGTTTGCATGTTCTCCCCGTGTCTGGATGGGTTTCCTCCGGGGACTCCGGTTTCCCCCATCAACTCAAAACATGCCCGCAGCCCTATGAACTAACATCAAGGACCATGTTGTCCACCCTCCTGTGGGCTCACCACCTGCAGAGGGGTTCATGGGGGGGGTCAGGTGCTATGAGTATTGGGCAGCAAGCTGCCCCCGTGACCCAGCTGGATTAAGCGGGAGAAGATGGATGGATGGATGGACTAGTTTTAGCATTGGTTAGTATCAGATTTTCAATACTTTTGACAACCCCACTTAGGCTACAAGCACTAACATTTGAAGATAGTGAGTGTGACGTCTTGTTATACGACACTAATGGTTTTTATTTTGGAAAGTTCCATGATAGTTTGATTGACTCAGCCTCTGGTGAGAGTCGGCCTTTTGAAATATGCTCTGCAGATGCATCTGAATGAGTGATTTGATTACAGAAGGAAGGGCATCTGGTACAAAACCGTCCATGCTCCTGGTGAGTTTCAAACCATTTCTCTCTCTAATGTAGCTTTGCCCCTCTCATTGAGTCTCTGCTACTTTTACTTTTTGTTAAAAAGGGGCTATTATGCAAACTCAACCTGTTATAACCACATTATAACTTTGTTCCCTCATCAAAAACATGCCTGAAGAGGTTTTAAATGTCATCCATGCATAATTAAGTAATCTAGTGATCTCTCTACATTGCCCATGCTCCCATACAACATTTCACCTTAAATATACAAAAGCAGGATATACTGTACACAGCAGCTGGACAAACCTGATGTGATGTGCCTTCGTTTCATAAGAAGGATTCACTCTGCGTTGTGATAGCGCTCTGCAGGGGGAATGAAAAAACAAAAATGAAACTTTAAAATATGTTAATATGTTGTTGTTGCGCCGCATGGCGACAGCTGGTTGGCAACAGTGTCTGGAGAGAATTTTCCCATAGTGCACCTGCCGATGGGTTTTTTGCTCTGGCACCGAGGATGGTGTGTTCATGGAGAGACTGAGGATGGGACAATGTGTTTGCTGATGTCTGTGTCAGATGATGTTTTTCACTGTGAAGCCCATTGGGGCAACTCTTGTTGTGATTCTGGGCTATAGAAATAAAATTGAATTGAACTGAATTGTTTTGGGTGAATACAGCATTTTCAAAACAATTAAAGGTAACATGGTGTTGAAATATGTTATGTGTTATAGTTAATACCCCATAGAAGTCTAATGCCCCCTCTGAGTGACTATATCTTTGAGTTACAAATGCTATTTCCTTTATATAATTTAACTTAAATCTGATCAAATCTTTCTCTGTGAAAATTACTTCAAAAAATCCTACAAAAAAAGTATAATTTTCTTCTATAAAATATGACTGTATATTTGTAACTACATATTTGTGGACAACTGTAATAGAAGTCACCATGCCATAAGAAATATATTCAACCATTTAATTAAATAAAGCTCCTGCTTCTTAATCATCACAGCGAGTTTTCCTGCACAGATACTCTCATTCACCACAGTGACTAGAGACCTCCCATGGATCTCTCCAGAACACAGCAGACTGTTTAAAGAAGTGGACTAAAGGAATGTGACGTCACCTAAAGATCACACAGTGTGCTTGAGCCTGCTATATCGTTCAAATGTACAACACTCATGGATCATTATGTTATTATTTACATATTTTAAATCACAAAAGTCATCTAAAATGATTTCATTGAAACAATAGCCAGCAGACTACCACTTTAGAAAGACGCGTCGCCCAATGGGAGCTCACGTCGCCATGTTACAGATTTGTTGGGGCCGGTGTGTAAATTTCTCATACAGCACAAGCCACAGAAAGCTGCCCTCAGACAGACGCACAGACGGACACACAGGCATCTGCGCAGATGGACACACAGGCATCTGCGCAGATGGACACACAGGCATCTGCGCAGATGGACACACAGGCCTCTGCGCAGATGGACACACAGGCATCTGCGCAGATGGACGCACAGGCCTCTGCGCAGATGGACACACAGGCCTCTGCGCAGATGGACACACAGGCATCTGCGCAGACGGACACACAGGCATCTGCGCAGACGGACACACAGGCATCTGCGCAGACGGACACACAGGCATCTGCGCAGACGGACATACAGGCCTCTGCGCAGACGGACACACAGGCATCTGCGCAGACGGACGTACAGGCCTCTGCGCAGACGGACACACAGGCCTCTGCGCAGACGGACACACAGGCATCTGCGCAGATGGACACACAGGCATCTGCACAGACGGATGCGCAGGCATCTGCACAGACGGATACACGGGCATCCGCACAGACAGATGCGCAGGCATCTGCGCAGACACATGTCCCAGGGCCTCTGGAGCGCTGTCTAAATAAAATATAAATGTTCTTCTGTGGCTTCCTTTCTGCCCTGTCTGAAGTGGAGATGTGGATTTACACACTTGTCTGCACTAAAAGAAAAATGTGAGAGGTTTGTCTGTGACCCACGCTGAGCATTTCCTGTCTCCACTGGAGTCGGTGCAGACGGGCCGTGATCAGTCCGGAGCAGAACACTTATCGCTATATTCACGCTCAAATGCGCTGACACGCCCTCTTTGCCTCATATGGACCTCGGGGATGATTTAATAATGTGAAACACACTCAAAAGAAACATGGCACTCCTCCATCATCTACCTTACTCTTTTCTTCACCTTCCTTATCTCCTTTTTCTCTCTTTCTTCTTTTCGTGCTCCCTCTCTTTTGCTCTTACACACACTTGCAGAAATGTTGACTCCACATAAATTTCACATTTTTATCTACAGATATGTCACATACTTTCACAAGCTGAACATTTTGTAAAACTCAGATACCATTTTGAGGCTAGAAAAGAGTATTCCTTCTTCCTTTTTTTCACATTTTTCCCCCTGTAATAGAAAATCGATCTAACTGAAAAGTGAACGTGAATAAGCCACAAATCAGAAATGATCCACAAAATGATGATTTTTGAAACATGCACAGCACATCCTCTGCTCTTTTAGAAGGCTGCAGTTATCATCAAAAGCTTTTTTAATCTGAAGTCAACTCTATCAATGAGACCCTAATGACTTCCTGAAGGGGCTCATTCTTCCTAACACCACAGCACAAGTGCTGGTCTGCATCACACATGTGCTTTCACACCATTCACCCTTTGAAAGTCTAAACAGTGTCTTTGAATGGAGCCACAGAATCAGACTATAATAGCTCAGTTTAGCAGGAGAATAACCCCGGCGTTTCAGCGCAGAGTGCTTCAAACAGGGCCCAGAATGAAGCCTGACGTCAGCTGCACAAACACCAGGCGCCTCATTCAGGGTGAAGCGGAGATCCACAAACACAGCAGTGACAGCGCCGAGCTCTCCCATTATGGACCATTACACTAACCTGGTGTGATGGCAAATACTTGAATCTGATTGGTTGAGAATCAAACTTTTTTTTTGACAGACCGATTTTCCCTCAGCACTTACTCGCCTGAAGTTGTGTTTCGAGTGATTCATTTGAGCAGTCTGAATTTCAAGACACCATTTTGCTGATCAACTCCTGCTTTCCCCGCTGCTCTGTGCTCACTGCCTTCGCCATTTTGTTTTCTTAATACAGACTTGGCAGCACTGCATAGTCACTGTAGAGTCAAGCACAATATGTCTGCTTTAAATCCAGAAGCATATGTCCTTCTCCTCGCCTCTGGAGATTTGACGTTCCTGTTTGTCCTGGTACAGGTTTTTACGCTGTTTGTTTGGGAAAAGATCTCTTTCCTCTGTGTGTGCCTGAATATGCATTTAAAGTGATTACCATTTCACAAAAGATATAGTTAGCATAATAATATTTAAAGGTGCACTGCATAACTTTTGGGTTGGGGGACCGTGGAGATGTTATTGCTTTGCCTGTAATGTTCCACACTCTGGTATTAAACATATATTAGATGTATGTGCGGTAATCCGAGCAGCTTCTAGTGGTAACCACTGGCTGAACCAATAATTAACATTAGCATTTACGTTAACATAGCACCCAAAAAAGCAAAAGTACCAACAACGCCTCCTGGGAGTTGGCCCAGGACCAGCTCATATAAAAGGCACAGGGTCGTTGTTGATGGACTGAGGCAGAATTCACATATATCAAAAGAAAGCAGTTGATTTGTACACTTTCCATACATTAGTTCAGTGCGACAGTATGTTTCCATGAGTTAGGACAATTCGGTTCACAGTTCACTGAATGATTCTTTGTTCAAAGTTTGTTCGTAAATCCAGTCTGAGTTCAGATCTACGGAAAACATCGGTACACGGTAAAGACAGGACAAGACGGCGAGGCAGCGGCAGTGCACTCAACTCCATGGCTCAAGATCTAGAAAGCAAAATGCACATTACCCCCAATTGTACAACTACCATTTTTTTCCGGACTATAGAGGCACCAGTATATAAGCCACATCCACTCTATTTAAAAAAAATTTAAAAAATAAGAAAAAAATTATACAAGCCGCAACCGGGCTATAAGCCGCTGATGTCTATGTTGAAAAATTAGATATTTACTGCATATACAGAACGATTTTGTACTGTAAATGTACATTTATGTACCTGAACAGATTCTTTCTGAACAGTGCCTTTTAACACGGCAGCAACTGTGCTGATTAAAACGAGGTCAACAAGAGCTCCTCCAGCGGGGCAAAATACGCCCGTACTTTGAATTATTGTATATAGAATTAAGTTAGAATTTGTCAAACCTAGTTAAAGATGAATTGTTGGTGCAGTTTGGAAGTTTGACATTCCTAGGTGAGACGGTTGTCGAGTTAGAGCGCGGACAAGAAATTGTCCACAGACAGACGGACAGACGGACGGATAATCAATAGGGAAATCTGGCTCTTGCAGTAGGAGTATGAGTATGACATCATCACATTCTAGAATCGGAATTCCACCAATCAGATCGCAGCAACAGAACTTAAAGACACTACAAAGCTTTGAAGTGTCCACAGACGGATAGACGGACGGACGGACGGACAGCGCCATACCATAATACGTCCCGTCTTATTACAACGGGCGTATAAAAACAGAAAAGGCCCGGTAATTGATTACCTTCGTTTCTCCTGTGCAGTGAAACCACAAGTCACTTTGATCATCTTCCTGAAACCATTGACGCCGAGCTTACAGCAGCAGCACGGTAGAGGTCTGCGCGGGACACAATTTTCAGTACCGCTCCCGCCCACGCCCACAATAAGCTTTCAGAATGTTCTTTCAGATGCTCTTATTACATCCATGGTCCCGCGCTGCACTGTTTTGTGTTGGTCCCGTGGGTCCCGCGGGTGCAGGGCTCTACAGCGGTTTCCTTCCTGGAGCAAGATCGATGCCTTCAACTTAAAACTTGCATCATACAAACTCCTTCTTGTGCTTTTCATGATGAAGGGACGAGGATTTGAAAATAATTACTGGTTAGTAATTTGTCGTGCGTGTTATATCTGCTAAATAAAAAGTATCTTATTCTTCTTTGCATTAATTTTCTATCTTGTTTTTGAAATTCCAGTTAGAGCGCCCCTAGCGGTGGAAGAAAAATCCACAGATTACAGACCTTATTTAATCCTGAATTTAACACTGAATCTGGAATATGACCTGAAAGTGGTGAACAAGCGGCATTAAAAACAGGACCCGGAAATAAGAGCGTGAGGCCAGAGGGCGAGGGGACGGAGAGGGAGTGCTTTTATAGATTGACTGATGTCACCGCTCACCAATATTAGACTGAACCCAAGTGGCAGAGCCCCTGTCACACATGGATTCAGTTATGGATGTTGTTATTACTGGAAATACCTTTAAAATCATGCTTTCTTACTGTGAATGGGGTTCTGTAAATTGGCCTGGTGGCTTCTGGTTGTTTCTATGGAGATTGCAAAGTTTAATATTTTGGAGATAAAACAGTAACATCTCCATCTAGACAAGTAACTTGCGGGCCAAAAATTCTCCCTATGTTTTTTTTTTTTGTGTGTGTGTGTGTATGTGTGAGTTATGACTAGACTGATGAAAGTAAATGACAACACTTTGCCCAAATGAAGGTTTAACCTGTCAGAAAAATGCCTTCCCTGTGTGTAAACTGTCTCCCTGAAGTGTCAGTGTTGATGACATAGACAGAAAGATTCTGTTTTAAAACACTCTGCTTCCTGTATGTTTACTTTTCTTTTCAACTGACACCGAACTGATGACTGTGATAGAAACTGACCACAGGAACTATCACCAAACCAAGTCAGAAAGAGAAAAAGCCTCTCACAGCCTGTCCTGTGTCACAGGAAACATACTAGTCAGTGGTGTCAGTGACTGCCGCCCCCTGCTGTTGGAGCATCCCCTCGCGCTGGCTTTGGCTTAGAGCATATCTGGTTTTGTTTGAGTCTCACTGATAACAAACAGGAACAATGGGAATGATGGAGCGCTATGAGGAGAATAAAAGAAGCATTCTTACAAAAGATAGAGTCCCGAACCCTAACCCTGTGAATGTGACAGCACAGTCTGACTTTTACCCCAGCGCCATTTAAACTATAGGGATTCTACACAAATTCTGATAAAACAAACCAATAAATAATAATAATAATAATAATAATAATAATGAAATGTGTGTTCCAGTAACTCTCACATTACTCACACAGAAATGCCCATCTAAGGTACATGGATGTATTTGAGTGGAGTCTGAAAAGTACTTCAGCTCAGCCTCTTTAGTGTCCATTACCCAGATGAGCAGGGCTACTTCTCTGTAACCTACACCCTGATCCCCTCTGCCTCTCCCCTCTCCTTTTCACCTCTTCCTCTCCTTTAATTAATAATAACAAGATGCTTTATAATTTCACACATTTTTCATTCTCTCCACACTCGAGCGAGCCTGTCAGTCTGTGCCATTGGCCCCTTTCATCAACACATCTTCTCCTCTCCATCTCCTGCTTCATTTCCTCAGGCCTCTCCAAACGACTCCTCTTCCCTTACTCACCTGTTCCTCTCTTTTCCTCCTCTGTTGGTTTGAGGAGGTCCGCCTCAGGTCAGAGCCGAGCTGAACCACAGACTGGAGGCTCCTGTGACTTTGGCTGAGCTGAGATCTGCTCAGGAGCCTACAAACAGGCAGAGCTCCTGCACAGACGCCCTCTCAGCTGACTTCTCTCTGGCCTTCAGGATGCACTGGCAGAGGACCTTCTGGATGGTCATTAGTGATAATGTCAGACTCACTCAAGATGTTTTAGGAGTCTCCAGCTCATCCAGCTCTGTCTGATTTCAATAAACCAGGGAAAGGCGTTCGACCAAGTTGAGCACTAGAGCCTTTGGCAGAGCATGGGTGAGTTCAGCCCTGGTTTCATAGTTCACGTCCGGACTCCACAGTGACATCATGTGTGCTGAAGTTCAGTGTGGGGAGGGGCATCAGACAGGCTGCTCTTTATCAGGGATGTTCTACACTCTGTCCATTGACCTGCTCCTGCACAGTGGAAGGGGTGTCCGTCTGTCTTTAAGGTACCAGCTACACTGATGATGTATTTGTGAAACAGACAGAAAAAGAGTCCCTGTTTCTGTCTGTTTTACAAACACATTATCAGTGTGGCAGTATGTCAGTACAACAGTCTGGCTGCAGCTCTAGTGCCAAAGTGAAGTGCAGCAAAAGCTTTGGGGAGGAGCTGCAGAGGGCTCCGGTTGCCAGTTTGGCTTTGGGTTTTCTGCTGGGTTCTGACACCCTCCACATGAAGCGTCACCGGGCAGTGGAGAAGGTTGAGCAGAGCCTGCGCAGGTGGAGGAGGCTGCTGCCTAAAATGGTCTACTGAGGGAGGGGGTTTGTTATTAACACCCCGATCTCTTCTGCCCTCGCCTTCCTCTCTCTCCTCCTGTCCTCCCTCTCCTCCCCCTCTCATCTCTCTCCTCCCCCTCTCCCTCTATCAGTGCCTCCATGACCCCCTCATGACCTTTCATTTCACCTGTCACTTTCTCACCTCCCCTGTGACACAATGGCACTTAACCTCGCTGGCCCCTGACCCTCCTCTCCATATATCCGGTGCACAGGGATTGGATGGACACATATTATGAGATGTCATGTTTATTTTGAATGTCGGAAATGTTAACTCACATCTTTATGTTGAATCTAAAACTATATATCTGCTCTATTTAGAATTCAGAGCACGATTTAATTATAGACGGTTTTAATTCTTGGCACTCACAGCTCTAAGTGCTTATGACTATTTATAATGTAGCTTTAGCATAATCACTGTGCTTTTTTCTATTATTCATTGTGAGGGAACATCATTTCATTTATACTTTGCATAAATTAATTAATGATCAATTATACATCTTTAAAAAAAATCTGTTTTTGCAGGTCTTCGACACATGCTGAAACCATAGGAGTCTTTTACTTGTGGTAGTTTACACCAGAGCGTTACCAGACTACAGTGAAGAGTATATTTATGTTGGCTTAAATCCTACCAATTAGTAAGTAAGTGTTTATTTATATAGCGGGCAGCTATGTTGTAGCCACAGCTGCCCTGGGGCAGACTGACGGAGGCATCCACACACTCTTCATTTACAGTGCATAGGCACGGTGGGTGAAGCGTGTTGCCAAAAGACACAATGACATAACTTGGTCTGAGCATTAATCTCACATCATGAATGTGACAGAGGAGTAGAACGGTAGAACAATATTGTTTTCTTGAAAAAATATTTTGCAAAACTTTGCAACTTTTTCCTCATCACCAGTATTTTGATTGGGTCATGCATACTTTTGAACAGAGATATTCAACCAAAATTTGAGGAGGTGCAGTTAGAGAAAATCTTCTCAAGCAGAAAAGAGAAGAGAGAATGTCTAACTTGGTTTATGATTGTGATTTTTCTCAGCGTCTGAATGTATGACCAATAGATTAGATCAACCAAAATACAAGTTAAAAACACTGGCTAAGTAGTGTCACTTGTGCGGCTTAACTCGCACACGATTGGTTTGTATGTTCTTGATCCATTAATACAGTGCTGTAAAGGCCGTCAAACACTAAACAATTTTTAAACGTGTGAAAAATGCACACACCACAAACATTGGGAGAATCTTATGAGACTTAAAATCTCTGATCTCCCAGACTGCAGCAAGATCTGTGTGTGGACCACAGGATATAAAGCTGTGAGCGCGATGGCGTCAGCTGTTTCCTGTCTACAGTAAAACCACTCGCTCTGAGACTCTGAAGTGTTCAAAGATCAGAGCTCTGCACTTCCAGTTTAGACACAAGTCAAACTGTGTGATTATTATGGGAGCGTACCTATGTTCCCACAGCCCATTGGTCCCACATCATTAAGACTTTTTTTTTTTTTTTTTAGGCCCAATGGTCCCACAGCCCAATGGTCCCACAGCCCAATGGTCCCACAGCATATTCCCAATGTTCCATGTTCCCACATTTCTAAGAAAAAAAAATCAAATTCAGGCCCTATGTTCCACAACTCCATTCCCACATTTCTGAGTAAACACACTATAGAATGCACGTACAAACACCAATGCACTTCCACAAATACGTATTTAAATGCAAACACACACACAGACATGCTAGCACATCAATACACATATGAAACAAGAGCTCCGCCAGCGGGGCAAAATACGCCCGTACTTTGAATTATTGTATATAGAATTAAGTTAGAATTTGTCAAACCTAGTTAAAGATGAATTGTTGGTGCAGTTTGGAAGTTTGACATTCCTAGGTGAGACGGTTGTCGAGTTAGAGCGCGGACAAGAAATTGTCCACAGACAGACGGACAGACAGACGGACAGACAGACGGACGGATAATCAATAGGGAAATCTGGCTCTTGCAGTAGGAGTATGAGTATGACATCATCACATTCTAGAATCGGAATTCCACCAATCAGATCGCAGCAACAGAACTTAAAGACACTACAAAGCTTTGATGTGTCAAAGCTCAAAGAAGCAGAGAATGTGGGTTGTTCTCGCTTTCAGCAGCAGAACATTTGAGAAGAGAGTTCAGATCTACGGCACGTAACATAAAAGGACAGAGATGGAAGATAAAAAGACAGAGATGGAAAGAGGCTTCACTTTCACTGTGAGAGGGCACAGAGACAGACATGTCTCTGTGCAAAGATATCCATTTTCAAATACAAAACCAAACATGAACACTGTGTTCGAGGAATTGAGGAGGGAGCAGAAGTTGTGCGATGCTTTGCTCAACGTGGCCGGCGTGCAATTCCCAGCACACAAACTGGTTCTGTGTAGCTGCAGCACATACTTTAAAAGCCTCTTCACTAACTGGTCCAGCCCTGACTGCCAGGTGTTTGAGATCTCCAATGTGTCAGCTGATATCATGAAGATTATCCTGGACTACTGCTACACCGGGTTGGTGCACATCACCCAGGAAAACCTCCAGGAGCTCTTTATAGCTGCTGACTACTTAGATGTGAGCGGCATTACCGAAGTCTGCTGTCAGGTCATGAAGGAGCAAATGTCCCCCAGTAACTGCATCACTGTATGGGGTATCTCAAACAAGTACTACTACCCCCAGCTGAGGAAACAAGCCTTCTTATACGTCCTGAAGCATTTCGAAGAGGTGGTGACCAGCTCTGAAGAGTTCTTCCAGCTCTCCAGGGAAGACCTGTGTTCAGTCATTGATGATGATCGGCTGAACGTGAAGGAGGAGACCACCGTGTTAGTGGCAGTCATCAGATGGATTGCACATGCTCCTGAGGAAAGGAACCACTACTTGGCCGACCTCCTACTAAAAGTCCGTCTGGGTCTGATCCCTGTTGATTACTTCACTCAGTGCATGATTAGATATAACCTGTCCCACTACATTCATAACTGGAAGATTGTGGAGGAGAAGATCATAAAGGTGATGTTGGATGAAAGAGCTAGGAGGTACAATGCCTCCCTGCCCCCCACTCGTCTAGCCACTCCAAGGCTGCCCAGTGCGGTGCTTATGGTTATTGGTGGCTATAGCCGAAACGGAAGAACCAACAGCATTGAAGTCTATGACAACCGCACCGATCGCTGGGTGGGTGTGGCTAATGATGACTGGACTCCAAGAGGCTTTCACGGCACAGTGTTCCTTAATGGATCTGTGTACGTGATTGGAGGGTTTGACGGCAATCACTGGCTCAACACTACCTGCAAGTACGACCTGGCTATTCACACGTGGCAAGAAATGGCACCCATGCATTCACGTAGGAGCGGCGTTAGTGTGACTTTGCTGGATGGTTTGATCTACGCGATAGGCGGGTGCATTGGACTGGACAGTCTGAAGACAGCCGAAAGGTACTTGCCAGTGACCAATCAGTGGACCATGATTTCACCTATGAACGAACAGAGGAGCAATGCCAGCAGCACAGTGTACAATGGAAAGATCTACATTTGTGGAGGTTTTAATGGTGAACATTTCCTGGCATCAGCTGAGACTTACAACCCACTAACCGAACAGTGGACCATGATAGCAGATATGTCCACCATGCGCTCTGGGGTCAGTGTCATCGCCTATGCCAATGAAATCTACGCTGTTGGTGGGTTTAATGGGGATTCCTGTTTTAACACTGTTGAAGCCTATAACCCTGCAACCAACACGTGGCGCCCCCTACCCAACATGTGGACCAGGCGCAGCGACTTTGGCATCGAGGTTGTTGACAATCAGCTATATGTTGTAGGCGGGTGCTGTCTGGGCACCATTCATTGTGCTTGTGAATGTTTTGATGCAAGGACCGGAGTTTGGACTCGGGTGAGGGACATGGAGATCCCTCGTTGTGCCCTGAGCTGCTGTGTGGTGTTTGACCTTCCCAACATGGCCGACTTTGCTCCGCCCCGCCCTCCTCCTCATGACGATTCCACTGAGGAGTAGATGCGCACTCATTTAAATAAAAGCATCTATTAACTGCAAAAAAGTGCAGTTTGGAAGTTTGACATTCCTAGGTGAGACGGTTGTCGAGTTAGAGCGCGGACAAGAAATTGTCCACAGACAGACGGACAGACGGACAGACGGACAGACAGACGGACGGATAATCAATAGGGAAATCTGGCTCTTGCAGTAGGAGTATGAGTATGACATCATCACATTCTAGAATCGGAATTCCACCAATCAGATCGCAGCAACAGAACTTAAAGACACTACAAAGCTTTAATGTGTCAAAGCTCAAAGAAGCAGAGAATGTGGGTTGTTCTCACTTTCAGCAGCAGAACATTTGAGAAGAGAGTTCAGATCTACGGTACGTAACATAAAAGGACAGAGATGGAAGATAAAAAGACAGAGATGGAAACGATCACAGTTAGCAAGAGCGACGGGCAGGTTTTCGCAAAGGGTCGAGCTTTGAAGTGTCCACAGACGGACGGACGGACGGACGGACGGACGGACAGACGGACGGACGGACGGACGGACAGCGCCATACCATAATACGTCCCGTCTTAGAACGGGCGTATAATAATGAATGATGTCATCTAGCGATTTTTATACGCCGGTGATAAAACGGGACGTATTATGGTATGGCGCTGTCCGTCCGTCCGTCCGTCCGTCTGTGGACACTTCAAAGCTTTGAAGTCTTTGAATCTTTGTCTTCATGAAAGATCTGAACTCTCTTCTCAAATGTTCTGCTGCTGAAAGCGAGAACAACCCACATTCTCTGCTTCTTTGAGCTTTGACACATTAAAGCTTTGTAGTGTCTTTAAGTTCTGTTGCTGCGATCTGATTGGTGGAATTCCGATTCTAGAATTCTATATACAATAATTCAAAGTACGGGCGTATTTTGCCCCGCTGGCGGAGCTCTTGTTCAGAGAGCCAATAGCTTTCGGTTATTTTTTTTTTGGCAACACTGCTAACCCTAAGCGGGGTCCATGCGCTAACCCTAACCGCACGGAGCGGTCAGAATCAAGAACCCTTTTCATTTTAGAATTCAGAGATATTTTAAATAAAAAAAAGGTCCCCCTACTCTTTCTCTATTAGTTGACTCATAAATGAGGGAATATAGAGTTGTGGAACATAGGACCTAAATTTGAATATTTTCTTAGAAATGTGGGAACCTGGAGCTGTGGGAATATGCTGAGGGAACTGTGGGACCAATGGGCTGTGGGACCAATGGGCCGTGGGAACATAGGGCTGACCCCATTATTTTATTTGTGAAATGTGGAACAATACTTCAGATCCAGGATTTTTAAAGCAGAAAAGAGGAGATAAAGTCCACAGGAAGTAGAGTCACTGTGGCTGATCTGCAGCTTCACCTCGATCTGTGTGGATGGAAACACGTCCAGTGTTTGCACTCAGATTCTTACGCTACTCACATCGACTGACATTTGGTTTGTGAATTAAAAACGAACAACAAAATTCTTAACAATCAGTTATTGATTATTTGACTAATCATGCCCATCCCTAATACTTAGGGTAATGCAGATGTTTGTATTGCAATCTTCACTATATGTTTATGTAGCACATTAGAAAAAATATATTGGCTATGTTACTATTTTTGGTATAAGCTTGCAAGCCATCAATTAAAGCTTGGCGAGCCACATAGGGCTCACAAGCCGCACAATGAGTATCACTGATGTAGCCTAAATAAACAACCAACTTCATTGCAACACCTCAATGAGAAGACTTTTACTCACCTTTCGTAAAGTTGTAAATTTAAAGTGTAGCATCTCCTCCACATTATCCAGAGAATTTGTCTTCCGCAAATTATGACATCCAGTCCCCAAAACCGCTCTGTGAATCCATTTTGAGGCGTTCTTCACAAGTAAAAAGGTGAAAGTGGCTCATGTATTTGTTTACATCCACACAGCACACGGAGGTGAAGCTGCAGATTAGAGATAGTGACTCTACTTCCTGTGGACTTTACCTCCAACTGTATCTGAAATCCTGTATCTGAAGTATTGCACCACTTTTCACAAATAATATTGACACGTTTAAAAATCGAAATCCAGCATGTCTAAATATAGGCATGTCCGAATGAAGGGATGTCGGAATAGGTTGGCGACCCCCCTTAAGGTTTAGAGAAAAGCTGTAACGTTACAGCTTAAAAGGGAATGGCGGCATTAAAATTAAAAGGAATTCAATAATTAGGGTTAGGGTTATTTAACTATAGGCCCAGGTCCGTGTGGGATGGCGTCTGGGTCCGGAATCCGACCCTGGTCCTAGTGACCCCTAATTTTGACTATCTCCGATTCCACGGCTTTTCTTAAAAATGTTTCAAGGCAATTCTTGTAAAACTAAAGAGACATATTTTGGGTTTGAGCGAGGTTTTGAATAGTCCCAACTCTATTATCGGTCTGTTGAAGATGCATATTGTCATTTACAATAGTGTGTGTGATAATTCGATACTGACTAACATAAAATCCACATTTAAAGCCATACAGCGTGGCACTCATTAGCTCCCTGCTCCCTGCCTGTGCACCCGTGCCCTGTGCTCTGTGGCGTGCCCTGTCCTGGTGGGCGCGTGTGACTGTGAATGGCACGTTGTCATTATGCGCTGTACGTTAGCCCGCTGCGCCGCAAACCGCTAACCGCGCAGCACCAAGGAGCCGTCATTAGCATTAGCCTCATGTGCGCAGGGCATCATACATGACATCCTATTAGCATTCAACACACAAGCTGACGCCTCCCACCCCCGCCGTTTCCCCGACACACAGGAGTACATGCCACTGTCTAAACGGCTATTATTCACACCCCCGCTGCACACGCCGACTCTGTATTTACACTGGGAATGCACACTTTGGTTATTGTATGCTTTAATATCCATCCATGATGTTCTTACTATTTTTATTCCATTGTGTACTAAAAGGTCCTAAATTACACTAAATGGACTCCTGTGAGCTTTAAGCCATTAGAATGTTGTTTCCTCCTCAAAAACACACCAGGAGTTGTGTTTCTTTTTTTTTTCATTTGCATGTGTTCCTATTCCTTTATTATTAGTCTGTCTACATCTCCAAAGCTCCAAATGCTCGGTTCCTCCTTGTGATGTCGCGAAGCTGAAGTTGACAGCTATTTTTAACCCTTAGTTCAGTAAAGATCGGACATTCCAGGGCGGTAATCAAGCAAATGATTCTGGTGAAGGTGTACGGGTGTGTTTTGCAGGTTTGTGTGTTAAACATGTGTGAAACAAAACACAACTCCAGGTCTGTTTGTGATGAAGAAATGACATTAGAACATACATCAGAAAATAGTATCATATGGCCCTTAAAAGACAAACAAGAAAATCATATACACAGTTCCAAAAGACAAATTAAATTCTGTCTTTGTCCAGTTGACAGAACAGAATTTCTTTGTGATGTATCCCACCTGGACGGCTGAGGGATCACATAAACATATACACAGGGCCTATATTTACACATATTCATACTCATTCTGTCTTTTTTTATTTGCGAAAAATGTGTCTTGCCCCAGTCCAGATATACTGTATAAGCAGCTCTTGAGCTCAGAAGAAGTCAGCTGTGTACTGTCTGCATCTAATTCTAAACTGTTTTATTGTTTGATAATTAGGAAGTTCATGTTAGAATGCTAGTTCCTGCTTGTATTACCATCATGACAAAACATCACTTCATTACGACACTTTTTAGTATCACTATTCTGACACGACGTGTAGGTGTCATACGTGTGTTTTGGGCAGTCACTGAGCTGGTGAAATACACTTGATTGGTTATTTATTTAGGCGATATGGTGTTCTCCGCAGATCGCCTACATGACCAAATGAATAAACTCATTGGATGACATTGCTCTATAAGACACTCCTTGGTTTGGCTCCATCTTATCTGTGTAGTCTTCTTCAGAGAACCATCAGGCACTATGTCCTGTGATCTAGTGCCATTTACTACCTGCAGTCTCCTCATGTTCAGACTGAACTGGGAAAACAGGGCTTTAGCTTCTCTGCCCCTTCAGCTGGGAATAGCCTCCAAACTGAATTAAAAACATCCTAACTTGTCTCATTTAAAGCTTTTCGTTCTTTGTTATGTAATAGGCAAGAATCGTTCATTCATCAGTGGCTGTGTTTTTAAGATGTCACTGCAAAAAGAGCTCTTTGTACCAGATTTTATTACATATTGCATTTTTTTTTTAAATTGCTACAGCACTTTATCTTTTTAGACTGTTTACAACTACTGCACTTTATCTTTTTAGACTGAGACAGAGTACAGCTACTGCACGGCTAAGTCACCCTTGTAAATAAGATCTGGAACTCAGTGGGTCTTTACCTGGTTAAATAAAGGTTAAATAAATGAATAAAATGAACAAAGCCCAAATGCAGCCGAAGGCTGGACTATGCTCTTTTTGAAACTGCATGACTATCAGTTAGGACATTTTCCCACTGTCTGATATCCTCTGTGGCCCAAGTATTCACTGATCAAATTCTTTGCACCGGCCCATGCATCTTCTCTGCATACAGGAGGGCAAAGTATAACAGGCTCTCACGTTAACATTATTCATATAGGAAAAGCGGAATGTTTGAAAAATAGTAAAGTGTCGCTTCTCCAACAATGAAAACATTTATATCATATATATATATATATATATATATATATATTTATAACATCTATAGCCTGTCCGTCCATGGGAGTGGATCTCTCCTTCACTGTAGTTCTCCCCGAGGTTTCTTCTTTTTCCCAGGACCCTGGGTTTTTTGGAGTTTTTCCTTGCTGAGAAGGAGGGTCTAAGGACAGGGGATGACTGGACCATGTTTCATTTGCTGCTTTACATGAATGTTGTTTATTCCTGTTTTGATATGTCTGTGTGTATGTTTTACTCCATATCTTGGAACGCCCTTAGAGGCAACTGTTGTTGCGATTTTGGGCGCAAAAATAAATACAAAAATAAATTGAATTGAATTGAAGTTTTGAAGTAATGGGACGCTTGAAAAATAATGTTTATGCCTCCGACAGTTAGATGTCATGTTTAAAGCGTGGCGTGTCGGAATGGTGGAACCTGCAAAACTCTGCAATGGTCTCAGAGTTGTGAAACGCCACAGAACATCCGAGGGCAGAGGACACAAACTTTCAAATAAGTGTCCTTTAACACCAAGGATCTATTCTAAAATCTGGGTACAGCGGCTTGAGCATGTGAGTTTGGATTAGTGGCCAGTCCATTGTTACTGCAGCCAAAACATCTGCAGCTCAGACATCATGTTCCCATAGAGCACAAAGTAAACACAAACTGCTGGAGTTGGGCTGACAGGAACATTAGGCTTTCGCAAAGGTCAGATTTTGTGGTGATTTTTTATTTATTTATTTATTTTTTGCCTGTTTTCTAGTGATGGCGAGATGAAGCCCTGTGGAGCACTGAAGCGTTCCATCCAATGCCTCGACTCTTGAGCCGATGCTTCAAGGTGCTCCATTTGCTCCACTGCGCCAACAAGCGGCCAAAAAAATTTGCGATAATAGTACAACCAACATGATCATTGTGGTTCTGATGGAAAGATTTATATTGAATAAATGAATGAGTAAATATTTGAATGCTTGTGATATCGACATAAATTGTGAATTTATTAACATGGAGTCTGTTTTCATGATACAACGGTCGGGTTGAAAAAAAAAAAAAAGAGTAGGAACACATTGGCGATAGGGATGTAATGTAATAACCCCAAACCACAAAATATGAGGGGGAATCCACTGCGTTTCATTCGTCCTTATGTTTTGAATCGCGCCAAATCCGCAAACCATTTCTTGAACCAGTCACATGGCATGGCCAGTTCTTAAGGCTTCGAACGTCATCACACACATCACCGTTACATCAATACACGCTTCCTGGATAACTCAGCGCACGCTTTGAAGCCTCAACAAGGAGGAGACATCACTACTATTTTCAGTCTTAAAAACGGCATTTTAATCGTTAACCTTGGCTTGTTCTGAATACCACATCAGCTGAAGCCAAAGGCCAAGCTCCCAAGTGACCTGAAATAAACATAGATGCTGAAAGATTCAAACAGATGGACTGTTTTGTTTGGGGAAAATATGCCGAGGGAGGCGGTGCAGCTAACATGCTAATGTGCACTTCATCAGCGAACCATGCACCAGAAAAGTGACTTTTATACTTTAAATTTAGTCTGATTGTGCTCAATTATGTTACCTTCACTAACACAAATCTCTGCTTTCAAGAGTATTGAGCATAAGCCCTGTACAGCTGACATTTCAGTCACTCCTGAGCTCTGCCCTTTTAATTATTCTTCCAAAATGGTGCTATACTCACCATAGTAACCAGCTCTCACTTATCTGAGCATTCTTAGCTCAAAGACGGGGTGTTAGCCAAAGTTGACTTTCTGAAACATGCCATCAAAAACATGCCTGAAGAGTAAATTAACAATCTGTGTCAGGATCTGTTCAAACCCTCCATCCGGTTAGAAGTGTAATGTGTGTACTTTGTAAGAGTATTTTATACAAGACATAAAAGACCAGACAGGAGCATGTTTTTGCTTGGCGTGTAGATTTTACTTCACACTGTAAAAGTTGAATAATGTACGTGTAAGAACACCCTGCACTCAGGCCTCTTAAAGTGACAGAACCTTTTCATTTAAAGCAAACATTACAGCAGTATGATCCCATGTAAAACTACACAGGCCTACATCACCAACGCTGCAGGACAACGATTCTCCATGAAAAAAAAACAAAAAAACGTGTTTCTCACCTTCCACTGTGGTTGGTCTCTCACCCTCATCAGCTCGGGTCCTCTACCAGAGGCCTGGGTTCTTGAGAGTTCTGCGCAGTATCTTTGCTGTTCCCAGTACTGCGCTTTTCTGCACTGAGATGTCTGTTGTCCTTCCTGGGATCTGCTGCAACCACTCATCCAGTTTGGGGGTCACGGCCCCGAGTGCTCCGATCACCACAGGCACCACCGATGCTTTCACCTTCCAGGCCTCTCCAGCTCTTCCTTGAGCCCCTGGTATTTCTCTAGTTTCTCGTGTTCCTTTTTCCTGACATTGCCATCGCTCTGTATTGCAATGTCACCACCACGGCTTTGTTCTCTCTTATCCAGAACCACGATGTCTGGTTGGTTCATCACCATTCTGTCAGTCTGTATTTGGAAGTCCCACAGGATCTTGGCTCATTCTCCACAACCTTTGGAGGTGTTTCCCACCTTGATCCTGGGGTTTCCAGCCCGTACTCTGCACAGATGTTTCTGTACACTATGCCCGCTACTTGGTTATGTCGTTCCATGTACGCTTTCCCTGCAGCATCTTACACCCTGCAGTTATGTGCTGGACTGTCTCAGGAGCCTCTTTGCACAGCCTACACCTTGGGTCTTGTTTGGTGTGGTAGATCTGGGCCTCTATTGCTTGTTTCAGTGGTAGGCCCCATGTAGGGGTTTGTCCAGCCATGAATATATATATATATATATATATATATATATATATATATATATATATATATATATATATATATATATATATATATATATATATATATATATATACTGGACTTTCCCATGGGGGACCCGGGTTCAAATCCCCCCCCAAGGGCATTAGGAGCCAACCAGTGAGAGGCGATAAGACTTACGAGATGCCGGCTCAGACGTCGCCCGGCCAAACAAGGTCTGCGTCAGATGTCGAGGAACCAGGACACCTTGATGAGAAATGGGCTACTGGAACAAGACAGAAATGGGCAAGATGCGAGAACCAGGCTCTGTTGGAGCTACTTCTCCAGTAACCCTAGTCAGAGGGGTTACATGAACAGGATGTGGAAGAAATGGTTACTACGATACCCACAGTCCAAGCTAACGGCCAAACAACTAGTAGCTCAGTGTTCCAACATCCACAAATGGCAACTGCTATCACAATTAGAGATTGACGAGGTACAACACAAATGCTACGGCAAGGGGGTCAGAGGGGAGTTAACACTAACTCCCCAACCAGAGATTGGGAAGGAAGCCCCAATAAGTATCACACTCAGCGAGGCAGCGACTGACCTGAAAGATAAGATCATGGCCCGAATGAACACAAGGCAACCCCGACTCCAGTTACACAGGCTAAGTGAAGTACCATCTGAAAGTCTGCTTGAGGATGTGAATGCAGCACTCAGAGCGATCCCTACCACAACCATCACTGAGACCAATGAGCTGATCTACACTTCAGCAGCAGTGATCCTAGAGGTGTTGGGCTATAAGAGCCATGGGAGCCATGAGATACGATACCCACCATGGAAAAGACGGTTAGAGGCTAAAATCAAGGAAGTGCGGTGAGAAGTGAGCCAACTGTCAGAGGCCCGGAAAGGTGCGAAGAAAAAGCGAGTACCCAAGAGGTACAACCAGATGCCCATACCTGAAGCACTCGAAACTGCCAAACAAAGGCTCCAAGCCTTGGCCAGCCACCTAAAGAGGTACACGAGAGAGAATGAAGCCAGACGAATAAACCGCCTGTTCGCAACACAACCTGCGAAAGTGTACGCTCAATGGCAGGGTAATAACAGCAGAGCAGACCCACCAAGGCTGGAGACTGAGAGGTACTGGAAAGACATATGGGAAAGAGAAGCATCACATAACACCGATGCACAGTGGCTGGTGGCTCTGAGAGCAGACCACAGCAACCTCCCTGAACAGAATCCAGTTACCATCTCAGTGGCAGACATCCAGGAAAGAGTCATGAAAAGTTGGACAGCACCAGGCCCTGACATGATCCACGCATACTGGCTAAAGAAGCTCACTGCTCTCCACGAGCGCCTAGCAGCACAAATGAACCAGCTGCTAAGGGATGGGACTCACCCTGAATGGCTAACCCAAGGGCGTACGATCCTGATCCTGAAGGATCCCGCAAAGGGTACAGTCCTATCCAACTATCGGCCAATAACCTGTCTCTCCACAACATGGAAGCTCATGTCAGGCATAATCGCGGCTAAGATAAGCGGGCACATGGATCAATACATGAGTGCAGCACAGAAGGGCATCGGCAAAAACACCAGGGGAGCCAAACACCAACTCCTGGTTGACCGAACAGTCGCTCGTGACTGCAGAACCCGTCAGACCAACCTGTGCACTGCCTGGATTGATTACAAGAAAGCCTATCACTCAATGCCACACACATGGATCACTGAGTGCCTGGAGCTGTACAATATCAACAGGACTCTAAGGGCGTTCATTGCAAACTCGATGCGGTTGTGGAAAACCACCCTTGAAGCCAATGGCAAGCCACTTGCACAAGTGACCATTAAATGTGGCATATACCAAGGAGACGCACTGTCCCCACTGCTGTTCTGCATAGGTCTGAACCCCCTCAGCCAAATAATCGACCGCACTGGCTATGGATACTGACTCAGAAACGGGGCCACCATCAGTCACCTCCTCTACATGGATGACATCAAGCTGTACGCTAAGAGCGAGCGAAACATCGACTCACTGATCCACACCACCAGGATCTACAGCACAGACACTGGAATGTCATTCGGGCTCGAGAAATGTAGTAGGATGGTGACAAAGAGAGGGAAGGTAGTCCACACAGAGGGGGTCTCACTCCCAGAGGGAACAATAACAGACACTGAGGACAGCTACAAGTACCTTGGTATCCCACAGGCAAATGGCTCCTTGATGAGGCAACAAGGAAAGCGGTGACAGCCAAATACCTGCAAAGAGTACGACAGGTCGTAAGAAGCTCAATGGCAAGAACAAGGCGAAGGCAATAAACAGCTACGCCCTGCCAGTGATCAGATACCCAGCAGGAATCATAAGTTGGCCAAAGGAGGAGATACAGACCAGGGATGTTAAGACACAAAAGCTCCTGACCTGCAGGAGGGTTCCATCCCAAGTCCAGCACCCTGAGACTGTACACGAGCCGGAAGGAAGGAGGCCGAGGACGAGTGAGTGTGGGAACCACTGTCCAGGATGAAACATCCAAGCTCCACAAGTACATCAGTGACAAGGCCCAGACTGATGACGTGCTCAGAGAATGTCTCAGACAGTGGGGCGCAGAGGAAGAGGTGCTGGAGGGACCATCATGGCAGGACAAACCACTACATGGGGCGTACCACCAAAACATAACTGAAGTGACTGATATCAAGAAATCCTCCCAATGGCTGGAGAGGGCTGGTCTGAAGGACACACAGAGGCTCATCCTGGCTGCACAGGAGCCTTGAGCACCTGAGCAATAGAGGCCCAGATCTACCACACCAGACAAGACTCAAGGTGTAGGTTGTGCAAAGAAGTGCCTGAGACAGTCCAGCACATAACTGCAGGGTGTAAGATGCTGGCAGGGAAAGCGTACATGGAGCGACATAACCAAGTAGCGGGCACAGTGTACAGAAACATCTGTGCAGAGTACGGGCTGGAAACCCCAGGATCAAGGTGGGAAACGCCTCCAAAGGTTGTGGAGAATGAGCCAAGATCCTGTGGGACTTCCAGATACAGACTGACAGAATGGTGATGGCGAACCAACCAGACATCGTGGTTCTGGATAAGCGGGAGAACCAAGCCGTGGTGGTGGACATTGCAATACCGAGCGATGGCAATGTCAGGAAAAAGGAACACGAGAAACTAGAGAAATACCAGGGGCTCAAAGAAGAGCTGGAGAGAGCCTGGAAGGTGAAAGCATCGGTGGTGCCTGTGGTGATCGGAGCACTTGGGGCCGTGACCCCCAAACTAGAGGAGTGGTTGCAGCAGATCCCAGGAAGGACAACAGACATCTCAGTCCAGAAAAGTGCAGTACTGGGAACAGCAAAGATACTGCGCAGAACTCTCAAGCTCCCAGGCCTCTGGTAGAGGACCCGAGCTGATGAGGGTGAGAGAGACCAACCACCATGGAAGGTGAGAAATGCGTTTTTATATATATATATATATATATATATATATATATATATATATATATATATATATATATATATATATATATATATATATATATATATATATATATATATATATATATTAGCTTTCTTCCAGGTTCCCTCATTAAACACATGCCTGAAGAGGTTTTTAGATGTCATCCATGCATGTTTGAGTAATCTAGCGATCTCTTCTGGGTCTTATTCGAACCTTCCTTACTGTAGCTATGAGATTCTGTGCAATACTCTGTCCACAAGCTAGAGCTCCAAAGGGACAGAACAAAGGGAAGGGAGTGAAAAACCAAAGTGACATGTAAACATGCTGTTATTTCGAAGTATAGCTTTTCAAAAACAATAAAAGGCAACGTGGCAATATAAATATGTCATAGCCCATTGCAGTAAAATCCGCCCTCTTTAAAATCAGATGCAGGCCCTTTAAACTTTTGTTGTTTGTGTCCCTGGCAGGCCATTTTCCCCTGGGACTGATGTTGTGCGCGTCCGGAGCCCTTCACTGTGGCCATGTCAACCTTTCCATTTCTATTTGGACTGTGCGGCGTCTGTCAGGGTTTCCAGGCTGCCGGCTGAAAAATGACTCATGAGGTGCAGAGACGTGGGGATGAAAAAAAAAAATATATATATATATATATATATATATATATATATATATATATATATATATATATATATATATAAAGTCAACCACACACAAAGGCATACAGCGCTGTTGTTTGAAATTTCGCTTCCGATTTCGTCTTAGTCATAGGAAAAATTGCCTCCATTTAAAGGCGTAATAGCTTTAGTGATTTATGTTTCTTTAAATCAATCCATCAACTGAAAAGAAAGAAAGATTGAAAGTGTGAAAGGTTGAGAATAAAAGATAGACGTTTCATATCTTGCCAAACAAATATAAAAACTCAAATGCCACAGTCGGAAAAAGCCTGAGTTGGTTTATGATTCCAATGAGATTTCTGATGTGCAAAGTCAATAGGCCTAAGTGCTGGTGTTTTATGTGGGCGCTAAAGACCAGAAAAGGCAGCAGTGATCCGTCTTCCTGAGTGAGGTTTGTAATAACAGTAATGGCGGCCGCGATAAATGACCGCCTCCTGTCCTCCCGTCTGTCAGAGCCACGGCGTCTTTAAGTGCGACTGAGGGCCACTCCCCACGCTCGTCTGGGCACTTACCACCAGCGCTGGACTAAAGGACACTGCACTGTTTAGACTGTTTGTCACTTATTCTGTATTTTAGACATGTTAATAGCTTGAATTTAGTGTGTTTGTCTTGATTTGACAAGAGAAAATACTATTTCTCAATACGAGTTATTACCATGGCTCCTACACAACTGGGGTCTGATTTGTTTTGTGAAGACTTCTGACTAGGAATAAGCGACGGGACAATTTTCAGTATCCATACCAGATATTTGATACGTCTAACCTTAAAGCAGGCATACACTGTGCGATACTTTCAGTGGTTTCACTCAGGCCCAGCTCAAAATACCAGCGTGAAGTTGGCCCCATCAAACACAAACCTACACAAAAACTGTCCATCGTTGGTGCTTTGTTTGTGCTGTGACGATTTTCATTTGTGTGAATCTATTTCTAAAATGATTCATTATTATTTCTGCGGTAATTATAGTACAGTGAACCTTTGTTTATCAGGGGGGTCACGTTCCAAAAAGAACCCGCGATATGCGAAATCTGTGACGTCATCAGCTCTATTTTTTACAATTATTATACAATACAATACTGAACTATAGAATGAAACCAAAGATCAGAACCAGTTTTCAGGCCCAAGCATTTGTTTAAGAGATAAAACTATAAACACTTTCTTACAAATAACTATGATAGTTTTTAAAAATCCATCCATCCATCTTCTCCCGCTTAATCCGACTGGGTCGCGGGGGCAGCGTGCTGCCCAATACTCATAGCACCTGACCCCCCCTATGAACCCCTCTGCAGGTGGTGAGCCCACAGGAGGGTGGACAACATGGTCCTTGATGTTAGTTCAGGTGCTGCATGTTTTGGGTTGATGGGGGAAACTGGAGTACCCGGAGGAAACCCATCCAGACACGGGGAGGAACATGCAAACTCCACACAGAAAGGCCCGGGCGACCCGGGGATCAAACCCGCAACCTTCTTGCTGTGAGGCCTGAGTGTTGCCACTCAGCCACCGTGCCGCCTTTAAAAATACTGTAAAATAATCATTTTAATACTGAATAGGAGGTTGGACATTGTGACTCAGGCGTATTTCACAGTCCCTCTGACTGAGCCTCTTCGTCCTGTAGCGTCTTTTTCTACTGAAGCCTGTGGTGCAGGCGTCTTTTTTCCAGAACGAACCGATAATTAATTTCTTCCGTAATGGCACCTACAGCTACAGAGCTTCTACCTTCCTTCAGCATGTCCAGAAGTTGAACTTTGCCTGCGATAGTTTGCATATGCCTCGGCCTTTTGCCTTTGTCGGTGCAGAACGTTTCCACGACATTGTGGGTTTTGTCGTAGAGGAAATTTGCAAAGGTGAATTTGTCGGGCTGTACGGAGATGAGACACAGAAACGGTTGACATTGGTCTAAGTGAAAGACCAATGTCAACTTTTTTCACTTCTAGACGACCTCAGCCAATTAGGATTCAGAACACAAAGCACTGTTAAAAAAAAAAAAAAAAACATAAAAAAATCTGTGAAACAGCAAAGCCGTGAAATGTGAACCGCTTTATAGCGAGCGTTCACTGTACGTCATTTTCGCTCGGCTGACGGCGGCAAACTCCGCAAAACTAGTGGCGATAAATGATCTGACTCTGTGGAAAAGTCTGACTTTTCTGCAGCCTGAGATCGTTTCTCTTCACTAGTTTTACCGCAGAAATAATAATTAATAATTTTAGACATATACTCCCACAAATGAAAACTGTCACAGCACAAAACAGCACAACCAAATACAAAAGTTTACTATAATAAATATATAAATAATAATATACTGCAGTTTTGAGCTCTATTTCACATTGAGGACGACGTCATCGGCTGAAAATCAAACTGCAAATATCTTAAGAACCAGAATTGCACAAACAAAACTTTTTGCAGCACAAAACAGCACAAATGAAGCACAAACAATTGACTCCATTTTGGGTGTTTTAGTGCATTTTGAAGCTTCCTGAGGGCTGACTGACCCCAATTTGATCTATAAAAGAATCGTTAATTTCTCAAAAACTAAAGCAGCACAAACAAACCTTTTTGCAGCACGAAACAGCACAAACGAAGCACAAACGATTGACATTGACAAAGATTGTTTTTGTGTAAGTTTGAGTTTGATGGGGGGCCAACTTCACAGAGGTAGCTCAAATTATACGAAAAATCTCAGGGTTTAAAACTTCACAACTCACAATTCATGTTCTCACCATAGTCCGTATATATAAGTGGACTAAGCTATCCCATTAGCCGCCGCGTGCCAAACAGGAAGTGCTCCAGGAGGCTCTTCCAGTTCCTTCTCTCCCTTTTCCCCATTGACTTACATTGTGATCTTATTGTCCCTCTCTCTGTAACTGCTGCACTTAGCCTCATCATTCTGGTATAAATAATGGACCAATCAGACGCCTTCATTCCCTGTGGTTGCTGCCGCCGAGCATTAGCAACAGGTTTCATTGACAGCTAGCACGTTTCGCTGCTAAGTAAGTTCCCTTCTCCCTTTCCTGCCCCGATTGACTATTTTTGAAATAAAATGACAAAATATCTCAATTACAATAGTTAATGTTACTAGAATCGTAACTAGCATAATTTAACTAGCATCGAGTAAAGTGAATTTCGTTAAATTGCGACTCTATTGTTGTTCGCATGAAACAGAACATACGATATAAATCAATTACTTAAACTTACTATTTAAAGTTTGGTGATAAAAGCTAAAAGTTTATTCTCAAGAATCTCCTAAATCCAGTGGTGCTGCAGGTGTAGAGTATCATATGCATTGTCCGTATATATGATGCATCGCAGCTCTGCCATGAGTCGGGCAGGGCACATTTAACGACCTAAATCATGATTGGTTCTTGTGGTTGCTATGATACTCGCGGTTGGATTTCCAAATATGGAGCCAAATTTGCTCCTGTAACCGTGGCAACAGGAGCCTCATTTGAGCGGTGCTGGACGCTGTGGGTGACGTCACACTCTCTTAGTCCATTTCTATATATGGTCTATGGTTCTCACACTGTACAAATGACTTCAACAGTGAAACCCTCAACCCCCTGGATTTCAAACAGGTTTGATATTCTTGCGACCTACGATTGCTGTTCGGGAGCTGGTTGCGAGGTATGAATTGGTTCGCGATCCCCCATGTTTACTGCACAAACACACGATTAAGCCGGAACTCGGTCCAATCCCAAAAACGGTCGTACAAGTGAAAAATTGGCACAAAAAGGGCCAAAAATCACACAGTGTTTTATAGGTGAACACATTTCAGTAAATATATGTACACAAAAGAGCTTCAAGGGCCTTAAAGGACACCTGACAGAGACGGGTCACTCCAAAAATGCTGCTGCTGAAGGTGTTTTGACACAATGAAGAAATGGCCTTAAATGTGTAAAGTGTATATCTTGCCCTAAAATGTGCAAATTAATCATTATGATCATTTGATAATGATAATTCCATCCCTGCTCCTGCTTTAACTTTTTGTTGCTTCAATCATGGTTAGGAAGCCCAGATGTCCCTATTTCCCCGGGACAGTGGCAGGTTTGAGCCCTGAGTCCTCTGTTCCAGCAGATTTATACAAAATCAGTCTTTTGTCTCAGTTTTATGCAAGAAATGTCCCAGGTGTCCCTATTTTTGACCAATCTGACCCCTGGTAACTGTAAAGAGATGCACACATTGTCATTTGTTTTGATAAAATACAGAAAAGTTGCTTAAAATTGACAAAAGCACAAAGAAAATGTGACTGTACTGACTCAGATTAGTGCCGAGTGCAACAATTTTCCTTAATTCTGCACTCGTTTCACAATTTTATCATTATCAACTACCACAAACCAGGAATGTTTCAGTTTTTGTTTTCAGTTTTATAATGAAAATCTGGTCACCCTAATCATTGTTCAACTGAAATGTGGAGCAAATGTGTTGCTGTCAATCACCGTGGTAACTTGCACAATTAAATATTCAGATGCACTTGTTCATCAGCTGTTTGTGCTCATAATTCCTCGAATAAGAGGCGGCTGGTGAGAAATAAAGACGCTGCCTGTGCCCACGGCTGGCCTGTAGGAAGCAGCGGCTCTGGTTGTGTGTTGGATGTGGAAACATTTGAACATGGTTCAAACTGAAACGTGACGCCAGAGGACCTGCTCTGTTTGTCTTCAGGAAATACAGTGAACACTAGTGATACTTTCACCTGTGTGTCACATACCTGAGCTGAAGCCTCTGACGCACTTCTCATCACAGTGTTTACGGCTGAGTGCATTTGTGGTCTGGTCTCGGTTTGATCCCAGTTTGTCCTAATACGGATTTGGTCCTACGCCAAAAATATTCATTTTGTCTTCTTAATGCATTAAATTCTTAGGTTCCTTTCTAAGACAATGTAGCCAAGTGTATTTGTACCTTGTTGACATGTTTCGGCTGCTGCTGCGAGCCGTCTTCAGAACTGTCACCGGTGTTGGTGGTGACGTGTCATATATCAGCTGTTGTTACTTCATCATGTCGGGTCATTGGATCGGAGAACAACAAGTTCAAACGCTGGATGAGGGAGGCCATTGAGATCAGGAAACGAGGCACTGACAGCATCAACCGTGATGACGGCGCGTTCCTCTTTTCACACACCTGGGACACCCTCCTCCAAAGACCACCGGGCGACAGGAGGCGTGGTCAGTCTGGGCGACCTGCAGGTCCCATCAGGCTGACCACGCCTACAGGAAGTAACAACAGCTGATATATGACACGTCACCACCAACACCGGTGACAGTTCTGAAGACGGCTCGCAGCAGCAGCCGAAACATGTCAACAAGGTACAAATACACTTGGCTACATTGTCTTAGAAAGGAACCTAAGAATTTAACGGATTTGGTCCTGTTCTTGTCCTGGTTTAGAAGGTCCTTATTTTGATCTGGGATGTATAAAAAAGTAGAGAAATCAGTCCTCAACTTAAACTGAATTCATTCTTTTACACAATTTTCCTCTAACCTAGGATCCAGAATTGACACTTCTCCAATAGCTGATGAAGATGTGTGTCTGGTCACGAGTGAATCTCCCAGAGTTCAGGTGGGCATGACTGACAGGTTGGCCAATGAGGGACACACATGGTCCATCTGTAACAAATATGGCTGCTTACAAGGAAAGAAAGAAAGGAAAAAAACATGTCACAGGGGACTGAAAAACATTAAGTTTTTCTACAGAATCAATGAGCAGCTGAGACAAACATCAGGTGACCAATGAGCTCCTTCGTTTCATGTGGGTCACTGAAAAAAACTTGAGACACATGGAGGAGGCAGGGACAAGCCTGATGTCCCTCTGATGTCCTGGTAACTTCCATCATTTTGCTTTATATTTTCATCAAACCATCCAGATTTAGTACCTTAACTAAAGCGCGGCGGCAGGATCTTGTGTGTGGGCCGAGCAGGAAACAGCCTGAGGACCCCCACACGAGACCATCAATATGTCACTGCGCTCAAGTGGCACATGCCCCCAGCAGCACCCGCCCGCCCCGCGCTTTAATCTGTGTAATGAACCTGACCTTTTCCTCTCAGCCGCCATTCGACATCACCACCCGCAGCCTGGCACTGACCCCCACCCCTCCGCACACCTCACCCACAGCCTGGCACTGACCCCCACCCCTCCGCACACCTCACCCACAGCCTGGCACTGGAACAGCCCCCCACTCACGGTGTTTACATGCACAGGTAACTCTGAGCACCCTGCTTTAGTGTCCTCCAGAGAATCCTTCAGACTCACACTGCACTGATTTGAACAGGTAATACAGGAGACTATTTTTACATTATTATTTTAACATCATATCATGGGGTTTTAACCACTTAAGAAGTATGTGTAGTTCAAAGGACATAGTTAAGGGGCAGGAGACACACTTTAAAGCAGGGGTCTCAAACTCAGTTTACCTGGGGGCCGCTGGAGGCAGAGTCTGGGTGAGGGTGGGCTGCATAAGGGATTCCACAAAAAAAAAGTTTTTAAAAAAAGTCCTCAAATGTCATTAACAGTTTTAATGATTTCTTCTGAACATGAATGGAACATTGAGTGGAAATCATGAACAGTTCTTCTGAACATGGCTTCTCTTGCCTACTCTTTGCTGCCAGAGACTCACTAATCATGTAGCTTCGACTGCTGCAATATTCTCTTTGGTTGCTTTCTTGGAGAAATCTGGTTGCCTCAGTAG
This sequence comes from Odontamblyopus lacepedii, assembly GCA_034769755.1. NCBI lineage: Eukaryota > Metazoa > Chordata > Actinopteri > Gobiiformes > Gobiidae > Odontamblyopus > Odontamblyopus lacepedii. The sequence continues at coordinate 35,917,525 of CM068364.1, forward strand.
ACCTGCTTTAAGACTGGTGATCCACTTGGCTCTCTCATCCCCCTGGTATTTTGCACATTCCTCAGCATGTTTAGTTGAATAATGGCGTTTAACGTTGTATTCTTTGTGCACTGCAACTTTCTCTGTGCAAATAAGACATGTGGGGATGCCCCTGTGCTCAACAAAGAAATACTGCGTCTCCCACTTTTCTTGAAATTGTCTGTGCTCGTCACCAACCTTTCTCTTCACTGCAGACTTTGATGAAGACATGACTGGGGTATGACAAAATCTAATTGATTCCGCTTAGTGGCGCTCTTGTTTCACGTTTCAAACAAGTGTTTAGCTAGCTAATTGCGCACAGATTACGTCTTAACGCTATGTGACGGAGCCTTAACCGGGAGAGCGCTCCGTGCGCTCTGCCGTGCTCTCGAGCCAGAGCGAGAGGCGCCGGTCGGGGAATGTCAGGGCAGCTACAGGTGCTCCGTCACACGCTTCTATCTGTAACAGCAGCGTAGACGATAAACAGCCCGGTAACAGTCACCGTTCTTTTTGCGCTCGATCATGACATTTGTGGTAGAAAGTACATAGAAGGCAAGCGCAAAGGCCACTGCTGTCTGACTGTTCATTACACGCCATGTTGTTGTTGCCAGTGTAAAGTGCTGGTGTAGCTTAGCCCCGACCAGGGATGGCGCGCGGGAGCTGATTGGCCCTTCGGAGGTCCACTTTCTCTGCGGGCCACACTAATATTATACTTTCATATTAAGGTGCGGGCCACAAAATATTGTACTGCGGGCTGCACTTGGCCCCCGGGCCGCGAGTCTGAGACCCCTGCTTTAAAGGAATGGACCATTTCATCACCAGCTGACACACCAGAGCGGAGGAAGAGCGAGTTGTCCTGTTGTAATCACCTGGTTCTCTCTGGACACTGCTGTGATGCTGCAGGACAGGAGGGAAACGTTTGGCTCTTCCACAGGATCTGCAGACCCTCCCTGACCAGTCCTCCTGTTAAACTGCACTCCGATCTGTCACTGAGACACAAAAGCCACTGAGACACACAGTGGAAATGTTGCAGCAAAACCTGAATTTCCCTTAGGATCAATAAAGTATCTTTCTCTGATGCAGTTTAGGAGATTCAAATCACAACACTCCCAGTAGAAGCTCTCAAGAGGGGAAACTGGTTTAATTGATCCAATCCCTGTGACTTATGTGTAGCATGTCTCTAAAATGTGACAGACATTTCCTCCTTTTATGATTCAGACACATAAAAAAATTGACTTTTGGACTTCTAACCATATTATAACATTATTCCCCCATTGTAAACATGTCTGGAGCTGTTTTTATACGCCCGTTGTAATAAGACGGGACGTATTATGGTATGGCGCTGTCCGTCCGTCCGTCCGTCTATCCGTCTGTGGACACTTCAAAGCTTTGTAGTGTCTTTAAGTTCTGTTGCTAGGTTTGACAAATGCTAACTTAATTCTATATACAATAATTCAAAGTACGGGCGTATTTTGCCCCGCTGGAGGAGCTGTTTTTCACTTTATTCACACTGGTTTTAATAATCCTCTGTAAATAGTCCTTTGCCACTGAGACTTCAATTCAATTCAATTCTTGAAGAGACTTGAGACTTATATACAGTTAGAATTGTCCTAGGATTGTTGTGTCACAGGTAGAAAGCATTCAAAATGTGTATGTCCATATATCATCACCAGACTCATTCTAAGCAACTCTGCTTTCAGATCATGTTCATTACAACAGGGCGCTTTCATCAGCATGTCAGGGCATCATTATTAGTAAAACATGGCTTTTTCCCCCATGGTAATTTCTTCTGCTGCCAGTCGATGGAGAGATACACCAGATCGCCAGGAGGAGATGCACCCATGCTGGAAAATAATGTCTGGTTTGATACATGGTCATTATTTTAGGTTGTAAAACAGAAAAAAGTCAAAGTAAAGGTCGCCTGATATATTGTTTCTTCCAAAATCTGTGCTGTTTGTCTTGTATTATTATTTTTCTTCCATTTCACACAAACTGCCTTTGTTTTGACACACAGGGGCCCTGCAAATGGCCAGAATTCACCCACTAGAACTCCGTGAGTCCCAGTCCCACAATATATACGTCGGGAAAGGACAGTAGAAGTGTGCGGTGTTGGATGGCCAGGCCGGTGCACATGTGTGATCTGTATTCACGTGGGGCTGTCTGATGAATGGGTGTCATGGCGGCTCTTTAGCATTAGCCCTGTGCTGTGTTGTTGTGCTGTTCCAGGCCCTCTGTCACACCTCTGTGTCCTGTCTCCACACAACTACTGTGTCCTCTGCTTTACTGCTGGGTACTACGATTTGTCACTTTACATTAAGACTTACTGTAAGAACTTCATTCTTCACAGCACAGTAAGGGAGTCTGCTTGGTTTGAGCAAATTCACTCTCAGTGAACTGTACCTGATCAGCTGTGACCAGTGTGAAACAGGATTTAGTCAGAATAACAGTGGGGCAAATCTGACAGCAGTGATGTTTGTGAGATGCCCAGATCCCCTTACTGTTCTGGAAGAAATATTGAAACTTATAATCCATAATTTAGTTTAGTAAAACAATTAGGTAACACCACATTTATTTCAGGGGTGAACTTTTTTCATCTGATAACGCAAAATTTGAGGTGGAATAATGGCAAGGCCATTTTCTGAAGATATTGTGGAAAAAAAAAAGAAAAGAAACAACATTATTGTTCATTTACTGGAGCCAGTTTGTGTTTCATGTGGATAAGCCCCATAATTATAGAGACATGAACCATAAAACAGGTCAACAAATCTGCAATCGGACAGTTAAAGAGCGAATTCCAACAAATATGACTACGATTTTATTGCACGTAGCCATTCAGTGTGATTGTGTTGGACAAGCAGGAGAAATGCCTTGCCCAAAGACACACCAACAGTACTAGTTTTGAACGCTGGGCCCACTTCAGCACATCTTTGCAGTCCCTTCACTCTCAGTGCATTACATTCTGTAGACTCAGTGTGAGCCCCTGCTGCTTGTAAGTGTCACTCCGACACCGGTGGAGAGGATGTTCTTACCAACTCCACTTAATGTAATTTGCTCTGACATGCTGTACTTATATAACTTGTCAAGTCATCCAGTTTTAATTAAAAGTGTGTTACGTAGTGATTGGCCCGCGCTGTGATTGGCCTGTAGTGATGCAGTGTGTGTGTTTGTGTCTCTTGGGGACACAGAGCTCCAGGCACGGTGTCCAGGGAGCCGTCCAAACTTGGCTGTGCTGTTGTGCTCGTGACAGCCTCGTCCCCACAGCTACTGTCCGCTCTCCACTGCGCCGCCGGCTGCTTCACTTCACAATATTCTGCACGGAGATGACAACACCGCCGTACCACAGCCTCAGACCCCACACGAGGAGCTAGACGGTTCCCAGTTGGAGGCCTGTCACTGTAACAAATTTAAATGTGTAATATATTATACTTTATATATTTTCCTTAAAGCCACAGTATGTAACTTTTTAGCCAAAATAACTGACAAGTTAGTCCTTTGTCATTCCAGTTCTAACCCTAGAAAAGTGTGTTCTTATTCTGATGAGGCTTCCAACTCCACAGATCTGACTCTTACAGTATTTTCCATTCCAGTTTCCATGTAAATGCTATTCTTTTAGCTATAATATCCCACACTATGGCATTAAATGTATTTGTGTTCATACAATATTATGTATTTCTTATAAAGAAATCTGTTTGGTCACCACCATCTCTGTCGTTCCTCTATGTAAATCAGATTTGTTTGGTTTTTTTCAGTGACGCATGTGAAACGAAGGAGCTCATTGGTCACCCGTCATTCACGCCCATCTCTCTGAAAATGGGGAGATTCAGTGTGACCAGACTTCATAAAGTATTGTAGGAGTGTGCATTCTAGATCACAGGCAATCAGAGTAACTTTTTAGCCAAACAAACTGACTAAACAAAAAACAATTTTCATTTTGGTTGTGTTTATTGCACTGAAAAACCTAGAAAAACATTATGTTACTGTGAGGAGGCTCGCATCTCCACAAACCTGACTCGTATGTTCCATTGCAGTAGGTAAGGTAAGGTAAGGTTTATTTATATAGCGCTTTACACAGACACATGTCCCCAAAGCGCTTTACACAGCATTTTACAGAGCATTCTTCATTCACTCCATACCCGGTGGTGGTAAGCTACTGTTATAGCCACAGTTGCCCTGGAGCAGACTGACGGAGGCGTGGCTGCCAAGCCAAGCGGCGCCAACGGTCCCTCCGACCACCACCAACACTCACTCACACAACTTTCACACCTACAGTGCATGTTTTTTGAGTTGATGGGGGAAACCGGAGTGCCCGGAGGAAACCCATCCAGACACGGGGAGAACATGCAAACTCCACACAGAAAGGCCCGGGCGACCCGGGGATCGAACCCGCAACCTTCTTGCTGTGAGGCCTGAGTGCTAGCCACTCAGCCACCGTGCCGCAGTACCATGGATATATTGTTCCTTTGGAGTCTGGTCAGCGGTACATCTTTGTTATTGGAGAAGTGTGTTCTGGATCTAAGACAAATACCAGCAAAATGAGTCTGTCTGGCCTGGACGTCCAAACTCCACAGACCTGACACGTCAGTCCTGGAACATCGCCCTCATCACCTTCACAAAACTTATCTTACTTCTGCTGCCAAGTTAAAAGCTTCTTTGGCACCACCCCCTCCTCCCTCACCCCCTCTTCCTCCTCCCCCTTCCTCATCACCGTGACTCCCAAGGACACACGGACCCGCTTTTACAATGGGACGCCATTTATCACCGCGGGGACAATTACCGGAGACATTTCATTGTCAGAACATTTGAAGCCAATTCTTCCACCCGTCTCTGGCGCTTTTATCTGCCTCCCCGCGAGCCCGTCCCCCGCCGTCCTCCCCCTCCACGGTCTCTCCTTGCATGGGCTCCCAAAGAACTCCTCTCCCATTAGGCCCTCCCTATCAGCGTACATTACAGCTGGGAGGCTGCTCTGTTCTGTCTCATCTAAAGGCCCACATACACTTTCCCTTCTTCTGAACAATGGTGGTCTCTTTTTCAGGAGATGCCATGGAAAATTGCCTCTGATACAGTATCTCAAGCCCTGTGCCTTAATGAAGCCTTTTAACACGGCGGAGAGTGGAAAAAACGGTGAGGGAAGAGCAGTTGTCCGATGGGCGTTTGATCACACATGCCTAGATACAGAGCCGAGCTGAGCAGGGACTATCTGACTGGCACTTTTCAATAGGCTCTTTGGTACTGGTGGGCTTGTGGCTCTTTCTCATCACTGGGATGACTGTAAACAGGTGAAGAACAAAGGCAATATAATCAAATCAGGCTGGTTCTTGTTTGCCCAAAATCCCCCAGAGGAGCACAGCCACACAAACATCACTGCACTGTGCAGCGCTTGAGGAAGACCTGAGCACAGGTGAGCCTGAAAATGATGTTAGAAACAACATATTAATATGTTTTATAAGTTTAACTTGCATTTTTGATGCTGGGGTCTCCCTGCCTTTACTCTAGGTCAGGGGTGTCCAAACGTTTTTCATCAAGGGCCACGTATTAAAACACAGACCAGCGTGAGGGCCGATCGAGGGTCATAGACTGGTGGTCAAAACAGTGACTAACTCAAATCTGTGCATTTATAACAGGTTTGAATGACCCTCCAGACCTTTGTTCAGGCTTAAACCCTCAAAAGGACACACAAAATTTGCTTAATCAAAGTAGATTTCAAAAACATGCAGTGAAAAGTACTACTTGAGGTAGTATGGACCAATTTACCTGGAAGCCTGAGGGCCAAAACAATTGGTCTGAGGGCCACATTTGGCCCCTGGGCCATAGTTTGGACATGCCTGCTCTAGGTGCTAAGTCACTCCCCCTTCTGAGCGCTATTGGAACATGATCAGCGAGCATCCCACTAATAAAACTACAGCACATTAATAATAATGCATCAGTTTTATACAGCGCTTTTTCAGGACACTCAAAGACACTTTACAGAGCATTATTCATTCACTCCAGACCCAGTGGTGGTGCTACTATTGTAGCCACAGCTGCCCTGGGGCAGACTGACGGAAGCGAGGCTGCCAATCTGCGCCATTGGCCCCTCCGACCACCACCAACACTCACACACACACCACTTTCATACTAGGCAATGTGGGTGATGTGCCTTGCCTAAGGACACTACGACAGTTTTTTGCCACTGGCGCCCCACTGTGGCACCTGGAATTCCCAGTGTCTCCCATCCAAGTACTAACCAGGCCCTGCTGAGCTTCTGAGATCTGACGGGATCAGGCTTTGACGAGCCGGTATGACCACATTGCATCAGGTTTGTCAGGTTGTGTACAGAACGTGGAAGCATGAGAGGCATGTGGCGTGAACACTGGAGAAACTCTCACAGCGAACCATAAGGATGGTTTGAACAGAGCCTGAGAGAGGAGGATGACAAACCTCTTCAGGTATGTTTTTGATGAGTGAACCTCACAACATGACATGGATCTACCCCCTCTCTGAAACATAAAAGGGCCACTTCTAGAGTTAATCTCTGAATACATTTATAATATGATCAGAGAGCCCAAACAGTCATGAGGGTGACTTAAGGGCGTCACGTCCTGTAGCAGACCTTGACCACTGGAACATAAGTCTGTGTTTTGGGCATGTTTTGTAGACAGTAATCTTCATTCCATTTATTAATTATGCTTTTTCAGAATCAAAGGTTCTATCTGCAAAAAAAAAAAAAAAAGAAAAAAAAAAGGCACTTCCCCGAACTGACCTTTGTGAAAGTGGGTGCACAAAATTAATCATTTATTTTGCAAAAGTTACAAGTCTCATTTTCTTAGACTCCCAGGGGTCCCTTTATTCCCATGTATCAAATAAATGTGCACCCTCTTTTATTTCTCCTGTACAAGAGGTCAAAACTTTTAACGTAAATAGCTCAGATGTACACAGAGCACAGATAAAACCTAAATAAAAAGGGGATGACTTGTTGTTCTTGCAGGTACATTGTAAGAAATGATCTACCATTCAATACTGTTACAATTGGTTACCACATGAAAATACTGCCCTCTTACTAAAACACACAGTAATAAAAAGTAAATTTAATATTTTCTATATTCAATTCACTTTATAGACAAGAATGAGGTAGTAAATAATTGAATTTAACAAAGGAGCTATAAAATATGTGGGATTTATCTAAAAGGCCACCAGACTTGTGTCTTCTACAGATGGGGTCAGGTTACACTATGCTGCTGTATTACGCAAAAGCAATTTTCTTGACTTCATAGTGTTCCCTCATCAAAAACCTGCCTGAAGAGATTTTAGATTTTAGATGTCATCCATGCATGTTTGAGTAATTTAGCGATCTCTCTCGGGCCCTATTGAAAACCCTCCTTACACGTATCTGATATACCATAAAATACCAAATAAGAGCCGGATTCCAATTAACCGCCGGGTCCCCTTTAAACATTTTGATAAATAACCGCTGGTTACAAATAAACATCGAGTCTACTGTACGTGCTGGAGGCAGAAGTCGAGCTGCAACAACAGGACGCAGGACTGATGCCTCGTCTCTACACAAACCACATTAATTTACATAAACTATAAGCACTGAAAAAACAGTTCCCTCCTTGTGCCCTGGTGCGGTGGATGAACGTTCTCACTCTGCTGCTCCACAGTCGCTGCGTCTGTCATTTGTTTTGCTAAAGAAATGTCTGCATGTTACAGGAGGGTTTTAATGACTCTGTAATTCAGGAGTCGCTTTCACATGTGGGAAACTCTCCGCTCCGTAGATATTTTGTTGTAACATTTTAAATGAACTCTGTATAGAAAGTCGCCTAAATTATTGTCACACTGGTTAAAAGGATTTGAGTACCGTATTTTCCCTTGTTTTTGTGAGGAACAAATTAATCATCTGCACCAAATTGCTGCCTGGTCTCAAATAAACGCCTGGTCTGTTAAGTGACTGAAACAAACGCCCCGGCTCTTATTTGGTATTTTACAGTATGTATAATATGTAATATATAAAACTATACACAGCACCTTGACAAACCAGATGAAATGTGCAGTAGTTTCATGAGCGGTATGCACGCTGATTGTGTTGTGATCACGCTCTGAAGGGGTAGTGACTTAGTGCTGGGAGGGGAGGGTCAAAAACATAGCATCTAAATCTAAATATTAATGTAAAACGTGCAAAAATGTCCACTTCACTTATTTACATATATATAAGCATAAAGTGTTATATTTGTTGATGAAATTGCCGACGTCAGACATGTCATAATATTGTTATGGAATATACATAACACCAAACACATCTGTCAGGTTAGATAACCTTTCTATTCTGTCTCATCTGAGCAGCCAGTGTTTGATGTGTTTGATGGGGCCCCTCACGCCCCCCTGACGTCCATCTGCACAAACGGCCTCTCCGTGTCAGATGTGGCCTGATTTATTCCGTGTCCGTACGATCAGCGTTAGCCTGCTTCTCATGACTAATGACATTTGAAGAGGCCTTTAGCGCTAGCACCGTGCATGAGGCTAATTGGTGGTCCCCAGCACAGCACTCTCCTCTCCCGGTGGTGGAATCGGCGGGTTAGCGTTTATGGATGTGTGCAGCTGAGCCGGCTGGAGAGGGACCCCAAGGCAGCGCCGGAGGGCCAGGCTCTGTGTGTCTATGCCATGTTAGCACGGGCCACAGCTGCAGGTGAGTCCACAGGGCATTTTACTCACTTCACTCAGGAAAGATAGAAACTGCAAAATATAATGTTTTGTGACGATATTAAAGAAGACATGTGCTTGTGTCTGCTGCATAGCTCTAATGAGACCTATGGATCACTATAGAATAGAATAGAATAGAAAAACTTTATTGTCTGTCACACAAAAAAGCATTGGCAGAAATGTATAATCTGAACATTATAACATGTTATATTGATCTAAAACAATGTAATAAAAGAAACACGTCCTCTGGCTTCCAGGCTAGAAAAGGGCGTCGCCCAGTGGGAGCTGTCGTCGCCGTAAACATCATCACAACAAAGCTGTGGGCCCCTCCTGTAGATAGCTGCACATCACATTAGAGAGCTTTTTTTTTTTTCATTTGCACCAAAATGACTACACAACACTGCTGAACCCATATGTGTATCACCAATTCAGAAACTTTGATTGGATAATGTAAAGTACAGAGCAGTAGGTGTGCACCGATCGCAGTGGAATAGGGAGTTGGATGAAGATTAAAGATTGGTCAAACACGCACCGATCACCCCAAATACAACTTTAAGAGGGTGAATGAGAAGGGGAAACAACTGCTGCTGTAACATGTAAAGGCTCTGATAATATATAATAGATCTGCTTTAACTGTGCACCTTGTGACTATTCTATGAAATGTTCCGGAGTGTAGCATTACACATATCTAATATTTATTTAATCGTGGGTGCTTTTCTTGCTCAAAAACCTTCCTTCAGGGTTGGTGGGGTTGCCGCACAGATCAAGCTAAAAACCATGTCTGCTCATGATAAAACTGACTGAGCTAAAAGAGGAAACCTGATCACAGAATTGATCCGTTGCGTTTTGGACGGTGAGACTGTGCGATCGTCAGTTGTCCAGACGTGGTCTCGGGACACTTCCATCACAGTGAAAGTGGCGTCAGGACGATGGCTGAAATGTCTGGATCGCAAAATCAGTGTCCAGATGATCACAGTGAACCCTTCAATGAAAAACATGATGGTGCTTCATGAATAAGAACATTCCAAACATTCACATGGGTTAAACTGAAGCCCGTTTCAAAATATTCCACCTTTTGAGACATTTTCATTCCCTCTTGTGCATTTCCATTATACTTACTAGAAATTTCCCTCGCCTTTTCTCCAGGCCCCTCCTTGGTCCATACCATCGGCAGCCAGTTGTCCTGTAAATGAAATAAACTTTGAATCATTGCAGGGAGCGGTCCTCTCTGCAATGTGCATTTTCATATAGAACACATGGTTTGTGCTACACTTCTGTTTCTCTCCTCATTTGTGGATCAGTTCTTGTACATAGGCTATTGGTTTAGTTTTTATAAGCCCGTTGTAATAAGACGGGACGTATTATGGTATGGCGCTGTCCGTCCGTCCGTCCGTCCGTCCGTCTGTGGACACTTCAAAGCTTTGTAGTATCTTTAAGTTCTGTTGCTGCGATCTGATTGGTGGAATTCCGATTCTAGAATGTGATGATGTCATACTCATACTCCTACTGCAAGAGCCAGATTTCCCTATTGATTATCCGTCTGTCCGTCTGTCCGTCTGTCTGTGGACAATTTCTTGTCCGCGCTCTCACTCGACAACCGTCTCACCTAGGAATGTCAAACTTCCAAACTGCACCAACAATTCATCTTTAACTAGGTTTGACAAATTCTAACTTAATTCTATATACAATAATTCAAAGTACGGGCGTATTTTGCCCCGCTGGAGGAGCTCTTGTTATTTTTATGGAAGATCACTTCTGAATTTCTGCGCTGAATTTCTTACTTTGAATTTTTAATGCTGAAAAAGCATGTTTGAGTTATTTTACTCTGAATTGCTAGTTTTCAGATGGCATCACACCATTATAAAAGCCATTATTATTTAATGCAGGCGGGGGCTGCTAAAATGCAGACTTTTTTTTGTAATATAGCGATGTCTTGGGTCTAGTCGGTAATAGAAATAGTTCAACATTAAAGAATTTACTTCAGAATATTTGCAGTAAATAGACTTAAAGACATAAACCTGCTCTTGCCCCCTTTGAGAGCTGTGATGACATCATCACATTTCCATTGTCAATGTTTTTAAAAGTAAAAGTATTTTAAGAAAGTACAGTCTGAACCAAAGTAAGTATAGGGTCGTGGGCGTGTACTGATGGCGGTGAAAACAGGGTAGATTGGAGCAGTGACGTCTTGAATACAGGAGAATCAAGATGACTCATGCCCGGATCACTTTAAATACAACTTCAGACGGTAAATGAGAAGGGGAAACAATTACAGCACGTTCAAAAGCTTTGAAAAGACAATGTGGCATAATAGGTCCGCTTTAACTTTTAACACATTGTCAAAACACTGTCAAATACGCACTATTAACAGTACTGCACTTGTCAGACGTTTTTCATTTCTGGTCTGATGGGACAGTGCATTATCTCCTGTGGACACTTGTATTGAACATCCGATTTTTCCTCTACTCTCTCTTAATGCGGTGTGGTCCACAAATGGGTCGCCATGCCAACGCACTTTAGAGACAGACATTTTGTGCTTTCCTTTGGCAGAATCCTTCCAATTACTGTCCACAGCCCATTTCTGACTATAGTTTATTAGCTTCAAGACATATTGGAAATGTTTTGTTTTCGTAGTCTATACAGTCCAATTAAAAAGTTAACCATAGTCACAGCAGAGGATATTTACGTTCTTGTCAATTCCACGCAGACTAAACAGAGAGTTAAGTGAGTAAAAAGTGTTTATTGGATGGATACAACTTGCAAAAATATGAGTTATTCTGAACTCTGCATCTAAATAATGTTTACAGAGAAAAAACATTCAGTATTAATAATAACCTTGTATCCATAAAGGTTCTGTTAGACAAAACTGACTTGAGTGCTTCAGCTCACGACAACTACAATTGAGATGCAGTGGTTTGATTCTCCCAGATCCCAGTGTGTACTAGGATCAATGGTGCATGTAACAGTGCCAGTCAGTAACAATAAGAGCAGATTAGGAGAGGCATTCAACTACATGAGGTAAGAAACAGCAAAAAAACGTGTTCACTCACTCTACAGTCTGTTACCATCAGGACGGAGGTTCAGGTCCCTCTCACTTAAAACTAAGAGGGCCACGGCCAGTTTTATTCCCTCCTCCATTCGCCTGTTAAATGGCTGATGAAGCCACATGGTAAAGCTAATCTGCATTGGGGAAGTGAGAGGTGCTGTTATGGATGTATCTTTTATTGATCTATTTATTATTATGCATTTGATGAATGTGCTTTTTATTAATGTTTGTGTGGAGTCTTCACTTGTGCTGGTGCTCTGTCTGCAAACGAAGTTCCTAACGGATAAATAAAGTTATTTGAATTGAAAAACGTGTTACTACTCAAACTTGCATGGATGGATGGCATATACAACCTCATGTGTTTGATGAGGGGAAAATGTTATACAAAGGTATACAAATTTGGTAGAAAGCTCCAAAAAGGTTGGTTTTAGAAGTTATTTACAAGTAGGTAAATCTGTGTAACGAGCCCCTTGCTCTTACAAACCCTTTGACACATTGTTCATAGCCACGTACATTCATTTGCGTGCGTTAGAGCAGTGTTTTACAGGCAGTCGAGTGAAGCTGGGATGGACGGCACAGCACAGCCAATCAGAGCGCTGGGGCCGGTACCCCGGCTTTAATGATTTTCTGTCTTGGAGTGAGCCTCGGTGTTAATCAGTGCAGTCAATACTATAGACTATGTGCTATTGTGAATGATATTAAAAGTTATAGCTTCCTTAATAAACGGATAATAAATACTATAGATAGCTATAGAGATTTTTTCGACCACGTTATAATGTTGTTCCCTCATCAAAAACATGCCTGAAAAGGTTTTAGACGTCTAGATAGTTTGGAATTTTTCGCATGAGTCTGTATATCCCCGTCAGCAGTGTTGCACATCACCACAAACTTACGGGGGAAGAACTCGGCTCAGCGTCCACTGAGCCGAGTTCTTCCCCCGTTTTGGTGCTGATGAAAGTGTCCGGCAAGTTGTTTTCTTCTCAAAACAATATGTGTTCAAAAGAGTGACACGTTTGCATCACAAAACGTGAACCACAAAAAAAAGTCAGACCTCATAATCGCTTGGTACTATTTTCTCTCCGCTCATATCACTGTGCGATGCCTCCAGGTGAAGCTGCACACGAATCCAACAGTTTTTTCAGCAGTTAGGGCAGTGCTCTTCTGCGTCGCGACAGTCAATGGTCTGAGCACATATACACTGCCGAACTACTGAAAAAACTGTTGGATTCATGTGCGGCTTCACCTGGAGGCGGCGCAGTGATGTGAGCGGAGAGAAAATAGTACCAAGCGATTATGAGGTCTGACTTTTTCGTGGATCACGTTTTGTGAGGCAGATCTGTCACTCTTTGAACACAGATTGTTTTAGTAAGAAAAACACTTTATTTTTATGAGTGAAACTTGGGAAGAACTCGGCTCACCGGACGCTGTCGGGAGGTAAGTCAGTGTTGATGCGACACTGCTGACGGGGACGTACAGATTCATGTCAAAAAACCCCAACTATTAGTTTAAGTAATCTAGTGATCTCTCTTCTCTAGTGAACCCTCCTTGCATATAAAACATGTTGATGTGCTGTTTTTTGGCAAATATAGCATTTTTAAAACAATAAAAGATAACCTGGTGATCTAAATATATTTTGCATTAGCGGTTAATATCCTATAGAAGTAAAACTCCTCCTCTTTAAAAAAAAAAAGATACAGACCATCAGTGATACCAGTTGCAAAAGTAAAAGTTTGGATCCAAGAACAAACAGTAAATATAAATCGGGGCTCGTCCAGGATTTTGACAATAATGTATCCTAATATCCTAAAAAAATGTTATCCAATAAGTGAAGTGACTGAAAGAGTGTGCAATTCCAGTCAAAGATAAAACAGTGAGCACTTTGTTGTAACTTTATGGTCCCTACACTTTCCACACATTACACCAGGGATCTGTAAGCACCAGGCTCCTGGCTAAAAGCTAATGGGATAAGCTCCAATACCCAGGACACCAGAAACTATGCAAATAATAAAGCAGCAACAATTTAGTAATTCACCAAAGCATGAAGGAAAACCCAGTGTTACTTTAGAGAAACTTTAAATCACCCACTTTTAGTCTAACTTGTAAAACAGCCATGTGACTGTCTGGGAGAGAATCTCACATGCGTTTAGGGCCTAGTACAACGTCCATGTTTTTTTCAGGTTTAAGATGTAATTGAGAGTCGCCCAGGTTTGTGTCCTTCTTGTAGACACTGAGTATCAGTCTAACTAACAACAGTGAGTGTGAACAGAACTGGACTAAGTACTGAACCCTGCGACACACCCTATGATATTTAAAAAAAACAACAACAACTGTGTTCTATGACAAAGGCATGTTTGCATCTGTTGAATGTCTTAAGATTAAAATGTGAAATTTGTTAAACCTTTTAGCCCTATTATTTCCATGCATCAAAATTCCACATGGATATTTTGTGTTCCTTCGACTTAAAAAAGGTCAGAAAACGTCCCAGGAGTAAACGCTTTTGCCCCGTTTTACCAGAATGAGTTCAGCTTTCAATATCTGGCAGTTGTTCAGCATTACTGTGTGTATTAATGTGGAATAACAGTTGAAAGAGAAGAAAAACACAAAAACACACACACACACACAAAGAAAAAGCACCGAAAAACCACTTGTAAACTACCGCCACTCTCTCCAGATCTCTGCCACTCTGCACTCGATACTACAGGCTCTGTGACAGGTACTGGAGAAATGTACCGTAATAACCCAATATGGGTAGAAAGCACAACTTCTCTGCTTTCAGGACCTGTTGGAATTTTTTCAATAGTGCACTGTACACTGAACAAAAATATAAATGCAACACTTGTTTTTGATCCCATTTTTCGTGAGCTGGACTCAAAGATCTAAAACTTTTTCTACATACACAAAAGGCCATTTCCCTCCAATACTGTTCACAAATCTGTCTAAATCCGAGTTAGTCATTTTTATTTATAATTTGTAAGATGTCCTCTGTAATGGACGCCTGGGACATTTTGGTGTTAAATCCATGTGAAGTTAACAACGGAACAAAAACAACTTTTCTGATGACCAACATCTCTGACAAGCTTCTACGGTGGCCTCAAAAGTTTTTAGACTCCCTTTGAAATTTGAATTATTTATTTTTTTATCATAGTGCAGCCACAAACTAAGTTCTGTTGAGTTCATTTTTGATCCTGGACACAATAGTACCCTATACCACTTATACCCTAGTCCCCAAAACAAAACGAAACAAAGATAGGCTGGTTAACTCAATGTCCGCTATAAAGGACACACATTAATGGGCCGGGTCTCAGGAGGCTATAGAGCTGCTTAGACTCCTGTCCTCCATTTGAATTTATGACATCAAATTCTAGAAACCTACATGTGTGCAGACGACATCAGTGGCGACATCGTTCCGTTGACCTGAGCTGACAGGTCAAAACAGACGATCACATTCTCAAAGCTTTTACGCATTCACTTTACATCTGCGCCTCCTCCCATCTCCATCTCGCCCTCTCATTTGTGCATACAGACAGAGCCTAGCCTGTCTCCTCCTCCGCCCCCTCCACTCACAGCACAGGCCCTCACATTCACCAGTGGAATTTTCCGACGCTATAACCTTTAGGCAGATTTAATACCAAAGTTCCCCCGCTCTTCCAACTCGCTTTTTGTTGCTGTAAATTCTGTCTCACTGCTCACTTAATTTCCATTTCCGACTTGGATTCCGACTGAGGATACAGACCGCAGACAATCCATACCCGCTTTAATAACGCTGAGAGCGCCGAGAACAATGATTTAGACGCACTAAATAGATGCCGCGTGTAATCAAGTTTGCATACGCGATGTGGGGAGCTCGCCGGAGTGTGCTGGCTTTCAAATGGAAATGCAACCCCGCCAACTTAAATCATTTAGTGCCTTTTACTTGAAGCATATCTCCGCCAACTATAAATCACAAGGTTGCCGCATCCATTAGCAAATTGGCTGCGCCGTAGTGGGGAGGGGGAGGAAGAGGGGGAGTGCGGTGGTGCTCCGTTCTAATCAAAAGTTGCACGGCGAGGAGGGGGAGGAGGCTCGCCAGACACTGCGGCACTTGGGGAGGCCGTAAAAGTGAGGTCACGGAGAACACAAGGCTACAATGGGGCTTTTGATCAGATGCTCGGGACAGTGCTTGGGATTCAGAAATGTTTCCCACCATGGAATCTAGCCGTTGTTTGCTGTGAAAGGAGTGAAATGTCACAAATGATGGTGGAAGTGGAAGTGGAAAATGTATCATTTTAATGGAAATTGGCTGGTCTTTCTGGTGCGGAAGGGTGAAGGATGTTGGTTGATTTGGTTGAGATATGGATCTGTGATGAGGATTTGTGGTCCAGAATATGCTGGACCTGTTCACATCAACAACATTCATTTTGATTTTAGTGCACTGTTTAAAAAGGACATTCATCATAGTATGATTCAGAGCAGAAGTGGAGCAGAGGGAAGAGTTCACTCTCCCACCCTTCAAACACATACTTACATAAACTAATCATTATCCAGTCACTAAGGGCACTTATGTAGCAGAGCTGCCCTGGGTAGACTTAAGGCCAATCTGGCAAACCTAGGCTCCCCGACCAGCCCCAATCCCTCGTCTTCATGTATATTTTTGGCAGACTACGTGTCAAGCAGCGCAATGCTGCCATTCACTGGAACCAATCATTCTCACTCAAAAGGCACTGGGCCACTGTAGCTGCTTCAGATAGTACGCTGTTAGTCTTATAACTGTTGTTATTGGTTCTTTGGGAAGACGTGGCCGGTCCTCAGACAAGATTAAGGTGTCACTGGCTGGAGATTGGCAGCCATGTCTCTGTCAGTCAGCCACAGGGCAGCTGTGACTGCAGTCTTACCACCACTCTGTAAATGGATATGTCATGAATTATTCATGAATTTAATTAATCATTGAATTTATATAGCACCTTTCAAGACACCCAAAGTGCTACAGAGCATTCTTTATTCTCTACACAGTCAGTGGTGGCAAACTACTATTATAGCCACAGTTGCAGACTGACGGAAGTGAGGCTCCAATCTGCCACTCTGACCACCATCATTCACTCACACTCCACTTTCATACTAGGCAATGTGGGTGATGTGCCTTGCCTAAGGATACAACGGCAGTTTTTATCACTGGTGCCCCCCGTGACACCTGGAATTCCCAGTGTTCTCTCATCCAAGTACTGTCCAGGCCCAGCCCTGCTGAGCTTCTAAGATCTAATGAGGTCAGTCTTTGTTGAAACAGTGACTTGTTTATGCATTGCAGATTTCAAATACAAAAGTTCTGGTATCAATCGCATTCTTTTCACTTCCACTTCATGAAGGCTCGGATCCAGAACACACACTTCTATAATATTTTACAAAGATGTGAGTCTGGTCACTGTTAAATCTCCGAGAGATCAGATGGACATGATTGACAGGTGGATTAGCCAGTCACGGATTATGGCATATGGTCCATCTTTATCCAAACAAATATGGCTGCTTACAAGGAAAATAGAATGTCACAGGA
Organism: Odontamblyopus lacepedii; assembly: GCA_034769755.1. Taxonomy (NCBI): domain Eukaryota; kingdom Metazoa; phylum Chordata; class Actinopteri; order Gobiiformes; family Gobiidae; genus Odontamblyopus; species Odontamblyopus lacepedii. The sequence goes on from CM068364.1 coordinate 35,934,786, forward strand.
GACTGAAAAACATGGCAGATTTCTGCAGAATCAATGCGTGACACACTAAACTGAGGTTAAGGAGATGTAATTTTGTTTGTAAATGATAGATGACCAATGGGCTCCTAACTTTCACATGTATCACAGAACTAAACAAACAGTGGTGATCAGACTGACATCCCAGAGCTTCAGTTGAAATGTACACTTTCTCACCACTCAGAGTCAGCGCTGGTTCAGGGCCAGTGCTCCAAAGACACTGAGCGAAAAGCAACAGCAGCCATCACTGTCTGAAGAGTCCACGCTCTCTCAACGTGAAACCACAGCTCCACTGTCCGTGTGGTCTCCGCTCTGCTACATGTGCTCCTCTTCTACCCCCATTCTGTCAGAACCTCTCAGCACACACTTCCAACATCTCCCTCCATCTCCATCTCTTCTTTTTAGACTCATTTGGAGAAGCTTTTTGTATGTGGCTGAGTGCTAGGCTCCTTCCAGGCAGCCTTTTTCCTGAAACACGCATTACGCTGAGTAGCCAGCACCGTTGTGAGTACAAAGACTGAGACAAGAGGAGGAGAAATGGGGCCAATTAGGGGCCTGGAGCGTGGCTTGCGATCCAGCCGGTCCGGGCCACTGGTTAGCGTGGATGTGTGTATTAATGTGTGTAGGGGTGTGTGTGTGAATAGGTGTCTGTAGGGCCTGTGCATTATAGGAAGAAAGAGTAGAACCATGTGCGGAAGTTCATTATTTCTATTTTAGTGTGTGATATTACTGGAAGCTGCCTCGGATATAAATTATGGAAATGACTATTGTGGGTTATAGTGCAAAGACCAAAGACTGCAGCTGGTGTCCCCTGTGACCTGATATGAAATGAAGAAAAGGGTATTTTTAGCATCCATGTGCAATATAGAAAAGAGACATTATTAAGTATACTGTGTATTATTAGATGTATGATACAGTACAGTATAGGAGGGCAGAGATGTTATTATAAAAACTGGGATTTTTCCTTCTTACAGAAAATGAAGTACTGCAAGTACTGCAAGTATTGTCTTCCACAAATTACTATATCAATAACTTATTTAGTGCATTTTTACTGTTTTTCATCCAGTGAAGTTTAACAAACAATAAAAAAAAAAAAATCATCTCTCTTTTATCTCTGCTATGTATTGGTGCAGAGGCTGTGATTAGAAACAACACGGTTTGAATATTACACATAGTTCAGGTTGCATTTTATTGCCCCTCTGGAAACATTTGTCCTCTACATTTGACCCATCCTTTTAGGCCGTTGGACAAACTGTGAAGAGCCGAGGGCGCCGCTGTGTCGCGCCCGGGGAGCAACCTTCAGATCTTGAGCTAGGCTCAGTCAGAGAGCTGAACAAAGAACCTTTCTGCTGTGAGTGGATAATGCTACCCACAATGCACAGAGCCGTGTACATGGGGTCACAGATATTGCATTGTATTACGCAGGACAGAGAGAAGTTGAATTTGGGGACAAGAATCTGCAATTGACTATTTAAACAGAATGAAAGAGTAATAAACATGACTGAGTTGACTTGGTTCCCATCAAAGCAGTCAATATATGTACAATTGTAAAATAATGTTAACAGATATATTCCAAATATTAGAAGATTGAAACAAAGCTCAGATCCTATTGCAAGTGAGAAATTGACAAAAGGGGCACCTTTGGGAATTAGCCAATTCAGTACTTTATAATAGAGGACTATTTTGAAATGATTTCAACTGTTCAACAAGTGAAACTGTAAAACGATGGTGGGAGAAGTTCCATAACCAAACTCTGGAACATTTTCTATGGAGATAGATCCATTTTACGGCCACACTGTGGAACACCATAAACAAAAGAACAACATTTACCTTCCTGCAGGCCAAATACGAGTCAGGCTTGTGGCGATGCAAGCCTGCTTATCATAAGGAATTCAATTTGCAAGGAAAAACAAAAGAACATGCTTTTATTTTAGTTTTTGTCTCAGCAGTTACACACTGGAGCTTTAAGTAAAGTACAGATACCTAAAAATGTTATTCAAGTAAACTACTTTAACTTTATATACTAGTTACTTCCCACCACTGCTGAAATGACGCGTGAAAAAGTCTAAAACCAAATTTATGTCCAATAACAGCCATTAAACTAAATCTAAATACAGAAGCTTGTGTGCGATGGGTCAATTAGGCACTTCCGTATATTAAATTCTGCACGACTACAGAGATGTCAAAAAAGTGTGCGTTTCTTTCTAAAGTAAACTTCAGAACAGTCTAATTGGCTCTATCCTGCGCTCACTTCTTTGGTCTAAAACCTAAACGCGATTGTTGACGTTGGTTAGTGCTGCGCGTGGAATTCATGTGACAGTTTGATAACATCTTTCATCTGCTCCCCGACGGTAAAAGTGATGGAGCCGGGGAAGAAAAACCAGGAGAGATAATCGCGCGCTGGTTGTTTGGCGCGCACTGTCATGGCAGAGGGAAATCGCATTGCCCGTCTCTACATTCCGTATGATCAAAGTTAGCAGATCAAACGCCAGAGAGACGCCACCTATCCTACGGCTCCTACGAACGCCGTCTGGAAAACTCACAATTACTCATCCGTGTTATGGAGGGAGATTGTGGCTCGCTGCAGAGATGTTGTAGACCTGGACGACAATATTTCTCAGTTTTGTTGGTTCGTTCCTGTACTCCTAAACAAACAAAGAAGGGAAAAGTCTATTTTACAGCTCAGGGCTGAAACTGCAGGGTTCACACTTCACTTCACACTCCAATAGTCTGGTTCTGTTTGGGCCCAGATTCAGTCCTGATGTAGATTTGCTTTAATCCTGTTCTAGAGCTGCTTTAGTCTTGGTCTTGGTCTAGTTCAGCTATCGTTCCATGTTTAGTCTCAGTTTAATCCGATTTAAATAAACGTAAAGCATAACTTAGGAACATTCTCCATGGAGATGGATTTTGATAGATCTGTTTTATGCCATGCCGTGGAAGAACAACATGGCAAGAAGCAGGAGAGTCAGGTTTGTGGAGATGCAAGCCCACTCATAGTAAGGACACGTTTTTTTTCCCTTCTTTTTCAATAAAAACATCCAAAATAAAAAATGAATGATGAACAAGATTAAATACTAAAAGTCTTTAATCTTGTTTATGTATTGCTTTGTTTTTTTGCCAAAAGGTTACTTGGTGGGGCTTTAAATGTGTAAAACCTGTAATTTTAAAGTCACAATGGATAACTTTTTAGCCAAAAATATTCCAAAATAAAAGTATTTTGATGTAAAACTTGCTTGCATCTCTGTCCTGCAGAACACTGCAAAAAGCAATTTCTAGGTAAGTTTAAATGACTTAAATTAAGAATATTTCACTTGATTTCAGTTGATTTCACTTGAGAAGTAAAATGATCTACCAATGGAATAAGATATCTTTTTAAAAATTCTTTCTTATTTTTTACACAAAAAGTCTTGTTCCATTGGTAGATAATTTTCTTTGCCATGTGAAATTTATTCAAATCAAGATAACATTTTATTAATGCAAGTAATTGTCACTTTTTATTTTGATTTTAGTTTTTGCAGTGTGCTTGTTTCCATGGAAATTTTGGCTATAATCTTCCACTGTGGGTTGTTTCCAGATTCTAGAATGTGATGATGTTTCCCTCTTAATTACATTGTACTTTATCATGAAATATTCAAAAGGTAAATGCACAAATATTGAACTTGGTGTTTTCTATTACTGACTAAACCCAAGAACTCAATGTATTACAACATAATTTTGCATTTTTACATTTTTTTATTTTAGCTGTCCCCCATCTGTATTCATTAATATTGGCCCATAGAGCTGTGTTGTCATCTGAAACTCTGCAATAAGGCATAAAATCTTCATGGAGAACGTTCTGAAATATGGGTTTAACTTTCTACTTCCATTTCCTTTAAAAAGCTGTGTTTCTTTACCAATACACCGCATGTCTGCTAATGAACAGCACAATAAAGCAGAGTGATGCTAACACGAGCGCAGGGACAGATCCAGGACTCATGAGCTCTGCGGCGCTAATCAAACCTCTTCATCTGGACTGGATCCGGCTCTGCTCAAAGTCAGTCCGGTCTGCACCTGTGTGTGTAGGTGTGTGTGTGTGTGTGTGTGGGTCCAGTTGGATTTCATTTCAGAGTGTGATGCAGGTACACCTATGGGGGTAGTTTTGTTCCTTTTTTATTCAAACAAAGACAAAAAATCCAAACAAAATATACAGCTTTGAAAACAAAAAAAAAACATGTTTACATTTTTAAGCTGGAAAAATATTTGATTGAGTTCTGATTTTCTTTCATTTTAAATGTGAAATCTTTGATTGCGGCCCAAGGTTTTGTTTGCAAGTCGAAAAGTTTTGAACCTCAAAATCTTTTGCAAACCAGGAACGTTTGCTTGCAAGTTCAAATGAACGCGATGGGCGGGATCTTAAAGACGAGAAAGGGTGGATTTCTATTGGTAGCTTGCCTCTGATTGACTGTTGGGCTGGTGCCTGCCCCTCCCGCCAACTCTTCTACTGCCTATCTGCCAAGTTACCCCGCCCCCTGAAGACGGTGTGTGAGTGGGAAGAAGTCCGTTGGTGGGAAATTGGAAGGTAAGTCGCTATAATGAAATAGTTTAAAATTCTAAACAGCAAGACCGTTGTATTGTAAAGATATTTGAATATAAATGTTTCCCTTGTCAGTGATACCTAGAATGCAGTGGGCGTCTGTTTTGCGCAAGCAAGACGGTGCACCAATTTACCTCATTTACTGGGCTAATACTAGAGACGTTACCTAGCTAGCTACCTAGAGAACCCCAGCACGGTTAAACTTAGACCTTGTTGTGTAAGAGCTTCAGCTATTTTGATTTGGTACAGAAATTACTAAAACCCGCTCAGTTAAGAGCGAGCTAGGCCTCTTACATGCTACCCAGCTAACACGGTTACGTTGTCACAACATTGCAGATTAGTGAATTCATGACCACACATACGTTGTAGCTACAGTACCTCCTGGCGTGGTAGTAAAAATAATAATAAATAAGGAACAAAACTACCCCCATAGTACACCAGCTGAAAGTAAATGCTGTCTGTTCTGCTTTTTTACAGGTTTCTTAGTCACTTAGTCTTGTTCCTGGATGCTCTACAATATATTTGACTAGAACGTGTCTTTATGTCAGTCCATGCCCTTGGTTAAAAGGTTCCATTTGTCAGTGGCTAAATCAGAACATAAGATTTTCACCACACACATAGGTCAGTATTTGGTTAGAACTCACCATCTGATAAATCAAATACACAAATCTGTTTCGAGGACACAAGTACAGCATTCACCTGTGTATGACTGAACCGCTCACCTTTAGGTCAGTGGATCTTGTGGCTCTACCTTTTTTATTATGTCGAGAGGAGCACAGTGTTTGTAAAAAATACTTTAAATATTTATTATTATTATTATTATTTAATATAATTTAGTTACAGAATATGGAATACCTGCTTTTAAATGTATAGGATGTCCCAAAAAATTTACATCATTTCACAGGCCAATAATTTTGGCAATTCTTGTTGAATTAATCTTAAATTTTGAATGTATAGAAACAGATCAAGATTTTATATTTAATGTTTTATTTTTCTTCTGTTTCCAGGTAGAGCCGTTCACTCCCAAACAGAAGTAATTTTGCGTTTTGAAATCTGCGCCACACACTCGCCCAAGACTGTGCAGCTTCATTGCAAAATCTGGAAAAACTTCACGAACTGGCAAACAAATTTGGACTTGTTATCGATGATTTAAAGAGGAACGCTGCTGATACGTGGACCAACATCAGAAGAGAAGGTCGACCAAGTTTGTGAAACCTCAAGAAATCCATAAGGAGAACAAGTTTGGAAACCCAGATTCCTCGAATGACGATTTGGTGTTTCTTAAAGTTTCTGTAACATCAACACAGAATTTTTGACATTTTCGATCGTCATCTGCTCTTAAAGCCTGAAGGAGCTGCAGACTATAGGGTTTATTTTCCAATTGTTTCCTCAGGATACGCCAAACCGTCATTCACTACTGTCTTTGGTGACTCAACCTGAAAACAGAACAAAAATAAAACATTAAATATAAAATCTTGATCTGTTTCTATACCTTCTGCGAACATTTAACGTTATTTCAGAATTGCCAAAATTAGCCTGTGAAATGAAAATATAACAAGTACCGTGACCAAATCAGGGCACTGTATTCTCAATATCTTGGCACTGAGTTGCATCACATTATAGTGTTAAAAAATGCAACACACTCCATTGGATTGTTGTTTCTCCAATTCTTATGCTTATCTTATCCATCCATCCATCTTCTTCCATTTATCCGGGGCCGGGTCACGGGGGCAGCAGTCTAAGCAGGGGCTCCCAAGCTTCCCTCTCCCCAACCACTTCCACCAGCTCCTCCGGACGGACCCCGAGGCGTTCCCAGGCCAGCCGAGAGACATAGTCCCTCCAGCGTGTCCTGGGCCTCCTACCAGTGGGACATCTCCAGAACACCTCCCGAGGGAGGCGTCCAGGAGGCATCCAGAGCAGATGCCCGAGCCACCTCAGCTGGCTCCTCTCAATGTGGAGGAGCAGCAACTCTACTCCGAGCTCCTCCCGTGTGACCGAGCTCCTCACCCTATCTCTAAGGGAGCGCCCGGCCACTCTGCGAAGGAAACTCATTTCGGCCGCTTGTATCCGCGATCTCGTCCTTTCGGTCATTACCCAGAGCTCATGACCATAGGTGAGGGGAGGAACGTAGATTGAGGTAAATCGAGAGCTTCGCCTTTCAGCTCAGCTCCTCTTCACCACAACGGTCCGATGCAGCGACTGCATCACTGCCGACGCTGCACCGATCCGCCTGTCAATCTCACGCTCCATCCTCCCCTCACTCGTGAACAAGACCCCAAGATACTTGAACTCCTCCACTTGAGGCAGAGACTCCCCACCCACCCGGAGAGGGCAATCCACCTTTTTCCGGTCGAGAACCATGGCCTCGGATTTGGAACAGCTGATTCTCATCCCGGCCGCTTTACACTCGGCTGCAAACCGCCCCAGTGCTGCAGGTCCTGGTTCGATGGAGCCAACAGGACAACACCATCCGCAAAAAGCAGCGATGAAATCCTGTGGTCCCCGAACTGGACCCCCTCCGGCCCCTGGCTGCACCTAGAAATTCTGTCCATAAATACAATGAACAGAACCGGTGACAAAGGGCAGCCCTGGCGGAGTCCAACATGCACCGGGAACAGGTCTGACTTACTGCCGGCAATGCGAACACAGCTCCTGCTCCGGTCATACAGGGACCGGACAGCCCTTAGCAAAGGGCCCCGGACCCCATACTCCAGGAGCACCCCCCACAGGGCACCACGAGGGACACGGTCGAATGCCTTCTCCAGGTCCACAAAGCACATGTGGACTGGTTGGGCAAACTCCCATAAACCCTCAAGCACCCGATGGAGGGTGTAGAGCTGGTCCAGTGTTCCACGACCAGGCCGAAAACCACACTGCTCCTCTTGAATCTGAGGTTCAACTATCGGCCGAACTCTCCTCTCCAGTCCCCTGGCATAGACTTTACCGGGGAGGCTGAGGAGTGTGATCCCCCTGTAGTTGGATACCCTCCCCTTCCTTTTTATACAGAGGGACCACCACCCCGGTCTGCCAGTCCAAAGGTACTGTTCCCGACTGCCACGCGATGTTGTAGAGACGTGTCAGCCAAGACAGCCCCACAACATCCAGAGACTTAAGGATCTCAGGATGGATCTCATCCACCCCCGGAGCCTTGCCACCGAGATTTCCAACCACCTCAGTGACTTCAGCCAGGGTGATGGACGAGTCTGCCTCTGGGTCCCCAGCCTCAGCCTCCTCTTCGGAGGACGTGACGGTGGGATTGAGGAGATCCCCAAAGTATTCCTCCACCGCCCGACAACATCCCCATTCGAGGTCAGCAGCTCTTCCCCCGCACTGTAAACAGTGTTGGTGAAGCACTGCTTCCCCCTCCTGAGGCGCCGGACGGTTTGCCAGAATTTCCTTGGGGCCTCCATGACCCGAGTTTTTGCCTCTGCAACCACCCGAGCTGCAGCACACTTGGCCCGCCGGTACCTGTCAGCTACCTCAGCAGTCCGCCGAGCCAGTAAGGCCCGGTAGGACTCCTTCAGCTTGACCTTACTTCCGGTGTCCAACACTGGGTTTGGGGATTGCCGCCACGACAGGCACCACAGACCTGACGGCCACAGCTACGAGCGGCTTCATTGACAATGGAGGCCGAGAACAAAGCCCACTCGGACTCCATGTCCCCAGCCTCCCCCGGGAGAGCTTCTCCCGGAGGTGTGAGTTGAAGGCCGCACTGACAGAAGGTTCCACCAGATGTTCCCAACAGACCCTCACAATACGCTTGGGCCTGCCAGGTCTTTCCGGCTTCCTCCTCTGCCAGCGGACCCAACTCACCACCAGGTGGTGATCAGTTGACAGCTCTGCCCCTCTCTTCACCCGAGTGTCCAAGACACACAGCCGGAGGTCAGATGACACGACAACAAAGTCGATCATCGACCTCCGGCCTAGGGAGTCCTGGTGCCACGTGCACCGATGGACCCCCTTGTGCTTAAACATGGTGTTCGTTATGGACAACCTGTGACTAGCAGGGGTTCAGATCAGGGAGGCCGTTCCTCCCAATCACCCCTCTCCAAGTGTCACTGTCATTGCCCCAGTCCCCCAGTAGAACTACGGAGATCCCGGTTGGTGCACCCTCCACTACCCCTCCCAGAGACTCCAAGAAGGCTGGGTCCTCTGCACTGCTGTTCGGCCCGTAGGCCGACATCACAGTGAGAGACCTGTCTCCGACCCGAAGGCGCAGGGACGCGACCCTCTTGTTCACCGGGGTGAACTCCAACACGCAGCGGCTGAGCTGTGGGGCAATGAGCCCACACCAGCTCACAGCCGCTCCCCGCGGCCAACGCCAGAGAAATGGAGAGTCCAACCCCTCTCAAGGAGTTGGGTTCCAGAGCCCAAGCTGTGCGTGGAGGTGAGGCCGATTATATCTAGCTGGTAACACTCAACCTCCCGCACAAGCTCAGGCTCCTTCCCCCCCAGTGAAGTGACATTCCATGTCCCCAGAGCTAGTCTCCATGTCTGGACATCTGGTCGCCGAGGCCCAGATCTCTTTGCACCCGGCCCTTACGGCTCCTCCCGCGGATGGTGGGTCCAGGGGAGGGCAGTCCCATGTCGTCTCTTCGGGCTGTGCCCGGCTGGGCCCCGTGGGGAAAAGCCCGGCCACCAGCCGCTCGCCATCTAGCGTCCACCCCAGGCCTGGCTCCAGAGTGGGGCCCCGGTGGCGTCATCCTGGGCAATGTAACTGGCCTCTGAATGTGTCTTGTCATTCGTGGCTTTTGAACCGCTCTTCGTCTGACCCGTGGGTGACCCGACCAGGGGCATAAAGTCCCCGACAACATAGCTCCTGGGATCATTCGGGCACTCAAACCCCTCCACCACGTTAAGGTGGCGGTTCGAGGAGGGGGCTTATCTTATCAGTAATCATAATTAGAGATAGAAAAATCACACAGGCACAAACCATGGGAACAGTGTTTTTCTTTTATCTAAGAAAAGCAACTGAATTTTGACCACCAAATGAATGCGTTTTTGGCACTTGTCTTTAGTTGCGTCCCAACAGTGAGAGTGGGATTTGAACCTCAAACCCTCAGATCAGTGGACTAGACAAAAACACAACGCTAATTGTGAGTGCAAAACAATAATCCAACATAACATGAAGCGGTGTCCACCTGCTCTAATGTTTTTAAAGTCCACACACCTTCACCAAACTCATACAGTAATAAAAGGTTTGGTTCACACTCTAGAATCTGATGATCTTGTAAGTTCAGATGGTGGACATGGGCCTACAATATGTAGCCCTTTGGTAGATTGACTGTATTGGAAATAAATCTCCACATTTATGATCCACAGATGTTGAACCTTCTCATTATTTGTTTGGGATCTGCTCCACAAACTTCAGTTTCATGTGGATAGGCCCAGTAATTACAGAGATATGAAACAAATCTGCAATCTGACAGTTAAACAGCAAATTCCACCTGAGCCGTCTCCAGCTCATTGTTTATGGAGATTCAACAATATTGTGATGTCAGATGACCCCAACCATTTTCAGTCTTGAATTACCTTTACTGCAAAACATGTCTTGCTAAAAGCTAAATCATTGTTTCAAAGTGATTCATTCCAACCTGAGCGCCCTCTGCTGGCCACAACAACCTGCTGCCGTGCGCGGAAATAATTATCAAATGACCTTTATCGCTTCTTCGTAAATAAACCCACATTATTTCAAGTGGTAAAACATGACATTCCAATGCTAATATGCAGCTTGAATAATGCATTATCAAAGCCCTTTAAGCTCCTTGGTCCTACCTCTGCACACAGCCTTTTCTCATGTGACACGAGAGAACCAATTACTCTCCTCAAGTGGATTCTATCAGGCCTGTGTCACTTTAAAAAATACCCACATCCCCTTGACCTTTGCAGTGCCCTTCTGCCTGAGCCCTACCACAAACACGAGCGCGCATCTGCAGGCTTATCCTCTATCACCATCAAGTCAACCAGTGCAAGGGACAAGTCATCCTGAAAATCTGCTCTCCAAATCGGCGTAGCTGCAGGAAGGCGGTGTGGGTTTATGTGGCATAGAGGGGCTGTTTTGGATGGCGATAATCCGACCTGGAGATAATAATGCGCTTCTGTAAATCCTCTCCCAAAACCAGGGCAGTTAGGCACAATTGGCCATCTCGTCCGGGCGCGCTCCGTTAGCTGCTCAGGCCGCACACACTGACATTCTGTCTGTTTCATTCTACGAACTAGACGCTGTAATGATGTCTGGCATCTACAGCACCGTTTGACTGCCCTCTGCTCTGCTAAATAAAGAAATAAGAAAACAATGTCTACCTGAATATTACCGAACTGTGTGTGTTTTTGGGTTGATGAAACCAGAGGACCTGTCAATAGTGAGTGCTAGCCACTCTGCCACTGTGCCGACAGATGATTTATTGATGTATCAAGACAGCAACAAATGGAAACAGGTCAAAGCAGTTAACTGCTGAACCTAGTATGTTTGACCTGTTTCTTCTGTATAGCCTGCACTCATGTTGTTCTAAATAAATGCATTACATTCACAAAAGAAAGTCCAGCCAGAACCACCCACTCTGACAAAACTTTACAAAGACAAGTGGCTGTGGAATCGTATGCTCTCTCCTGATGCCAGAGACTGTGATTGACAGGCCAATCAGAGAGACACATTTGTGTCAGGCACGGTTGCCAGAGCCTTCACCTGCAGATAGATGACACATATAAGTTTTTTTTCTCATTCTCATTATATGGACAGACCATGGCTCATGTGAAAGAACCTCCAGAATTTCTTCCCTGAGCTGCAGAGGCTGCACTAGCACTGACTCATGACTGGTGCAGGTGTTGGGGTTTAGGGAGTGACTGTTCAGATCAGAGACATTGTAGGTTTGAACACTAGATTTCAGCACTGAAAATTAACGATCGATTTTCAATTAATCATTTTATATTAAAATTATCATCACAATTATTGCTCTTACTAATCTGCATAAACAAACTCAACTTTACAACAAATAAACCATCAACACTATAGAGCCACATCAGCCTGTGTGAGATTAGAATGTGCTTAATGCAGCTTTGGCACAAACCGCATGGCTCATTTGCATCAACAGAAAGCGCAAAAAAAGCAGCTCTTTCCTTGTGCTGATGCTTCAGCTTCTGTTGGACTAGAGGACACGACTCAGTGGAATATGAGTGTTCTCTCTGTGACAGAGGATGTGATGAGGCTGGTGAGTCTGTTCTGTGTGTATGTCGTGTTGGAGATACGGGATACTCAAAAAAAAATAAAATAAATGGAAGACTGATGTGCAGGTAAACGCACTCTTTGGGGGATATAGTGATCTACACAGAGACAGAGCCGACACGTGGGACTGTGAGGCTCTGGTGTTTGTGCTGTGAGATGTAGCCTCAATTCCTCATGCTACGTTACGGACAGACACCTACATTCACTTTGTCGATTAAAGTGAACGTAATCGACGAAATTCTTAATGATCAATTATCAATTAATCGACTAATCGTGCCAATTCCTAATATCATGTCCAGTGTTTTTGTAATCAAGAATAAATCAGTATCAGTAATTGTAACAGTAAAAGCTGTATTTGATTTGAACAAGTTTACCTCATATGAAGAGACACAGTTAGGTCAAGTTTATGAAAGTGAAAATTGTATTAACATGCATACAGTGTCTTCAAATCATATTCACTACCAAAGAATATGCAGGAGTGAAATATATTTAAATGGAAATGCTTTTTTCTGTTTTTTTTTCCAGCTGGGAGATGTCTCCGCCCTCTATCTCAGTTCATAGGTGCTGCATGTTTTGGTTAGATATTGGAAACCGGAGTTCCCAACCCATCCGGACAAGGGGAGAACAACTCCACACAGAAAGGCCCGGGTGACCTGAGAATCCAACCCGGGACCTTCTTGCTTTTAGCTAAGTTTGTTTGTTTCGTTATTTTTTCCAGAAGATATTCTTTTATTTTTGTGCACAGAATTCCTCCTGTCAGTCTCATGGTACAAACTGGAAGTCCCATTCTGGAGTGTAAACGTGGCCGCCGTGCCGCCCACTGTTGTGTCTGTCTGGATCATGTGATGAAGAATTACAGCGAGTATTCAGAGTGTTGTGATGTAACGTCTGACCTTAAGCAGGCCGAGGATCCATCAGCCTACACACAGCCTGACACTTCAGATAATGGGAGTTTGGGAGAGGATTTTACTCTGCAAACAAGTCTGTGTGAAGGTGTCAATATCCAAATGGAGTCTGCGGAGGTCAGCCAACATTTCTAAATGAGATGTGTCTTTGTCTGTGGCATCGCAACCCCAGTGAAAGTCAGATATAAATACATTTGACTTATTTTCAGTTGTGATGATGTATTTTGTTGTGGTGGACTTTGGGGTGAGAGTGTTCATTCTATAAGAAGATCAAATCAGTTTTTGGTTCGACCAGTGCAGACAATGCTTTTGTCCTTGGGCAGTCTCACTAAGGGACACAACTGTTCTAACCACTGTAAACATACCTGGAGTTGTATTATTGCTTCATTTTAACTTGTTTCATTAGTCCGTTAATAGAAAGTGTTTTTTTCGGAGCCCATCCATCTTCTCCCGCTTTATCCAGCTGGGTCGGGGGGGGCAGTTTGCTGCCCAGTCCTCTGTGCACCTGACCCCCTATGAACCCCTCTGTGAGTGGTGAGCCCACAGGAGGGTGGACGTCATGGTCCTGAATGTTAGTTCATAGGGGTGATTTTTTTTTTCTTCTGAGCATTCATTCATTTGAATTTTGCTGTGATTGTTGCATCATAGGTAAAAATCTAGATTTACTCTTACACTGTTTTTAAGGCCATAAACCACAACCAGACTCATTCTGAGCTCATATTATGTCCATCACAAACACATGACTTTAGTAGCCTAGCACTGCTGTCGCTAAGGGATGACATTTGTTTATTTTTTCAATGTTGATTCCTGTTGCTGACAGGAGAGGGCACTCCAGCACCCTAATGCCTCATTGGAAATTCAATTAAATTCAATTCAATTTATTTTTGTAGTGCTCAAAATCACAACAACAGTAGCCTCTAAGGGCGTTCCAAGATATGGATGAGTAAAACATACACACAGACATATCAAAACAGGAATAAACAACATTCATGTAAAGCAGCAAATGAAACATGGTCCAGTCATCCCCTGTCCTTAGACCCTCCTTCTCAGCAAGGAAAAACTCCAAAAAACCCAGGGTCCTGGGAAAAAGAAGAAACCTCGGGGAGAACTACAGTGAAGGAGAGATCCACTCCCATGGACGGACAGGCTATAGATGTCCAGGCCCGTGGGCCAGTTCAGTATGGCCACAGCTACCCAGGTGGAGAAGGAGCCGGGCGAGGAGGGGAGGCCGGGCGAAGAGGAGGAGGAGCCGGGCGAGGAGGAGGAGCCAGGTGAGGAGGAGGAGCCAGGCGAGGAGGAGGAGCCGGGCGAGGAGGAGGAGAGGGGTCCAGCTGCCATCAGGCGTCTGAAAGAGTTCCACTCCACAGGGGGAGTGGGACAGGGGACAACATGTGAATAGCAATGAACAAACTACAGATGAGAACATAGTAAGTGATGCTGATGAGAAAATAGGAGGAAACAGAGGACAGTGCTCAGGTTGCCACACTTCCCCCAGCTTGTTATCTCCTGCAGCAGCTTATCTTAGTGACATCAACTAAGTAACCTGGTCATAAGCTATTCCGAAGAGGAAGGTTTTAAGCCTGGTCTTAAATAAAGAGACTGTGGAGCCTGTTTAACATCAACAGGGAGTTGATTCCATAACACAGGAGCTTGGTAACTGAAGGCTCTCCCCCCCACTGTACTTTTAGACACTCTAGGAACCACTAATAATCCTGCATTCTGAGAGCGAAGTGCTCTATTTGGCTGATAGGGGACAATGGCATCCTGAAGATATGATGGGGCCATATTGTTTAAGGCTTTGTATGTCAGGAGGAGAACTTTGAATTTAATTCTAAACTCGACAGGAAGCCAGTGCAGTGATTTTAACACAGGACTGATGTGATCACATCTTTTAGTTCCTGTTAGGACTCTGGCCGCTGCATTTTGGACCAACTGGAAGCTTCTTAAAGTACCTTTAGCGCAGACGGTGAGCAGAGATGCAGACGGTGAGCAGAGAAATGGAAATGGAGCGGTATTAGTATATTTTCCAAATGCAGGGATTATTTTAAGTTAAAAAATGTGAAATTCTGACTTCAAGGCGATGGAGGGACTGTATCTCTGGGCTGGCCTGGAAACACCTCGAGGTCCCCCAGAGGAGCTGGCGGGAGTGTCTGGGGTGAAGGAGGTCTGGGAGTCCCTGCTTAGATGGCTGCACCTGCGACCCAGCCTCGGATAAGAGGAAGAAGATGGATTGTCCAGTAAAATGATCTTGCTGCATGGACACATCATTTCACTACTTTTAAGTCATTTTCTGATAGATTTAAGTGTTTAGATCTTACATTTTGGCCAAGCTTTTTTGCAGTGTATGCACACTAAAAATGATTATTGAAACATCATATAAACATTTCCATTTGTGGTTAACTGGATTTCTTTCTAATTTTTCATACAGCATAGGTTTTGACAAGGAAGAAAAAAAGGAAGAAAAAAACAACCGTCAAAGACAGACAGTGAGAGACAATGCTAAAGATTATAAGAGTTATTATAGAATTCATAGTACTTTGTCTTCCAAATTACTCTAAGAATATTCACTGGCACGTGTCATCAGGTGTTTTGATGATCATATTTCTCTTATGCTTAAACACACATTACAAATCCCATCTATCAGGTTATCTGATTGTTCAAGTTACTTTTAGTTTTTACAGGCCCTGTAACTGTGCTCATAATACAGTTTCCTAACAGATTTGTGATGCATAAAAGTCTAAATAAGAGCAGTGTTTTGGGCAGCACATACACACACACAGCAGCTCTAAGCGCAGCTCGAGTGTGAACTGAGTAAACAAAGAGTGTCCCTGGGAGAGGCTGCAGGCTGCATTAGCATACGCTACTGTCAAATCCACTCTGAGCCTTGTTCAACAGCAGCACCGTCAATTATACACACGCCAGATAAAAATACACTACAGCTCTGCCAATAATAACGTACATTTGTCATATTGTGCACACTTTCAAACCTGTAACCTGGAGTAGTGCTTTGTGTCACTCATGTACACACTGAAGTAACGTTGTTTGTGGAGCAGCTGGAAACTGTAGAGTGCTGTGGAATAGTCCAATATGACACTCACATGACAACATATGACTCTACACATATGTCCCTACTCTACTCCAGTGTGTTCATCTGACAAACCTTCACAGACACAGGAAGACCAGGAGGTGGTGCTGCAGTGAGAGTGTGGCCTGCAGGATGCCACGATCCAGGTGCTTCTCCAGCCAAATCCAAGTATTTTTACTGTAGACATATGTGTGGTGAATGCTGAGGCCGAGGGAGAAGAGCTGAGGCCGAGAGAGAAGAACTGAGGCCGAGAGAGAAGAGCCGAGGCCGAGAGAGAAGAGCCGAGGCTGAGAGAGAAGAGCCGAGGCCGAGAGAGAAGAGCTGAGGCCGAGAGAGAAGAGCTGAGGCTGAGAGAGAAGAGCTGAGGCTGAGGGAGAAGAGCTGAGGCCAAGAGAGAAGAGCCGAGGCCGAGAGAGAAGAGCTGAGGCCGAGAGAGAAGAGCTGAGGCTGAGAGAGAAGAGCTGAGGCTGAGGGAGAAGAGCTGAGGCCGAGAGAGAAGAGCTGAGGCCGAGAGAGAAGAGCTGAGGCCGAGAGAGAAGAGCTGAGGCCGAGGGAGAAGAGCCGAGGCCGAGAGAGAAGAGCCGAGGCCGAGGGAGAAGAGCTGAGGCTGAGAGAGAAGAGCCGAGGCAGAGAGAGAAGAGCTGAGGCCGAGAGAGAAGAGCTGAGGCCGAGAGAGAAGAGCCGCTTCAGAGAGAGAAGAGCCGCTTCAGAGAGAGAAGAGCTGAGGCCGAGGGAGAAGAGCTGAGGCCGAGGGAGAAGAGCTGAGGCCGAGAGAGAAGAGCTGAGGCCGAGAGAGAAGAGCTGAGGCCGAGAGAGAAGAGCTGAGGCCGAGGGAGAAGAGCTGAGGCCGAGAGAGAAGAGCAGCTTCAGAGAGAGAAGAGCTGAGGCCGAGAGAGAAGAGCCGAGGCCGAGAGAGAAGAGCCGAGGCCGAGAGAGAAGAGCTGAGGCCGAGAGAGAAGAGCTGAAGCTGAGGGAGAAGAGCTGAGGCTGAGAGAGAAGAGCCGAGGCCGAGAGAGAAGAGCCGCTTCAGAGAGAGAAGAGCCGGGGCCGAGAGAGAAGAGCCGCTTCAGAGAGAGAAGAGCTGAGGCCGAGAGAGAAGAGCTGAGGCCGAGAGAGAAGAGCTGAGGCCGAGGGAGAAGAGCTGAGGCCGAGGGAGAAGAGCTGAGGTCGAGAGAGAAGAGCCGAGGCCGAGAGAGAAGAGCCGAGGCCGAGGGAGAAGAGCTGAGGCCGAGGGAGAAGAGCTGAGGCCGAGAGAGAAGAACTGAGGCCGAGAGAGAAGAGCCGAGGCCGAGGGAGAAGAGCCGCTTCAGAGAGAGAAGAGCTGAGGCCGAGAGAGAAGAGCTGAGGCCGAGGGAGAAGAGCTGAGGCCGAGGGAGAAGAGCCGCTTCAGAGAGAGAAGAGCTGAGGCCGAGAGAGAAGAGCTGAGGCCGAGAGAGAAGAGCTGAGGCCGAGAGAGAAGAGCTGAGGCCGAGAGAGAAGAGCCGAGGCCGAGAGAGAAGAGCCGAGGCCGAGAGAGAAGAGCCGAGGCCGAGAGAGAAGAGCCGAGGCCGAGAGAGAAGAGCCGAGGCCGAGAGAGAAGAGCCGCTTCAGAGAGAGAAGAGCTGAGGCCGAGAGAGAAGAGCCGCTTCAGAGAGAGAAGAGCCGCTTCAGAGAGAGAAGAGCCGCTCCAGAGAGAGAGGAGCCGGTCCAGAGAGAGAAGAGCCGCTTCAGAGAGAGAAGAGCTGAGGCCGAGAGAGAAGAGCTGAGGCCGAGAGAGAAGAGCCGAGGCCAAGAGAGAAGAGCCGCTTCAGAGAGAGAAGAGCCGCTCCAGAGAGAGAAGAGCTGCTCCAGAGTGAGAAGAGCCGCTCCAGAGAGAGAAGAGCTGCTCCAGAGAGAGAGGAGCCGCTCCAGAGAGAGAAGAGCCGCTCCAGAGAGAGCAGCCGCTCCAGAGAGAGAAGAGCCACTTCAGAGAGAGAAGAGCTGAGGCCAAGAGAGAAGAGCCGCTTCAGAGAGAGAAGAGCCGCTCCAGAGAGAGAAGAGCTGCTCCAGAGAGAGAAGAGCCGCTCCAGAGAGAGAGGAGCCGCTCCAGAGAGAGAAGAGCCACTCCAGAGAGAGCAGCCGCTCCAGAGAGAGAAGAGCCGCTTCAGAGAAAGAGGAGCCACTTCATAGAAAGAGGAGCCGCTTCAGAGAGAGAAGAGCCGCTTCAGAGAGAGGAGCCGCTTCAGAGAGAGGAGCCTCTCCAGAGAGAGAAGAGCCGCTCCAGAGGGAGAAGAGCCGTTCCAGAGAGAGAAGAGCCGCTCGAGAGAGAGAGGAGCCGCTCCAGATAGAGAGAGGAGCCGCTCCAGAGAGAGAAGAGCCGCTCCAGAGGGAGAAGAGCCGTTCCAGAGGGAGAAGTGCCGCTCGAGAGAGAGAGGAGCCGCTCCAGATAGAGAGAGGAGCCGCTCCAGAGCGAGAAGAGCCACTCCAGAGAGAGAAGAGCCGCTCCAGAGAGAGAAGAGCCGTTCCAGAGAGAGAAGAGCCGCTCCAGATAGAGAGAGCAGCCGCTCCAGAGAGAGGAGCCACTCCAGAGAGAGGAGCCGCTCCAGAGAGAGAAGAGCCGCTCCAGAGAGAACAGCCGCTCCAGAGAGAGAAGAGCCGCTTCAGAGAAAGAGGAGCCACTTCATAGAAAGAGGAGCCGCTTCAGAGAGAGAAGAGTCGCTTCAGAGAAAGAGGAGCTGCTTCAGAGAGAAGAGCCGCTTCAGAGAGAGAGGAGCCACTTCAGAGAGAGAAGCCGCTTCAGAGAGAGGAGCCTCTCCAGAGAGAGAAGAGCCGCTCCAGAGGGAGAAGTGCCGCTCGAGAGAGAGAGGAGCCGCTCCAGATAGAGAGAGGAGCCGCTCCAGAGCGAGAAGAGCCACTCCAGAGAGAGAAGAGCCGCTCCAGAGAGAGAAGAGCCGTTCCAGAGAGAGAAGAGCCGCTCCAGATAGAGAGAGGAGCCGCTCTAGAGAGAAAGAGGAGCCGCTCCAGAGAGAGAGGAGCCGCTCCAGAGAGAGAGAGGAGCCGCTCCAGAGAGAGAGAGGAGCCGCTCCAGAGAGAGAGAGGAGCCGCTCCAGAGAGAGAGAGGAGCCGCTCCAGAGAGAGAGAGGAGCCGCTCCAGATAGAGAGAGGAGCCGCTCCAGAGAGAGAGAGGAGCCGCTCCATGACATCAGGGCTCTCACCATGGCTGAGATCGTGCAGTGAGGATTACACCACGACACACAGCACTACATGAAGTGATTGACAGCATTCTGATGCACATGACCCACAGGTTTGCAGAGACGGAGAATCTTAGTTTTTCTGCCTTCTTGATCGTGCCTTGTTTCTTTCTGTGAGCCAGTAGCTTTCCCCAGCACTGAGTTGGCACAGGTCACGAGAACCTGTCTCTGTTTGGATGAGCAAAGACTCAGAACTGAGCTGCACACATTGTGCAACAAGCTGTTCCAAAGGGCACACACAACATGCAAAACACGCTCACAGCCATTATGTTACTTGACTTTATATTGTTTTTGTAATTCCTTGTGAGTTATTTGGCATTCAGGACCATGGATAGCTACAGTCACTTTTGACTGCATGTTGTGCTGTGATGTTTTCTTGTGATTTTGCATTTTCCTGAATGGCACCTGGTACATACAGTACATTTCTGCATGTTATACTGTTGTTTGTAGCGCTCATATGTATGAAATTATCTTGTCTGTCAGACTTTTTGACTGTTATTTATCTGACTCATCATTACTCAATCATTATTTAATTTAATGATAATAAAAAAATATAGTTAACAACATTGCCTATGTTACACCAGTGATTCAGTTTATGGCGCCTCCTACCGGCTCCCTTTTGCAGTCCATTTGCTTCCTCAAAAAATATACCCGTGCCACACTACTGCTCCCACCACAGCACCGTCCACACCTTCAACAGAAGAGTCGCATACGGCTGGATCCCTCATTTTCACACAGGAGGTTACAGGAGGTTACCTGGACACACCCTTCAAAGTTCACTGTAGAAAAGTGCACAAGAGCGTGCCCTCTGGTGTGTAAAGATCTGTGTGAATATTAGAATAACAACAAACACGGAGCCATAAGAGCCATTTTAAGAAAACTCTGAGAAAGATCCGTCTGAAACAAATACAGAATTAGACCAGAGACCAGCAATATGAGATGCAACATCCAACTTATAATGAACCTGAGTCAAACCAGGAGGACGTTGGCACACATCTGCCCAGACACTCAGAGGCTCCTGACTGCATTCTATTCTATTGTTAGTATATAATCAGATTAATCAAATACATACTCAGACTTGCTCACAAAAAGTCTTACTGGAAATAAAAAGATGCAAAAGAAAAAAAGTTTAAGTATCTGAGAAAACAAACACATGAACAAAGCCCAATATGCCCCCCTCTGATGAAGCCGCCTGATTGGCTGAGCATGTGCGCTATTGCCAGGTCAGTGAAGAGAATTAATGAAGTGAGCTCTGGGCACCAAAGAGCAGAGTGTGCCCAGCTGCCAGTGCGAGACAGGCGGGTAAGACCAGTGCCAGTCAGGGCCCCGGGCAAGTGTGTCCGTGGGCTGTACCACCTGCCCCACACCCTCCTGCCCTCCACACCCTCCTGCCCCATGTGGTCAGGAGCTAATTAAAAGAGTACAAATTAAAATCACAGTCACAAACGTTCAACATTTTCCACAGCCACGAATGTAGTTTTACAAATTATGCTGCACAGCAATTTAAAGGGACATATTTAATTTCAACTTTTAGAAACTTTTTTAAGGTCCAAACTTGACTCGTGTGAGCTTTTAGCCATGTTATAATGCTGTTACCTCACCAAGTTGTTTTGTTAATTAAAACCCTTTATTATTAGTCTGTCTACATCTCCAAGCTCGAAATGCTCTGTTCCACCTGTCATGAGGCGACACTTTTCAAGTTTACCTTTAACTCAGTTGAGATCAGCAATTCCAGGCCTGAAATTATCCAAATGATTTTAGAAAAGTGTGTGGAGTTCAAAACACAGTGGTAACCGTATCACCACATGACATCACAAGGTGGGACAGAGTGTCTTCAGTCTGAGAAAAGAACTCAGTCTAACTCTGCAGGGTTTGTCTGTTAAACGTGTGTGAATGAAACAAAACACAACTCCGGGTATTTTTTTGAAGAGGAAACTAGTGTTGTTGTACTCGAGAAAGGTCACGGTCTGGAGACCGACGACCTCGAGACTGTGCTGCAGGCAGAAAGGCTCCCACCGCAAAACCAGCAAGAGAAAGTGACTTCAGTTAGGAATCCTGCTCACTTTCTTCACCTGAAGCAGTTTTCCGTAAAGTGTCATTGGAAGTGGGCTTAGATAAGGAGTTCTCAAATTGTGGGTGAGCGTCCAAAAAAGGGGGGCAGAGTGTTTCCGTGCAGTACAGTTTGCTTATTGATCTTATTTTAAGCCTAAATGAACATTAATCAGATAAAATGGAAATAGAGCTATAACAAGAGCTCCGCCAGCGGGGCAAAATACGCCCGTACTTTGAATTATTGTATATAGAATTAAGTTAGAATTTGTCAAACCTAGTTAAAGATGAATTGTTGGTGCAGTTTGGAAGTTTGACATTCCTAGGTGAGACGGTTGTCGAGTTAGAGCGCGGACAAGAAATTGTCCACAGACAGACGGACAGACGGACAGACGGACAGACGGACGGATAATCAATAGGGAAATCTGGCTCTTGCAGTAGGAGTATGAGTATGACATCATCACATTCTAGAATCGGAATTCCACCAATCAGATTGCAGCAACAGAACTTAAAGACACTACAAAGCTTTGAAGTGTCCACAAACGGATGGACGGACAGACGGACGGACGGACAGCGCCATACCATAATACGTCCCGTTTTATCACGGGCGTATAAAAACACTGATGGTTTCATGTCAAAAATAATTATAAAATACAAATAAATGTAGAAAATGACAAAGATGGTCTCCATCTGGTCCATTTGGTCTTGATGGGCCGTGGTCTTTGGTTTTGTCTCATCCTTGACCCTCAGAGGTCTCGGTATTGTCCTGGTCTCCGTCTTGAATAGTGTGATGACTACAACAGTAGAGGAAACAACTTCAGAACAGATCGAGCAGTGTCATGGGACCTTAAACATGTTACAAAGTTCATCATCATCATCTTACTCACATTTATAAATGGAGTGGTTCTTGCATGTTTGACTAATCCTCTTGCATTTTTGAGTGCTCACAAAATTCCTCTTTTCACCTTCCCCCCATCTCTGTCCACTTGTCTGTATTCACTAATTATTCAACTGGGTCAAACATGTCGAGTTCAAATATGTTAGAATCATTTCAGCACCACATTTCTCTTTTTTTACTCTTCTCCAACCAAGCGATCGCATCCCTCCCTCCGCCGCCCCTGATGTGTCCTCTGTCCTCTGTTCGGACACGTGTTTACCTCTGGGCCATATGCCACTACTCCTCTTTACATCACTCCTTTCCCTCTCGCTCCATCTCTTTACCTACCATCTCTCCCTTTCCCCTCTATCTTTCCCTCTCTCCCTCCCTCTGTCTCTTCTTTCCTTTTTTTTCTCTCCCTTTGTCACTCCCTCTCTTCCTCCCTGTCTCTCCCTCCTCCTCCCGCTCTCTGCTCCTCCCTTACTCTCTCTCTCTCTCTCTCTCTATCTATCTATGTATCTATCTGCCTCCCACTTCTTCCCTTCCTCTTTCACTCTCTGGCTCTCCCTTCCTTTCTCTCTCTCTCTTCCCCTCACTCTCTGCCGCTCTCTATCTCCATCCCCCACTCCCTTCCTCCATCCATCCCTCTTTTCCTTAAACTTTCCCTCCCTCTGTCTCTCTCTATCTCCCTCACTTTGTGCCTTGATTCCTCTCTTCTTCCCTCTGTCACACTCTCTCTATACCTCCCCCCACTCTCTCTTCCTCCCTCTGTCCTTCTGCGTGTCTTCTACGTCACTCCATCCCTCTCTCTGTTCCTCCCTTGGGTCTATCGCCTCCCACTCCTTCCCTTATTTAGTCTCCCTTCCCCACTCCCTTCCTATCTGACTTCTCCCTCTCTCTCTCCCTCCATCTCTCCATCCCTCCCTCTTGCGTTCACGTTTATGTGTTTTGGACTCCATTGGCATTCAGTGCGCGGTAATTCTATTAGGCGGTGAGAAAGGTCAGGGTGGTAGGGGATTGGCCGGTGGCGGGCGGGCTGCTAGCTAACGCCGCGCTCACACTGTTTAGCTAATTAAAACGTGGCGCGCTGGAACTCACTCGGCGACCTTTAGCAGTGAAACAATTAAAAAAGCCAAACCCCAGCAGCACCAATGGAAAGACGCGCTGGATTTTAATCAATGTTCCAAAATGAAGTTAGAATATCAATACTGGCCTCAGGTGGACGAAGGGGCAGGAGGGGCAGAAGGGGGCGCTAAAGTGAGCCGTCCTCCAACACGAGGCTGATCACAGATGTCGCAGGATCCTGTTTATTTATTCATTTGTTTACAGGCAATTAACTCCATTATTACATCTTTATTAGGCAGCAGTCTTAGGCCAGTGTTAGTGGAATAAATGACATTTCCCAACACAAGAATACAGTGGAGACATTTATTCAAACACTTTAACTTCAGTAATACTTTAATACAATTGTACTACACATACAATAGGTAGTTTTACTTGTCCAAATAAAATATGGTGTCTGTGTAATCGTAGTCTGAAAAAGGTTTATGTTGACAATATTAAAATGAACTGTATGCAAGATTTTGATAAACTTATTTGTGTTCTCACTGCCTCTACAGTAGAGTCACAAAAGAACCTGTGTCTCCAGAGCCTCATCCTGCAGACAGAGACATCCAGGTTTATCTCATTCTCAGTATACGGACAGACCAGGCCTCAGGGTAAATGGTCACATTTTTATACAGCGCTTTTCCACCTTCAAGGCTCAAAGCGAAGAACCACTCACCCATTCACACACCAGTGTACGCAGACACTGGGGGTGAGGTGGGTTAAGTGTCTTGTCCAAGGACACAACGACAGCATTCATTTGTGGGATTCTAGAATTGCACTCCCAACCTGTGGCTCAGTGGATCTGACCACTGAACAAATAATGTTTTTGTTTTTATTTTATTTTATTTTATTTTATTTTATTTTATTTTATTTTATTTTATTTTATTTTATTTTATTTTATTTTATTTTATTTTATTTTATTTTATTATTATTTTTTTTTTTTTTGTCAAGAGCGGGATCGAACTGCCAACCTTTGGATCTGTGGACAAATGCTCTACCAACTGAGCTACTGCCAAAAGCTCAGAACCTCCAGAATTTCCTCCCTGAGCTGCAGAGGCTGCACTAGCACTGACTCATGACTGGTGCAGGTGCTGAGGAGGTTTAGGGAGAGACTGTTCAGATCAGATCAGGACTGTTTCATTCTGCTTTCTAACGGGATAATCATCTTGAGAATTGTAATCAAGTAAATCAGCATTACAATAGTTATCTATATTTGATTTGAACAAATTTAGCATATATATAAAACACATTTCTCACCTTCCACGGTGGTTGGTCTCTCACCCTCATCAGCTCAGGTCCTCTACCAGAGTTCTGGAGCTTGAGAGTTCTGCGCAGTATCTTTGCTGTTCCAGTACTGCACTTTTCTGGACTGAGATGTCTGTTGTCCTTCCTGGGATCTGCTGCAACCACTCATCCAGTTTAGGGGTCACGGCCCCGAGTGCTCCGATCACCACAGGCACCACCGATGCTTTCACCTTCCAGGCTTCTCCAGCTCTTCTTTGAGCCCCTGGTATTTCTCTAGTTTCTCATGTTCCTTTTTCCTGACATTGCCATCGCTCGGTATTGCAATGTCCACCACCACGACTTTGTTCTCTCACTTATCCAGAACCACGATGTCTGGTTGGTTCGCCATCACCGTTTAGTCAGTCTGTATTTGGAAGTCCCACAGGATCTTGGCTCATTCTCCACAACCTTTGGAGGTGTTTCCCACCTTGATCCTGGGGTTTCCAGCCCGTACTCTGCACAGATGTTTCTGTACACTATGCCCGCTACTTGGTTATGTCGCTCCATGTACGCTTTCCCTGCCAGCATCTTACACCCTGCAGTTATGTGCTGGACTGTCTCAGGCACTTCTTTGCACAACCTACACCTTGGGTCTTGTCTGGTGTGGTAGATCTGGGCCTCTATTGCTCGGGTGCTCAAGGCCTGCTCCTGTGCAGCCAGGATGAGCCTCTGTATGTCCTTCAGACCAGCCCTCTCCAGCCATTGGTAGGATTTTTTCAGCCACTTCAGTCATGTTCCATAGCCAGTGCGGTCGATTATTTGGCTGAAGGGGTTCAGACCTATGCAGAACAGTAGTGGGGACAGTGCGTCTCCTCGGTATATGCCACACTTGTGCAAGTGGCTTGCCATCGGTTTCAAGGGTGGTTTTCCACAACTGCATCGAGTTTGTAATGAGTCCTGTTGATATTGTACAGCTCCAGGCACTCAGTGATCCATGTGTGTGGCATTGAGTCAGAGGCTTTCTTGTAATCAATCCAGGCAGTGCACAGGTTGGTCTGACGGGTTCTGCAGTCACGAGCGACTGTTCGGTCAACCAGGAGTTGGTGTTTGGCTCCCCTGGTGTTTTTGCCGATGCCCTTCTGTGCTGCGCTCATGTATTGATCCATGTGCCGCCTATCTTAGCCACGATTATGCCTGACATGAGCTTCCATGTTGTGGAGAGACAGGTTATTGGCCGATAGTTGGATGGGACTGTACCCTTTGCAGGATCCTTCAGGATCAGGATCGTACGCCCTTGGGTTAGCCATTCAGGGTGAGTCCCATCCCTTAGCAGCTGGTTCATTTGTGCTGCTAGGCGCTCGTGGAGAGCAGTGAGCTTCTTTAGCCAGTATGCGTGGATCATGTCAGGGCCTGATGCTGTCCAACTTTTCATGCCTTTTCATTCCTGGATGTCTGCCACTGAGATGGTAACTGGATTCTGTTCAGGGAGGTTTCTGTGGTCTGCTCTCAGAGCCACCAGCCACTGTGCATCGGTGTTGTGTGATGCTTCTCTTTCCCATATGTCTTTCCAGTACCTTTCAGTCTAATATAATTGTATTGATTCATTCATTATTCCTCTGTAGTAGCTTCCCTGGGGCAAACTGGAGATGTGACTGACATTCTGTACCAGTGGCCTGTTAGACCAGGCACCACACTCATATTTTAACCTGGGGGAAAGTCCTGCACACTTTGCTAATTATGATTCTGGATGTAGATTGCCTGAAGTAATGTTGAATTAAAAAAAATCATTTTCAAGTCAGGCAAGTTTAGTACAAACATAAATGACAAATAATGATCTGAATTATTCATGTGCCTTTGGGGAGCAAATAATTTTTCCAATTGTATTAAATCACTCGACCTCAATATGCAAAGCTGCTGTTTCCAATGCAATCATGAGAAAGCATAAACTCATCTATCAGGCCTGTCTGTGTGAGAAAACACACAATTACACCAAGAATATAGCTCTTAAACGCCTCACCAAAAGGCCACCGCGGAGCACTTCACACAATGTAAATGAGTGTGAATGTACCCAGCGGGGCTATAGGCCTGTGTCAGGTCCTTCTCCAAATCGCCTGCGTTTTAAATAT
The DNA here is from genome assembly GCA_034769755.1 of Odontamblyopus lacepedii. Lineage (NCBI taxonomy): Eukaryota > Metazoa > Chordata > Actinopteri > Gobiiformes > Gobiidae > Odontamblyopus > Odontamblyopus lacepedii. The sequence goes on from CM068364.1 coordinate 35,961,178, forward strand.
GAAGTGGTTAAATTTTTAAAGTCCTATTAAGTGGCGTACATGGCCTGGGTTGCGGGCGCCTCTTAATAATGGATGAGAATGGAGCGATCTGCATGTTTAATAGGAGCCGGCTGTAGCGGGGTTAGCTCAGTATGGAGAGGCTGAGGTGTGGGGTCATGGGCTGTGTTCACGTCAGAAAAAACAAAAGGTCCAATTTAGACCCAGAATTTAAAACGTTGTAAACCCAGAAACTATGACTGAGGTGTCCTGTTATAACACATGTGGAGAAGCCTGTAGCCGTACCTGCTGCATGTAGCACACAGTCTGATTTACATCAGGAACACTAGGAGAGGCATTCAACTGCACTACGTAAGAAACAATAAGGGGAAAATGAGACTTGTTTTGGGAGGTTTACTCATTTTAGACAAGCAGTGAAGCCTTGTCACTGATCACCCACAGAGCACATGTTGCTTTGTGAAAGTGAAAATGAAACTTACCCGTGCATCAGTACAGTACAGCTCGTGCTGCAGAGAGCTAATCACGTGGGAGTAACGCAGTTTGCAGCATGTCTGGAAATGTAATTCTTTCTATAAATGTGATGTTGCTTATCTATTTCAGCCAAAAGTGTGGTTATATGTATGATGACAATGATAACAATTAAAGCTGCAAAGTTTCAGTACTAATGATTAGTTATTACACTTTGGTTGAATTTGGTTAATTAGCGCACATGGGCTAAGCACCAGAAGTGAGGAGCAGACAGCAGAAGGCTGAAGAAAATAATTAGATTGATTAAATAACAGGCTATGGCTGCTATAGAACACATAGTAATAGCCCGAGAGCTGAAGACAAGAGGCCTGAGGAGTTCTGACACTGTTCTTTACATGAGTACAGACTCAGCACAGAAACATGAACCCTCAGGACACTGTGGAAGTGTCGTCCATTCAGTCTAGTACAGTCCAGTCTGACTATTCTTCTGTTGTAAGGAGTATTATACCTCTGGTGACATGAGTCAAAATAACAAGGACTGAGCTTGCAGTGAGTGTCCTCAGTACGGCACAGCAGTGTCATTTCTCTAACATAGATAGAATATTAAAATCTTGATCATTCTGGGCTGTGATGTAAGGGGATGGGAAAAACTGCTGAGCAAATATCATAGACCTCGCTAACTGCTTCGCTCCAAATAGGACATGAGGATGTGTGGATGGATGGATTGGTGCTAACACTGCTAAGCTCCCGCCCTTTGCCAAAGGTGCAGGTAGAGGCATGTAGCTTCTACAACCTCACTCCGGATTGGCTATTTGGCCATGAAATGTGCACCAGATATGGATCTTGGTTCCTAATTAGCTGCTCGAGCCTTGATTGGGATCAGTTGGCTGCAGCCCAACAGTGTGGCACCATCGGTAACGCTAAGTGAAAATATTTCAGTTACTGAGTTATTAGAATTACAAGGCATATGAGCAGGTTTGTCATGTGAGCATGTAATGAGTTTAAATAAATGTGTTGAATAATACATTGAAAATAGTTAAATAAAGCAGCAAAAATCAACCAAATAAATAAACAAATATCGGCAGTAAAGAAGCAAGAGAATAATGATTCAGAAGACCCTTTGACCTCAGCTTTGGCCACAGTCTGATTCAATGTTCTGTTCTAAAGGTTTTGACCTTTGAATTGTTCAGTTTGTTTCAAAGTTCAGTTGGAAAGGTTTGATCTTTGATTAGTTCAAGTTAGTTTCAAAGTTCACTTCAGTTCAGAAAAACAAAAAACAAAATCAGAAATCCAGAAATCCAGTTTGGGCAAAATTTAAGGTGCCCCCATTTCAGGGGGAAAAGCAGAAAGATCCCACCAGATCCTCAGGCTTCAGCTGGCACGTCCTGAGGAGGATTCAGGGAAGAAAAAACCCCGGACCTGTGGGACAGAGGCCACAGAAATAAACCTATGAAAAGAGACATTTTGAAAGTTTTAAATTCATTAAAAGACATCATAAATCAGAATCACAGATGCACAATAATAACATCAATTATAATATCACAGTGTATTGCCTGCAGCGGCTAATGTACTGGAATAGGCATGTGAGGAATAGTACTTGTTAGCGTATCAGTGCAGTAGTCATAAGTGGTCACACTCCTGAGCATAAGACTGAACAGAGATGACATTTCAATGAAAGACGTGATTGGCAAACAGCCGTCACAGTCAATACTTTCTACCAGAAATACACTTTGGAGTTTTGGAACTTAAAAAACACACAAACAGTGAGTAATGTGAAAGAAAGATTTTTTTAATAATACCTTTTTCGATGCTACTTTTAGCTCAGTGTTTCAAATACTTATGGATCAGTGCAGGAAATATGTGAGATTTCAGTTGAGAATTGATTAAGTTGTGAGTCACAGTCACAGCGGAAACAGGGAGCTGGGAGCCACACTTTGGTTTGAGGCTCCTCTTACAGCGCCTCCCTGTGGTGAGGCATGGAATTAACGCAGTGGAGGTGGCGCCATTTTGACACCGGTTTTAACACATGGATTACACAAATACAGGTAACATAACATATTAATTTTACGCTTTGGCTTTATAATCCTTTCCTGTGTATTTTTGTTGTTTCATATTCTTGCAGCGCCGTCACCTTTACGCTCCATTAGTTTTTACAGTTATTCCAACTAAAACAAGCCCTCAGTAAAACATTACTACTTGTACTTGTTCAAATAAAATCACTGGTGCGTTCTAAATTGATTCACACAGAACAATGCTTATTACACGCCATTATAATAACCGCTATGGATTGATTTGGCCATAACTCACTCGCTGGAGCTACACGTATCTCCCATAATACTTCAATGGATTTTCCTTTTCCCGGCGTTGAACAGCGTCTCGTGTCTGTGCTTTAACGCTCCCCCTCACATGTTGCTAACGCCGGCCTGTATCGCGGCGCCGTGTGGACGTCGCCGATTACACTAATTATGTTGATGAATGGCAGCGCCGGGCTCCTCCATCAGCGCTTCGCAATCTGTCCCCCTCCGCCGAGCGCCGCGCCCACACGCCACTCACTCCCAGCTCAATTAGAAATCATAAATCACCGCTTTAAAAAGAGACACGCAGTGAAAATCCCCTTTTATGGGACTTCAGACGTTTTGTTGAGTTTTGTCTCGTCGAAATATCCAAAAGGAGTGGAGATAATATTTGGTTTTCATTGAACTATTGCAATTTATTTTAAGCAAATTGAAACCAAAATGTGTTTGTTTTATGAGGTCAAAATGGACTCTTGTGAGCTTTAAGCCGCGTTAAAATACTTTTACCTCCTCAAAAACAGACCTGGAGTTGTGTTTTGTCCATTACACCCTACATCTCCAAAGCTCAAAATGTTCTGTCCACTTTCTGATGTCACGAATCGGTAGTTTTCAAGTTTCAAGTCATCAGCTACATTTTACCTTTTGTTCCGTCGAGATCGGCAATTCCAGGGCTGAAAATATCCAAATGACTCTAGTGAAGGGATGTGGAGTTTAAAAACACAGTGGAGCACTTCCTGTATGACATCACAAGGTGGAACAGAGTGTTCTCTGTTTGAGAAAAGAACATATATGCAGGGTGTGTGTATTAAACACGTGTAAATGAAACACAATTCCAGATAAGTTTTAAATATGCTGTCAAACGATTCATTTTTAAAATCTCGATTAAGGTCAGAAATTCCACAGTTAATTGCGATTAATCACATATTGAATTACATGTTTAAAATTGTGTTATTTTGCATTTCAAGACAGTTTTAAAGCCATAATGTAAAGCAATTCTTACCCATTTAACAATCGCTGTAGATATTTCCTTTGCTGTGTGATTATCCACAGGTTTGTGGTCGTGTGTCTGATCTGAGGCTCTGGGCTCAGAAGCTCCGGTCGCTGCACCCGGGGGTTTAGCTTAGACTAGACGTACTTCGCTGGTGCTGAAACTCTGCTCGGCACAGGCTGCATTTAACTCTTGACTTGTAAACTGTAGCGTCTGGAAGTTTTTTAAAGTCAAATAAACAGTTCAAAAGTCCAGAAGCTCCTCTGTTTCTCCATCACGACAGTAAGTTTACTCAAACACGGCGCTCTGAAGCTCGAAAGCGAAACAGCCACAGGAGCTGCCTACGGATGTGTAGAAGAGCCCAAAAGTCAGGAAACTCTAACCGCAAGTAAAAAATATATATATATATATTAATTGTGTTTTTAGAAGGGACAAAAGGCTGGTGAACTCTAATCATGATAAAAAAAAAAGGCATTAACGCTGACAGGCCTAGTTTTAAATGAGGCCAACACACTATAACATAGATTAGAAAATAGTGTAATACTACGGGCCCTTTAGTGGGACTGTGTCTGATTTTTTTATTTCATGTAATTAAAGAGGGACTAAACACTTACACTCACAACCACATTTAAAAAAAAGATGAGGACCTTTAAATTTCCACTGTGAGATAATCTTATTTCTCAGAAGAATCCTTCATAAAGCAGTGCATTATCCCAGTTTATGTTTAGGCCTCAGCAGCAGCTGTGGTGTTTGGGTTCGGGATGTCGACCTGTTTGTCTTCACACAGCTGATGGAGTGACTGGATTGGGGAGGTCACAGGTCGCCGTGGCTGTGATCTGAAGTCATTTGTGTGAGAATGCAGTGAGTTAATCCAAAGACTGTTGTGTCCATCTCAGGTCAGATGTTCTGTGGGCCGCTGATGGAGATGTGGTCACTATGGTCCAGGTGAAAGCATTTTATCTGCAACAGGTAAATACATTTTATTAGCACCTTGAACAAAGAATAAATGAAATTTCCAGAGAGATCTTAATAATAATATAAATAATAATATAATAATACATCAAACTGTTCTACAACTGTCAAAAAGGACAATAAAATACAAGGGCATTTATAAAATAGAAATAAATCACTAAGGTCTTAAATAAATTGTATGTGCTGCAGAGGCTGCACTAGCACTGACTCATGACTGGAGGCGCCGGGGTTTAGGGAGTGACTGTTCAGATCAGAGAGACATTTTAGGTTTAAACACACTGGATTTACACATTGAGACAACAGAAATGAGAGAATCCTGTGAGCCTCATTCTGCTTTCTGATTGGATCGTTTTGAGAACCAAACCACCGCATTATGACATAAATAAACGAGATCTCATGTAATATAAGAATAAATCTGCGTTCCACTGTCCAATAATACCCAATAACAACTGATATCAGTGCAGAGAAAATCACTTTGCATTACACTCTGGACCAACTACGACCAATAAATAACCTTATTATGGCATCAGTTTATATTTCCAACCAGAATATTTGGAAGATGATTCCTTTTGTCCTGGATAGGCGCCCATAATGGACACCAGTATTGTATCGGTTCCCTAGTTATGAGTAAAAGCTGTATTTGATTTGAACATGTGATATGAAATGTACCGTGTAAACATTTAAGCATTAGCATTTAGTCGCTTGTGGATCTATTTGAACTTTGTAAGTTCTTAAATAGATCACTTAAATTTCAACTCAGTAAGCATTCCTTTTTGTTTGTTTTTAATCAGCCATATTTCAACATCATAAGCACAAGAGTCAATACAGCCTAATCCTTTTGCTCTGATACAGAACAGAAACCATATCACCAGTGCAGCTTTCACACCGTTAACCTCAGATTAACTCAAAAATACTGCATAGATTTTACACCTGTGCCTAAAGCTCTAAACACTCATTTACACAGATCTCACCTCAGTCACACCTCTACTAAGGCCCTACAATAGGTGCTACTAAGACCTCGCACTCTTCACACTAGTGAACAAAAGCCACTGTGAGCTTTAAATACCCCCGTGCACACAGTGTGTATATAAAGAGTGTGTGCAGTCGTATGAGGTGTTTCAGGACACAGAGCTGTGGATGAGACGGCTGCTGTAAATTGCTTTGGGAGACAGTCGTGAACATTTACATCAGATCATTCTGAATATGTAAAACCGCTCTGGACACTGCAGTCTGGTGTTTCTTACACAGACAAGTGCGGCTGGTTTCTATGACTTTACAATTTGGACCTTTTAGAATCTGATAGGATAATACCAGTTGTAATTATAAATGATCAGACCAATTAATAAGCTTCAGTTTGTGAAGAAGCTGAAAAATGTGTTTAAAATGACATTAAGTACATCAGAGTTCAAAAACAACGACGACGTCAGATTAGATCAAAAGTCACAAATTACACCCACGAAACACAATATTTTAAACATGACTTTAACAAAATAAAGGAGTTTTGTTAAATGATATTTTATTATTAAAAATATGATTTAATATTATAATAATATTCCATTAGAGGAGTTTGGACACTACTCCATGCTTGATACCAGTTATATTGTCACTGTACTTTTTGGGTGTAGTAGAAAAAAAGCTTGTGAAGCACTGATTTGCAATCCAAAAAGAGACTTTAAATTCCTTCACCACAATAACCCACATCACACGTCTATGTTGCTGTCATGTCGCTAAAATGAGCTGTGCTGCTTTAGTCTGTTCACAGACATAGTTCAGTCTTCACTGTGGCCAGAAGAGGGCATCAGAACAACAACGACAACCTTTTGTGATCGGCTGCAAAAAACATTTGATTTCATTTCATTTCCATATGATGTTATTTTCTGATCAATGTTCTAATGTCGTTTCCTCATCACAAAAGTACCAGAGTTGTGTTTTGTTTCATTCACACATGTTTAACACACAAACCCTGCAGATTTAGGCCGAGTTCTTCTCTCAAACAGAAAACACGCTGTTCCACCTTGTGATGTCACGTGGTGATACAGGAAGTGCTCCACTGTGTTTGTAAACTCCATCCACATTCACTAGAATCACGTGGATCATTTCAGCCACTGGAATTGCCCGTCTCTACTGAACTAAAGGTAACTGTGAAGTTGAAAACTCCCACTTCATGACATCACAAGGTGGAACAAGGCATTTTCACCTTAGATGTAGACAGCCTAATAATGCCAGATTACTCAAACATGTGTAAGGAAAACAAAACACAACTCCAGGTGTGTTTTTGAGGAGGGAACAGCATTATATGGCTTAAATCTTACAGGGAGCACATTTGTTTTTTTATAACATAGAACCTCTAAATAAAATGGAAACACCAACACACTGGAATGTTTTTGTTGGCTTCTCGGGCTCTTCTTCCACATTGTCCAATGGAACGTGCTCTCCGGCTCTGGCAGGATTACGCCCCGGTCCCCATCCGCCTTCTGCGTAATTGGCTTAGATAAATATCTGAAGACTTAAGCTGGATTTAAGCCTTGCAATTAGTGGAGTGGTGTTATTGAATTCACAAATGCCACAATCTCTGCTCCCGACCACCTCCACGTCACTCCACACGCGCCGGACCCTCCGTTGTTGTTTATTTATAGCACACGAGCGGCTAAAGGATGAGGGCGCTGAGAAAAGTGCTTAAAATTCAATATGCCATGCAATTATCATGTGTAATAGCCTGTAAAATCCTTAATATCTCTGCAGCCGGTTGGGAGAGCACAGAAATGGCGGCGTCCACTTAGCCCAGTTTGGTGGCTCCTCTTCTGGCCATGACGGACGGCCGCTGTCGGAGGAGCACACAGGAATAATACGGGTCATATTTCATTCAAAGGCCCAGTCGCCGCACTCATTCTTTCTCTTTAACTGACTGCGCGCGCTGTGGAGAGGAGACATTACCTCCAGAGGATCAGCAGGGGTAATAGACGTCCTCCACCCAGCGCCGAGCTCATGAACGGGGGGTGAGTGTGATGGTCGGGTCCTGATGTGTGTGGAGGACAGGCTGTAGTGTGGATGAGGATCGGACGTGGTTCATTTTGAGAGCTCTTCTGCTCTTCTGGTTTCAAGTATTGATTCTTCTGATGAAATCTGTCCTTTGCATTTGACCCATCCTTGAAATGTGCTGGGCTGATCTGTCAGTGCCGTGTTTGAAGCAAGTAGGTGTTTAGCAAACGGCAGTGGAGGATGAAGTACGCAGTCAAATAAGTACTCGAGTAAAAGGAGCTGTTCAAAAACACGTTTTTAGGATAAAAAAGTAAAAGTATTTCCCATGGCTTTTGATAAAGTGTTAATTGTAATTACATTGCTTAAAAATGATACAGATTTGGTCAAAAGTGTCAATACAAATCCATCTCAGTTGGAGTAGAAAGTGCAGATATCTGCTCTCAAAGTATAAGTACCCACTTTAAAATGGACTTAAGTACAAATACCTAAAATACCACCGCTGGCAAACAGCAGTCATGAGATGAGGAACTGTTGGTCTTGGTGTCGTACTAAACAAACCCAGTGTCCCCCTGAGTGGGGCTGTGGATCACTGGTTCTGTATCAGTTCATTGCACCAGTACAATGTTTGTTAATGTTGACAATAAATGAAAAGAGCCAATAACAAAGTGAATATATCTAAACTTCAGGACGCAGTCATTGACAGAGGGTTTCATTTACCGCTTGAGTTCATAAGTGAATGTTCGTGTCACTTTGTTCTTTTCAGTTTGTTCAGTTAAAAAGTTAAAACATTTCTACATTCGGGATGTGATTCTTATTCACAGTTCAGTAGGCGATATGTACGAGTATGTTTTCACTCCAGAGCAGACACACACACACACACCCACACACCTACACACACACACACACACACACACACCTACACACACACACACCTACACACACACACACACACACTCCTACACACACACACACCTACACACACACACACACACACACACACACACACACACACACATACGCACCTACACACACACACACACACACTCCTACACACACACACACCTACACACACACACACACACACACACACATACGCACCTACACACACACACACACGCACGCACACACACACACACACACATACACACACACACACACACACATACGCACCTACACACACACACACGCACACACACACACACCTACACACACACCTACACACACACACACACGCCTACACACACACACACACACAAACACACACACACATCTACACACACACACACACACCTACACACACACACACACACACACCTACACACACACACACACACATCTACACAAACACACACACACCTACACAAACATATACACACACAAACACACACACACACATCTACACAAACACACACACACACACACACACACACACACCTACACAAACACATACACACCTACACACACACACAAACACACCTACACACACACACACCTACACAAACACACACACACACCTACACAAACACACACACACCTACACACACACACACACACACACACACACACACACACACACACACACACACCTACACACACACACACACCTACACACACACACACCTACACAAACACACACACACCTACACACACACACAAACACACCTACACACACACACACCTACACAAACACACACACACACCTACACAAACACATACACACACACCTACACACACACACACACACACACACACGCACGCACACACACACACACACACACCTACACACACACACACACACCTACACACACACACACCTACACAAACACACACACACACCTACACACACACACAAACACACCTACACACACACACACACACACACACACACACCTACACACACACACACCTACACAAACAGACACACACACATACACAAACACATACACACACACCTACACACACACACACACACACTCCTACACAAACACACACACCTACACACACACACACACACCTACACACACACCTACACAAACACACACACACGCCTACACACACACACAAACACACCTACACACACACACACACACACACCTACACACACACACACACACAAACACACACACACACAAACACACCTACACACACACACACACAAACACACACACACACTCACGCACACAAACACACACACACACAAACACACACACTCACACACACAAACACACACACACACACACACCTACACAAACACATACACACACAAACACACACACACATCTACACAAACACAAACACACACCTACACAAACACACACACACACACACACACATATATATATAGGGCTTTGGCTAAACAGGTAAAGACATTAGAATAAAACAAGAGGAACAAGGCCCCAGGGCCCTGGCTCCTCACAGAGGCCCCTGGCTCCTCACAGAGGCCCCATGCAGGAGCACCACAGCACACACATTAACAGGCACTTGAGTACCTGATTACCCCTCTTACACATGGGGATGAGTGACCAGACAAATGTACCACTAGAGTCCCACCAGTGGACAGCGGGGGACAGTGGAGAATCAGAGAATCACGCCGCCATCTTGGGTGTTTCAGCTGGTGTCGGCGAATCCACAACAAAAACCATGGGCAGCGACAAAAGCCCCGCAGCCGAAACTGGCCCCGGCCACCTTCTCTCCGCTGCACCACCACCACATCCACAAACTCATGGAGGAGCAGCACTGCAGGAGAACGTCATGCTGCTGGACCCACCCTCTCCGCCAAAATCACCAACTTCGCCACGCACCCCGCAAACAGCGGCGTTTGATGATGCCACCGGGCGGCAGCCCGACAGGTGCGAACACAGAACTCCAGACAACCGCCCCCGAGCACGACACGGCCCAAAATTCCCAGCACGAGTGCCCCGGGTACAGCGGGAGTGCCCCGGGTACAGCACGAGTGCCCCGGGTACAGCGGGAGTTGGGACGACAAACACAGTCTAACTGCAGATCACTGGACGTCCCTCAGTCATGAGAACGACCTCAGCACATTATTTACCCGTTATGTGACTGAAGACAGAAGAGACACTTCACTCACACTGATGCAGAGCACAAAGTGTCACTGACCATTGTTCTGGTTTGCAATAAAAAAATAAAGTAATAAAACATCTCCACAAAGCCTATCCACTTTTGTATGTGGATAAGAGGATTAAAATGATGATTCAAGGGGACAAAAATGTGTGATTAATTTGCGATTAATCGCGAGTTAACTATAACATTCATGACATTAATGGCGATTAAATATTTTAATTGATTGACAGCACTAGTTTGTATCAATATATTGTCAACAGAGGTGGTTGAGTCGTCAAAAACGTACTCAAGTAATAGTGAAATTACTTCAAAATAATATTACTTAAGTAGAAGTACAAATGAGTGGCCCAACAAATGAAATTACCCAAGTAAGAGCAAAAAGAGTAAAAAGTACTACTTCAGAAAGAGCAACTTAAAGAGGAACTCTTTGTTGAGTCACTCTTTATCTTTATACTTTAAAGATAATGCAATTTGAAGGACAAAACTGAAATTCTGTTATTTTCAAAGAACAGACACAAAAATGAGACAAACTGAATCAGATCTGAAGGAGCTGCAAGAAACAAATGTTCAAATCATTTCATATTGTCATATAAAGATTTTGTCACTTACAGTGGGAAGAGGAACCACAACTCAAGAAAGAGTAAACGTATGTGCCTAGAAACGTGCAGTTTAAAAAGTTACTAAAGGAAATGTTGGTAAGAGACGACCCACCTGTGACTGTTAAACCACAGCTGTGGAAATACAGTCTTGTGCATCAGGTAGTCGGATGAGCTTTCACTAATCTGGGTTTTCAGACGACATGTAGAAGCCCATCTGATCCACCCTCTTGTTCTTGGACTGGAGCAGATGGTATTTCACATTCTGGTGTTGCAGTACTTCCACACACATGTGGAGAGTGGGTGTGCAGCAGCAGCAGCCTGAACTTTTCACCCGGTGCCACTGGAGCTGTCATCATACTGTTGTTCCTCCGGTCTCTTGTACCTCAGTATGTCGGCTGGAAGGTCTTCTAAACTCTACCTGATTTTTACTGTCTCACAAGCACAAATAAACAGAAGTGATTCAATTTAAACAGTTTGCAAGTTCTTCCTCACCTTCTGCATTCTGAGCATCCTAATTATTCCCCGTGAGCTTAGAAGCACTTTTCACAACTGTCAGAGATCAGACGAGTTTTGGAGTGACGATAAAGGTCAAAATGAGAGTGTGCACTGTCTGCATCTAATCATGGCATTTTCATTATTTAAGGAAGTGACACTAGTGCGTCTGGTTTGGAAAATATTCTGGAACAGTGTATAAACATGTTAAATACGTTTCCATTTTGTTTTTGGCACACGTGAGCCTCCCCTCCGTTTACTCTCCAGGCTAAGTCACTCCCCCTTCAGAGTGACATCAGCGCAAACGTCACTCTAACGAAACCACTGCACATCACACCAGGTTTGTGAAGTTGCAGTGTACAATTTTGTGCCATGTTTTTGCATATTTATGGAGAATCGTCATGTGGGAGCTTGGGCGACTTAGGCCTGTGGGCGGAGCCTTGTACAAATTCTTACAGCAAACTTTAAAGAGGGTTTGAATTGTGGAAAGATCACGAGATTACTCAAACATGCGTGGATGACATCTAAACCTCTTCGGGCCTGGTTTTGTTGAGCGTACAATGTTATAACATGGTAGAACGCTCCAAAAAGTCGATTTTGCGTAATATCCCCTCTTTAAGTATTCTTACAGTGCAGCTTATTTTACGTTTATCATTTTTTGCCAACATAACGCTCTTTTCCACCGGCACTGTTTAGCACGACACGACACAGCACCACACGCTTCGTTTGCTTTTCGACTGGGGGTTGGACCTGGAGCTGTTACGATTTTCCGTACCTGCTTCGGAGCAGTTCTAACTGTGCTGAGCCGATACGACAATGTGACATGGACAGACTGTCCACTGACTGCTCAGAGGAAATGTCGTCATACACCCAACAAAGCCCGAGGATCTTTAACTAATCACCTGCCATGTGTAAAAAAACACACCGACAACATAACAGCAGCAAACACGTCAAGAGAGGAGAAACAGTGGAATAGATGGTGAAGCCTAAAAATGACGCAGTGTCGACCCCACTACTCCACCCACTTCCAGGTGGTAAGAACTGCATGGGAAAGCTTCACGGTGCAGTGGCGTGCTGTGCTGTGATGTGCCATGCCAGTAGTGTAGTTGCAAAGCCCTATTACATCACACAGGGCAGCAATACTGGTTCTATCTAAAGTCTTTTCCTGCCTTTTCTCTGGCACAGTTATCAATCTAAGAACTGAAATGTCAAAAAACAAAAAACAGATTTAATAGAGATGATTGTGGCAGTTAGCTCATGTTTCCTTCAGAGTACATTTCTTCACGTTAGCATCTCGAACCAATATGGCAGCAGGTGGAAAACCCACTGTACATAAGGTTCCTCAGCTAGCATGCTAATCAGCTGAGAGTGCTCACTAATGGGGGTTACATGAAGATGCTCCACTGGGGGTGACTGGAGCAGATGGTGCTTCGTGTGCACGTGGAGTTAAAACACGTGGGACTGTGTGTGTGTGTGTGTGTGTGTGTGGCAGTGGTCAGCTTCTGCCCGGGTGCCACGGTAACGTCACCTCCCACTAAACCCTCATTCATATTCATGTGGTGGTGTTATTGTTCTGCTTTGCTGTTCGAGCCGTGCCAGCACAAGTGTGGGCACTGTGCTTCAGGTGCAGCTGACGTCACTGTGCATATATCTGCTGTATGAGCCGCATGAGCTGGCAACTTTCTTTGACTTTGCTGCCAAACTCTTTAAAGGTCTTACACAGAGAGCTTTAAGCAATGATCTTGGCCTTTTAGTTTAATAGTGGTAAGTTGGATGGTCCAATACGTCATTTTAAACTGTATTCATTTTTTTTTTTTTAACAGTTATTGATATTTCTTGATATCAGTGTTTTAAAAATCCATTTCAAATTTAGAGGGATTAGATGCAAGATTTTAGTTTCAAATTTCATAACCATGACCTGTGTCCCCAAATATGAGTGGATATTTGGAAGCACAGGTTCAAATCAAATATAGTTTTTACTGATAACAATTGTGCTGATCTATTCTCAGTGACAAAAACACGGTGGAAAGTTGTTTGTTATAATTTGGGGATTTGACGATTATCCAATCAGAAATCAGGTTGACACAGGTTCAGTTGTGATTGTGATTCCGACTGTATGAGTGCAGACTACATACTGCCCCTTTAAGACATAACACTGTATTACCCATTGCTATTGTTAAGTAGGTGAGGTAATAAATGTGTCAGTTGGGCTCTGCCTGTTGCATTTGTTTGATTAATCCATGGGCTATCAGGGCTGTCTCTGAGAATATATTTTTTCTGAGGGATTGGGTCCACAAACCTGACAGATGCTCGTGGATTTGAGCACAGAATGTCCTGCTCCAGTACAGATACATTTCATCAGCAGCTCTTGAGGTCAGACTCAGCCCACCGTGTACTGTCTGCATCTGATTATACATTGTTTTCTTGTCTGAGAATCAGAATGTGCACAATTAGCATGCTAGTTGCTGATGGTCAACTCTGCTCTGGCCTATGAATGTTGTGAATAGCTCTTCTAAAGTCACAGTAGGAGGCTCAGGATGTATGAGGTAAGTGAGGAGTACTTTGGAGAACCGTTTCGAAATGAGCATGTTCTATTTTTCACATTTGAAGACAAGAAAAGTTGGGTACAGCATCTCAGCATTAGCTTCATGTGAACAACCCTTTCGCAAATGCATTTGCAGGGCATGCCCTTGCACTCTGATGTCGTCCTCATTGTGTATGCTCACAAGGCGACTTCCAGTCATCAAAATTCAGCCCTCTGCAGATAAGAGCCCGCCAGCCACACAAGACGCATTAGGCACAAAAATATATAGCTCTCCATTTTAAACTGCCCACGGATTTGACTTTCTTCTCTCTTTCGCTCCATCCCTCGTTCGCTTCCCTTTTTGCTCCATAGAAAAGTAATTAATGTGCCACAGAGACGCGGGCTGCTGGCGCTGCCCAGTACGCAGAGAAACAGGCCTGATTTTTAATAAAGCTACGAGTTATTAAGGAGCAGACATTTAAAATTCCATTATCAGAGGAGAGCGTGTTTTTCTGGAGGAGCGCTGGCGTCACCTCTCACACTGCAGTCCAGAGGGTAACCAGGGCGACCCACTGGACTGAGTGTATATACTGCACAATTAGCCCCAGTGCAGTGGATGCAGCAGGACTCATGTTTCAGTACTTATGACATCTGAACTTGCTGAAGAGAACAATAAAAGTTTCAGTACACACTGACCCTTGTCAAGCCAAAGGTCACTGTATACATCATGATAATGTATATACATAATCATACTGACGTCATGATCAAATGATCAAACCACAGGTCGTTTCAGTTTTGCCGGGTTCCACCGGGTGTCCACTGCACTTGGCTGAGTTTAACCCTCCGGGCTCATGACAAAGTTCAGATTCTGAACAGCTGTATGTGGGCCTGTCACCAGAATTACTATATCGTTCAATATATGAAATATGAAAGCTGGACCAGTATGTTTTGGGGTCAGTATTTATCATGTGCACATTTGTTTGGCACTACTCGAATATTTCTGGTTATTTTTTGGCTGTATGATGAGATTAAAACCATAAAAGTTTGGATGAATAATTTCTGTGACTCATTACAGATGCAAACTAACAGCTAGTGTTTCATTCTGCTGTTTATTTATTGTAGCTCATGATTTTTATTTTATTTTTTTTTACAATATTGTATTCTGTGTTTTTTCTGTCAATGGCATAAATAAGTATTATCGTTTATCATCTATATTTTTTTCAGCAAAGATGAGCTGCGACTGATATCTTGGAATCCTTGATGTGGAGTGAGCCCTTCTTTTGCTCCATCACTCTCCGTCTTAATACAGTATATGTGGTTGCACATGTCTGTCCTCACCTGTGCTCACTGGTCTTGTCTCTCTTGGCCTGTTCTGTCTGAACAGTGTGTGTAAATAGTGTGTTTCTGTTTTCTTTTTCGGAACACCAGCCTTCAGGGGGTCTGCAGATGGGAATGTTCATAATATGCAATGTTCCCCCTTTTCTTAAATAAATAAAATGCCTTCATCACCTCTGGACATTGTGAAGCATCTTTGTGTGACCATGAAAAGTGTTGATAAAACCCATGGATTATTAGGCCCGAGCACCAGAGGCTGGTGAAGGGCCTATTAGTATCACATAGCAATGCTCATACAAAAATGACACGACGTGACTCGCCCGTAGTGACCAGGGACCCTCGTCATGACGTAGCCATGCACCAGAGGTTTCCCAAAATGTAGAGTTTGTCTCCCAAAAAAAGCGGAACATTGTTCTCTTATCAGAATATTCTTCTTCTTCTTCTTCTTCTTCTTCTTCTTCTTCTTCTTCTTCTTCTTCTTATTCTTATTCTTATTCTTCTTATTCTTATTCTTATTCTTATTCTTCTTATTCTTATTCTTATTCTTATTCTTATTCTTATTCTTATTCTTCTTATTATTATTATTTTTTTTTTTCTCACCCATTTTTCACCCAGTGAACAATGACGAAAACTCACGAAATTTGGTCACGTGTTAAAGCTTCTCTAACTTTTGTCTATTTCCATTTTCAATAAATCAATAAAATGGCTCGTCAGCGCCCCCTAGAGAGACAAAAATGCATTAGGGAATACGAATGACACCAAAAAAATGTGCACGTAGAATCATGAAATTTAACACAGAAGTCGATCATGACAAGACAAGTAAAAAATATTATTATGGCCACGCCCCCTGACACACCAGAGGGCGGCCATCTTGGATTAAAGTTTGCAAAGCTGAAACGCACTCCTCCGGGCGTCACCCGAACCGCCTCAAATTTGGTCCACATTATCTCCAGGGGCAGAACGTCAAAAAATATCTTACGGGTTTACGGTTATTAGGGTGAGTGTGGGGCATGGTGTTTGCTGAGCGTGGCATTTGCGGGGCGCAATGTGCAGAGCACGTCGTTTGCAGAGTGCAGCATTTGCGTGGTGTGGGCACACGCGAGGGCCGATCATCGCCACTTGCGGCTATATTTATTATTATTATTATTATTATTATTATTATTATTATTATTATTATTATTATTATTATTATTAAAATCCACAGTAACAGTGGTTCACAATGGCTAGCGCTGCATGCCAGCACGAGCCTTTAGCACCCAGTTGAAAGGCTGGACACCCAAAAAAACAAAAAGTAAAGGTATTTATTTATTTACTTTCCTTGCATTTTATTTAAATACTGGTGTAAAATACATAAATAAATATACATAAATAAATAACCAGACAAAGCCATATCATCTCCAGAGAGACAAAAAGGTGCCAGTTTTCAGAATAAAAAGGTTTGGTGCCACAGTCCTGATGGGGTGAATAATCGATTATGATGGACAGGGTCCGGTCAGTACACTAAAGCCTGGGCAATGCTCATGGTCAGCAGCAGGTCCATAACACTCCCCTGATTTGATTAACAGGGATGCCCACATGATCTGAGTGGTGGAGACTTTCAAGTCCCCGCCTCGTAGAATGCGTCTCTAAAGTACCTCCGAGGCTCCTGAATACTAAAGAGCTCAAATGTGAAGTCTTGCCAAAGTTGCCATTAGTAGAGAATTTGATAAGACTAAATGCATAACACAATGCATTATTCATCATGAGTTTGGGGAGTGGAGATACCTTTAAACTTTGCATACAGAACACCATTTTTCTTTCTGCTGAGAGCACAAGAACTAGAGAGAAGCAGTTAAAATAAAGTTTAAAATATGATCTGCTGACTATTGGTTGGACACGCTTTGGACAGCAGGCGGCTCAGGGTGTTTCGAGCTGCTGAGGAAATAACACTGAATATGCATGATTATTGAAACATGAATGAAACTAAACAGAACTATATTTTTTCAAGAGTGAAGATTCCAGTCTATCATGCCCTTTAATTCCCGGCAATCTTCAATTAAAACAGTTTTATTCAAACTGTGAAGAGAGACGGCACTGAACATTACGCATAACACGGTGAATGGTTTGACCCGTGAGCTGAATGGGACTGTTAATAAAAGCTGCAGATGAAGATGAAAAGCTGCGCTGCTGTTAATTAACATTTTTACATGAGATCTGCGGCGGGGGTCAGTGCCCGACAGAGAGCGGCTCCTGCAGCTCAGAGCACACGGCCATCGCTGAGTGCGGAGCCATGTCTGAGCACAATGGAGCCGGAAGAGGTGAGGATGTGGGGTCCGATGGTGCAGTCAGTAATAAAACGTGGAGATTTGTGTATGTGTGTGTTTAAGTGTCACAATCGATGCCACAAAACATGATACTAAAATATAAAACACACCAAAAGCCCTTTTAAATAGGTGAGACCAAAACCACACCTCAGAAAGTTAAAACAACTGTTTTATGCCATACTGTGAAAAATTATAGCCAAAGGAACGTCATTTCCATGGAAACAAACTTTCTTTCTTTTTTTTTTAATTTTAAATATAAAAATATACTTTATTAACAATATCTCTCAATAGATAAAACTATAATATACAAATAAATGTAAAAACAAAAAAACAAAAACAAAAAAAAACCCAAAAACCTCTTTTTTTTAATAAAGTTATATACTGTGACTTTGAACTTGCTTTGCGCAACTTTTCTGTTGGAGGGTCCATCACCAGCTTGGTTCCGTTAAGATGCTTTGACTGGGATGTTCCATAGTATAACATTAAAACATCTGTCTTGCATTTATTCATGACAGGTGTTTCTATTGCTAAAAAAGTACAATCATTTGTTCTGACTAGGGCTGCCGCTCCACAGATCTGATCTGTAATGTCGGCTATATTTGTCTCTCTTGAGATAGATTAGTGTAATTTCTAGTTTAATATAACATTTCCATGACAACAACCAGGTGTTCTGGACCCTCAAACAGAAAGTTTGAGCAATGCACCTTTAATTTTGGCTTTAAAATCCTTCAAAACCAATTTGTCGTCGCCTGGATATTTTTTTCTTAATTTTACTATTAAAACTGGCCCTTTAACCCCCTAATTTTTTCAGTATAACATGTTATTTCACAGTCTGGTGCTGTAGTGTCCTGTGCCTGTGATAAAAGCTACAGGACCAGAAATGCAAATGAAAAAATAAAAAATAAAACTGACACTCTTCCATACAAAACACACAGCAAACATGTCTAAACAACTTTATGGACATAAAAAAGCTTCATTTAGGGTTTTAGCTACAAAAGTGCAAAATATCAAGTCTGTGAGTAAAGTAAAAATCTCCTTATTGCCTCAAAAAAAAAAAAAAAAAAAGTGCAATGGCCCCATGACTTTCCTGGTGCTGTCATGGAAACAGCTCCTGTCAGGACCAAATAAATAATAATAATAATAATGCATCAGTTTTATACAGCGCTTTTCAGGACACTCAAAGACTCTTTACAGCATTATTCATTCACTCCAGACCCAGTGGTGGTAAACTACTATTGTAGCCACAGCTGCCCTGGGGCAGACTGACGGAAGTGAGGCTGCCAATCTGCGCCATCGGCCCCTCCGACCACCACCACCATTCACGCACACACCACTTTCATACTAGGCAATGTGGGTGATGTGCCTTGCCTAAGGACACTACAACAGTTTTTGCCACTGGTGCCCCACTGTGGCACCTGGAATTCCCAGTGTCTCCCATCCAAGTCCTAACCAGGCCCTGCTGAGCTTCTGAGATCTGACGGGATCAGGCTTTGACGAGCCGGTATGGCCACAAATAAAAATAGAAGATTAGTAATTTGCCATTTATTTGAGCTGAAGGCAGTCCACTATTTAGACTTTGGCACAGTTTGGGCCACTGAAAATGGATTGAGCCCATGCGTTTGGTGGAAAACAAAGTTCCTGTTGGACACTCGTTTTCCCTACGTCATCACTGTGTGTGACGTGGGATAATGCTGGAAATATGCTTGGAAAGCTCAGAAAGTTTTTGTTGTTTGGAAAGTCATGCACACTTATATAAAACATATTCCCAGGTATCGTAAACAATACCATCGGTCTGAAAGAGTTAATAGAAGAGTGGAAACAAAGAGTTTCAGTTCCCAATAGATTAGATCAGTTGTGTCAAACTCATTTTGGTCCGGGGGCCGTATACAACCAACTTTGATTCCCAAGGGGCCGGATCAGAAAACTCATGGCATATATACCCCAAAAATAGCAATAAGTCCAAATATTTGTGCAGAGAAATGCAAATCTATTACAGAAATCTTTTTTATTTGATTTTATTTTACAAAATAGTATAATATTATGCTAGGTCAGGTTGCTTTCACAGTAGCATCATGAACCTCTTGGCCCCTGGGTGAAAACAGACGGCTGTTTCTTCAGTTTCAGCAATAATTTGTTTCTCTTCTGTCTTCTCAATTCTCCGTTCAAGTTATTGTATTTTTCGCAGTGTCTCGTAGTGGTGTTTAAGATCATATTCCTTGAGCGCCGCCACTTGTTGCAAACACACCGAGCACAGGTTTCCCATTCACCTCCGTGAACAAATAAGAATTAGTCCATTTTTCTTGGAAAATCCTGCACTCAGCTCCACTTTTCTTATTTTTGACATTTTGCTGATGAGGGTGGCACGGTCAACAGTCAAAACGATCGTCCTTTAAGAGCGTTTGGAAAGAGGCAGGTCTTCATTTGTCTGGTGGAGGCGCCACGCACAGAAGCACTGGAGACGCTGCTATGCTAAGATGTGCAGAAAATTACCAGAAATTTTTAATATCTTAATAGAAAATGTTTAATATCTTAATAGAAAATCAGCCGAGGGCCAGATTAAAGGTCTTGGAGGGCCGGATCTGGCCCCCGGGCCGCATGTTTGACACCTGTGGATTAGATTGTGAGCTTTCTAAATATAATCAGTAGAAACTTGGAATCTTTACATTTTCTATTTAAATGTATATTTAAGAGCCCAGAAATGCTGGCTCTGATGTTTCCTGTTTCAGTGTTTTATCAGTTCTGTGCATGTGTATCCAGGGGTGGGTGGCATAACCTCCTCGTCCATCGAGCAGCAGACCCGGTGTCGGCTCGCCCTCAGGTCTGATCACGGTCCAGTTGGCTGCTACGCCCTCTGCCTCTGCAACCAGCCAACAACAACCAACACAGGGCACGCTCCCGAACACACCACGAGCCGGCGGACATGACACCAGCCTCTACATAACCTCACAATCATCCAGCAAAAGTCCAACACGCAAAATGCCCACACTCTACACACTCCACACACCAGGAAGAGGCAGCTTGTGTGGATCAAAGGACGAAGTTAAAGCAGAACTACATCAACTCAATTCCCTTTTGAGAATACACTGTCAGGGAGCTGGAGGAAGTGTCTGGGGTGGGGGAAATCCCTGCTTTAGACTGCTGATAAAAGGAAAAAGATAGATGGAACGGACTCATTTTTTGTCAAAGGCAGTAATATTATGTACAAAAACATAATATTGCCAAATATCGGAGGAGGCAGTTTTTTTTTTTCCAGGAGATCTCTCTTCAGGTCGACATCCATCATTTTTGTGAGGCTGGTTTTGAGCCCAGAGACAGCAGAGAGAGATGACAGACACCTCAAATATACGTATTTAGCTCTCAGGGACTTACAAAGGCATTGATTGATTGATTGATTGATGGATTGATTAATATAACAAGTTATTGGGACTAGTCACATTCTAGAATCTGAAAACCACATTTTGTTTCTCTCATATTCTTTAGCCCTTCATACCGTCCAACACACAGCCCTTCTAAAGGCCCACACTTCCCTCGCTCCTGAACACAGCTCGGGCCAGCTGCCACGAACCCCCACCCACCCACCTCCCACCTCCCACCCCGCCAGGCGCCACTGCAATGCCTTCACTTTGTAATGGACACTCCAGTCTGCAGCAGTGCCAAACAACAGTGTGTGTGTGACTAACTCCCTCTGCCCACACACACTCAGAGCATTTCACCCGTCGCTCCCGTCACCTTCACTATGTCTGGGAGGAATAACAGTAAGTGTGGACTGAGAGGTTTAATGTCAGGACTTTGATTCAGCATTACCGATATTAAATGAAAATTCCATCGGGTAGAGCGGCTGGATTGCGGTGAGTCACACGAGTGCAGATGATGGAGGCAGGGTTAGCGTGGTCCACAGTTCTCTTTATTTTTTAATTCTCCAAAATAAAGTGCTCAGGTGCAAAAAAAACAAGTGCGGTGCAAACGGCGCAAGGAGGACAGGAGCAACAGTGTTCTTCAGCAGCAGAATGGTGAAGTGTGGGTGTTTTATATACCGCTAAGTAAAACCATTAAAACTCAGAGGGATGTACAATTAACCTTAGCTGTTTAAAACTAATTTAAAATAACCCAAGCCAAATAAACCATAGAAATCCAAAAGTACAAAAGATAAAACCCTCAAACCAAACACCCAGTAAAATACAAAGTGACTAAACCCAATTAAAACTAGTGCCATTCCCCCTCCCGAAGTCCTCTGCCTTGAGCTGGCCTGGAACTCCTAAGCGCTGTCTGGTTCCCCGGGGGAATCTTTTGGCCAGACACTCGGACACAAGACATGGGTGAGTAAAAACACACAGGTTCACCACATACACACGCAAACCACTCACACTTTAAAATACCTACACGACACACACACGAGACACAACTCATTTAAAATACAGCACATAGATTGCACGTTTTCAATTGTAATTGTTTGTCTCTGCAGACCAGCGGCCGCCATTACCGGATGTGCTCTGCCCGACCGGAACCCGCACGACAAAGATAAAAAGTGTTTAATAAATATTTTAAAACAATACAAACGTGTTCAAATTAGAGTATCACATAAGACACATGTGTCAAACATGCGGCCCGGGGGCCAGATCCGGCCCTCCAAGACCTTTAATCTGGCCCTCGGCTGATTTTTCTATTAAAATACTTAAAATTTTCTGATTTTTCTGTTAATTTTCTGCACCGTTTAGCATAGCAGCGTCTCCGGTGTTTCTGTACGTTGCGACTCCCACCAGAGCAGCACAAATGAAGACTTTCCTCTTCAACCCAAAACATGCACTGTAGGTGTAAAAGTTGTGTGAGTGATGGTGGTGGTCGGAGGGACCGTTGGCGCCGCTTGGCTTGGCAGCCGCGCCTCCGTCAGTCTGCCCCAGGGCAACTGTGGCTATAACAGTAGCTTACCACCACCGGGTCTGGAGTGAATGAAGAATGCTCTGTAAAATGCTGTGTAAAGCACTTTGGGGACATGTGTCTGTGTAAAGCGCTATATAAATAAACCTTACCTTACCTTACCTCTTTCCAAACGCTCTTAAAGGACGATCGTTTTGACTGTCGACCGTGACCCTCATCAGCAAAATGTCAAAAAATGAGAAAAGCAGATGCTGAGTTCAGGATTTCCCAAGAAAAATAGTCTAATTCTTATTTGTTGACGGAGGTGAATGGGAAATCTGTGCTCAGTGTGTTTGGAACAAGTGGCGTTGCTCGAGGAATATAATCTTAAACACCACTACGAGACACGGAGAAAAATACGATAACTTGAAGAGAGAACTGAGTTTTCTGATCCGGCCCTTTTGGGATCAAAGTAGTTTGCATACGGCCCCCGGACCAAAATGAGTTTGACACCCCTGACATAAGAGCTCGGTGCAGTGTAAATATATGTAAAGTGGAAAGTGTGAATCCTTTCCTCAGTAATGACCGGCCTGTTCGGTCCATGTGTACAGTGTTTACACTGGTCTGAGACAGTCAGTCGAGACTCTGTTGGGTTTTGATGACTTCCTTTTCAAACCCGAAGCCCAAATCAGTAAAAAGTAAATATAAACACTTAGGATGACAGTGGCTCAGCGGTTAGAGCTATGATCCTCCAACTGTGAGGTCAGACGATCAATTCCAGGTTGGATTAAGCTCTGTTGTATCTTTGAGCAAACACTTCACCCGCCTCGTCTAGTATGAATGTGGTGGTGGTCAAAGTGAGGCTGATGCTCTGTCCCAGGGCAGCTGGAGCTACAGTAGGACCTACCACAACCACGTGTGGAGTGACTGAAGAATGACAGACTTTAGAGACTTCAGTGATCATGTGAAGCACTTGACAAGAAAGAGGGAAAAAGACCTTTATGTTTTTACATGGCAGGATGAATGAATGAATACAAATTCAAGGGCCCACGTCTTCTTAATTAAACAGCTTCTTTCATCCTTTTATATGAAGTATTTGTGTTTGAAGTAAAGTCTGGCACACTCAAAGTCACTTTCATCTGAAGCCTGCTCTGAACTGGAGCAGCTCTTAAACACCTCGGCGTTAAAGCCCTCGTGACTGGACCATTGGTTATTTGCGTTGTCGTCCATGTGCTAATAAAGTTCCACCTTCACTTTGTACTTTAACCTCACTACTGAACATTTAGACATCTATTTCTACACAGGGGCTTTCCCAGGAGCCAGGCCTCCTCGCCCTTTGTGAATGTGTGGATGGAGAGAGGTGCAGCGCCGCACAGCAGTGTGGAGGAGCCTGGCATGTGGCACATTCATGGCACATTACCCGGCGTGCTTTGAGGGCCAGCTCCTTCCAGATGGGGCCAAAACAAGGACGCATGGCTCCAAGGCTGGGGTAAGAATAGGCCAAACCAGGCCAGATCACAGGACTGAGGCAGGGGCAGGGGCAGGATGAGTGACAGGTGCAGCTTCTGGAAGGGGCAGCTTCTATTTTGGTCACGTCTTCAGCATTAATGGACTGGATCATAGGTGTTATTGGGATAATATAGTGATAAGGAGATAAAGAGGGGCATCTAATGGAGCACATAACTATTATTTCAAAGGTTTTAAAGGGTCACTGTGTAACCTTTCAGCTGCTTATCATGGACTTTGCCTTAAATAAACATGTTTCATTTCCAGAATTTGATCTCTTACCTTTAGCCTGACAATTCAGAGCTGTAAAATCCAAAATCAGCCTCTACATATTCTCCTTTGTTCCAGCAGCAGAACATTTGAACAAATGCAGGGATCAGTGGCGAAGGTTCAAGCAAACAGCCACTTAAACATTTTTATGTAACCTAAATGATGAAAAATACACTGCTCAAAAACATTAAAGGAACACTTTGAAAACACATCAGAGCTCAGTGTGAAAAAGTAGGACATCTATACAAACATGGACAGGGCGATGTCTTTGGAACAAAACTTATTTTAATGGAAATAACATTTTCAGCCACAGAGGGCTTTATTATATCGGCTTTATTATAAGTGAAATAATGTGACAGGCCAGTCCATTTTACCTGAATGTAATTTTTACATCTCAGAATATCTGGTGTGGCCACACAGGCTTGTATGCAGGTTTGATAACATCAGGACCCCAATGAGACCCCAGAGATCCCAGATCTGTGTGAGGACATCGCTGAGCTCCTGCAGAGTCTCAGGAGCCACCTGGAGCATCTGATGGACTGACATAAAGTATACCAGAGGTCCCATGGATCTGTCTCTGTTGCACCCTTTTGCTTGAAGAGGTTTGTAACTCAAATAAGCACTCACAGAGATCCACTATTTGCCTTTATCAATTTATTTTTAAAGAACCAAAATTATTATAATCTCTGTGGTTGACTTTCAATAGATTTTTAGTTGTCACGATATAGTTTCTCTACTCCTCTCTAGAGGCTTCTGGCACTGCTTACCCTGCCTCTGCAGGTGCCTGGATAAACCTGACTGCAGGAGGAGGGAGAGGAGACAAGGATGACCTCTTATACATTAGGCCCAAATTTAATACTAAAGAAAAGTCCATCCATCTTCTCCCGCTTAATCCACCTGGGTCATGGCGGCAACTTGCTGCCCAATCCTCATAGCACCTGACCCCCTATGAACCCCTCTGTGAGTGGAGTCCACAGGAGGGTGGATGTCATGGTCCTTGATGTTAGTTCAGGTGCTGCATGTTTTGGGTTGATGGGGGAAACCCATCCAGACACGGGGAGAACATGCAAACTCCACACAAAAAGGGGATCGAATCTGCAACCTTCTTACTGTGAGGCATGAATGTTGCCACTCAGCCACTGTAAAAAAAAAAAAAGTGCATTTTAGTAATACATAAATTCATCAAATTAATAATTTATTAACTAAATATTAAGTGGTTCCGACAGCCTCCCCAGAACATCACTGACCCACCACCAAACCGCTCACGCTCCCATCTGTGAAAAGCACAAGCACCAGTGGCAGACTTGTCAATTCTTGTGTCGTCTGGCAAATGCCAGTGGAGCTCCACGGTGCTGGGCTCTAAGCACAGGGTCCACTACAGGACAAGGTGCCCTTAAGCCATCCTCATGAAGTTTGTTTGTGATTGTTTGGGCAGAGACATTCACACCTTTGTCCTCCTGGAGGTCATTCTGTAGGACACTGGAGGTGCTCAGCCTGTTCCCCCTGTACAAAGGAGCAGATATGGGTCCTGTGGGTGGGTTGAGGACCTTCTATGGCCCTGTCCAGCTCTCCTACAATAATTACCTGTCTCCTGAAATCTCCTCCATTTTCTGGAGATTGTGCTGGGAGACATATCTCCTTGCAACGACACGTTGGATGTGCCAACCTGGAGAAGTTGGACACTGTGCAGCTTCTGTAGGGTTAAGGAATGGCCTCAGCACCCGTGTAAAAGTAACCAAAAAAGACCAAGAGGGAGAAACTTGAAATGACCTCCACCTGTAAAACCAGTCTGTCAGTCTAACTGTTGCCACTTTAGTGCCCCTGTGTTTATTTCCTCTAAAAGAAGTGGCACATTTTGGTCCTAACACATTGCCCTGTCCATGTTTGTAGAGATTTCCAACTATTTCATATTGAGATCTGATGTGTTTTCAAAGTGTTCCTTTAATTATTTGGAGCAGTGTAGATGTAATGTCATATTGTGGAACATTCCAGGCTAGCCTTTATTTCCTTTCTACATATTTTTATACTTTTTATTATAATTATTTTATAGTATTTTTATTATTTATTATTATTATTTATTTATTTATTTATTATTATTAATGATAATTTTTTACATTATATACTTTTTATTATAATTATTTTTATATTATTTATATTTTTTATACATATTTCCTTTCTACATTATACAGATCTGATTAATTTGGTGACACTGTAAACACTGTATCTGAGACACACACCTTAGCCTAAAGTATTATTCCTGTTACCGGTGCAGTCACGGCTGCCATGGGCCATACTGATGAAGTGTGGCTGCTGAACACCTCTGACCATCACCTAACTATACACTCGTGCATGTGAAAGATGAGACGTGCGATCCTCCGATGGTCCAGGAGTGTTTCAGTGTAGATGAGGCCTCTGTTCATCTGTGTGTGTGTCACCATGTTCCAGCTCCATCCAGAAGTGTTCAAATCATTTTTGTTTTTCAGCAATATCCAATAACTCAACGCTCTTTACATCAAGGAAGCACTCACTCATTCATACACCAGTGTACGCTGACACTGGGACTGAGGCCTTGTCCACACGTATCCGGGTATCTGATAAACCGAAGATGTTTTGCTGCGTTTTGACCTGTCATCCACACAAACACGCATCAGAAACGAGTATTCAGGGAAAACTCCGGCCAAAGTGAAGATTTTTGAAAACTCCGTTTATGCCTGTTTGTGTGGACAGAGATAACTGGGGTTTTGCGTTTTAAAACGTCACTGTCTGCGCCAAAAAATATGAATCTGCCCTGACGTCAAACGTGCGACATTTGTTTAGGCGACTGCAAAAGCCAAAGCCAAAGCCAAAGCCAGAGCCAGAGCCAAAGCCAGAGCCAAAGCCAAAGCAGACTATGGACCGGAGTCGTTTCTTCAGAGCTGTGTGTGTGTTGAGAGCAGAATTGCTCCTAAACTGTGTTTAGGAACAATTCTGACTCCGAGTCTGTCCAGACAGAGGAGGTCGGCGCCATGTTTTCTGTTGTTTAAGTTTAGGCGGAAGTGACGGTGAAGTGAGGGCTCAATGGAAATAACGCCATCTACAGGTTTGGAATGTGTATGAATGTGGTTGAAAACGCAGATGTTCGGTTATGTGTGGAAGGTGTTTTTTTCGAAGACGAGGTGGTGTGGATAAAACTATTTTTATAAACGGAGGGGGGGAAATGTTCGGTTTTAAAAATACCCGGCTACGTGTGTACATGGCCTCAGGTGGGTGAAGTGTCTTGCCCAGAGACACAACAACAGCATTCATCTGTAGGAGCTGGAATCACACCGCAAACCTGTGGGCCCCCGGAATCACAATATTGGTACACAGGGATGTTGTGCGTTAGTTGTGTGTTTCTTTTTTCAGTCACACGACGTGAAACTTGGCTGCAGCAAATGTGCCGACGTTCTCACTCCCAAAAACCAATAATCAACACACGGAAGGTGTTTTGCCCAAACACAGTCAACAAACTGGTGGACGGGGGAACTTCAACTTCAACTTCTGTGCTAACAAAATGTGTGTTTAAACTGGTGATGGGCGACACAGTGATGTTTGTTTTAGTCTGAAACACAGTGATACTAGGGCATCTATTACAGTATTGAGTCAATATGGAGACCAGTGTGTTTTGTATGAAAATGCATTGAAACTCCCTTAGTCGTCTTTCCTCCCTCAAAGCTTTTAACGGATCTAAAAAAATAACCCCTACTTTTTCTGAAAAAGTAGACACAAATAAAAGCATAAATATATTGGCAGATAAACTAAAATTTAAACAATATATTTCAAAAAGTGAAAGAAAAATTTAAAGTATCAATATTTTACATTAGAATCAATATTTTCAGTATTATCAGTATGAACATATCAGTGTTTGGTAGCAGTCAGGTTCGAGTATGTGATGGTGTCACACTCCCAGGGGAGCAGGAGACAGTGTTTCTGTTCATCACATTGTACTTTGTTATGAAATCTCCAAAAGGTAAAGTCAGAGATGTTCAACCTGATCATTTCTATGAGTGACTAGAGCCAAGAACTCACTGTATTCCAGCCCAAATCTGCATGACCAGTACTCGAGTATTAAGTGTAACTGGCCTGTACACTGTGATGTGACGGCGTCTGAAACACTGCTGTAGAAAACATGGCTCAGGTCTTTGTGTCTGAAGGTATAAAAATGTCCTCTTTAGCCTTGCACACAGTGGGGGTGGCCATAGCGCCGCTCTCCCCCTGATGTGGGAGATGAGATGGGGGATTACGGGCCGGATCTGCGGGCTGGTGTCACCTGTCCCCAGCCTCACAGAGCCGGCGCTGGGCTAATCCTGGCAGAACATAGGCCTCTGTGAAAGCTCCTCAGGACTCACATTTACATATATATACTAAGATACATGAGTCTGATGATTCTAGGGGCCAAGTCTTCTGCAGAGACATGGCCCACAGTACTACAGTACTACAGTACTACAGTACTACAGCACTACAGTACTACAGTACTACAGTACTACAGTACTACAGTACTACAGTACTACAGTACTACAGTACTACAGTACTACAGTATACACTACTACAGTATACAATACTACAGTATATACTACTACAGTATATACTACTACAGTATACACTACTACAGTATACAATACTACAGTATACACTACTACAGTATACACTACTACAGTATATACTACTACAGTATACAATACTAGAGTATACACTACTACAGTATATACTACTACAGTATACACTACTACACTACATACTACTACAGTATATACTACTACAGTATACAATACTACAGTATACACTACTACAGTATATACTACTGCAGTACTACAGTACTACAGTATATACTACTACAGTATATACTACTACAGTATATACTGTAGTAGTATATACTGTATATTAAACATTTAGCACATTTTTATTTTTTCTCTGAAAACTGTAAAATGTACTTGTAAACTCAGGATGTTTCAAATGCCGCTGGACCTCTGCAAACCATTTCAAATGAACTGGTAATGAACTAATTCTGTTTTTCATGTTTTTACCACAGTAAAAATCAGAGCTTTAAGGGCAGGTTTTTCTCGAGGTGACTAAAATGAACTCTCTGCAAACATCACAATCCCCTTTAAATGATACGAATCCATTGTTACCGCCCACTCCAAATGCTTCTAACATTTAAGTTTCTGATCCAGTTCTGACCAGTCTGACCAGCTCAGACCGGACACTACACTCCCCTGACCTAATGCTCCCTCACTCTCCTCCTCTTTGTTTGTCCCTGGATTTGAGCAGTATTCCACAGCCTGAGCCGCCCGCTGAAGCCCTCTACAGTCCTCACATCGTAACCCCCCCCCCTCCTGGGTGCTCGGGCGGGCAGCTGCGACGGAGAGCAGGGCACAGCGGCGGCATGCGTGGAACACTTGTGGTCAGTCGTGTTAACACCTGTTTACAGCCAGGGGAGGGGGGTTTGAAGTGGCCTGGGATGTAGAGAGGGAGGGGAAGGGGAGAGAGGAGAGAGAAAAAGGAGAGGAAAAAGAGGTAAGAAGGGGAGAAAAGAGGAGAAAGAAGAGAGGACATGAAAGAGGGAGAGTAGAAGAATAGAGACGGGGTTAGGAAAAAGCAGGAGAGAAGACAAGAAATTGGGTTGGAAATGTGGAGAGGTGAAAAGGAGAGAGAGGAAGAGAAGGGACAACAGAGGAGAGGGGAGGGAGAGAGAGGGAGGGGAAAGTGAAAAGGGGAGAGGAGAGGGGAAGACAAGAGTTGGGAGAGGAGAGGGGGCTCAGGAGATGGGGTAAAGGAAAGGGGTGGTGATAGAGAGATGGAGAGAGAGGGGGAGAGGAGGAGAACTGAAGCTGAAAGCCGGCGGTGAACAGTGGACAGCACAGTGCAGCTGACCCACACGATTGTCCCCGATCCCCGATTCCTCAAACACAAATGGCTCCGACACAAATGGCCTCACTCAGTCCTGAAGACACATGAGGGAAACATTCATTTGAACAACTGTATTTAGAGCTACACGTTTGAAACGGAACAAAAAACAAACTGTCAGTTGATACTTTGCAGCTGATGTCATCAACATTCCCTGTGGGTGTGATGCTCTGAACCTGTTATTCAAATTAGTTTGAATTAAAGTTTGAATTAATTTGAATTTTGTTTAACACAGTCTGACCATAAACAGCTGGTTTAGCTGAAGTCCAACAGGTTTGTGCTGTTAACAACATGACGGTCACAAGCTTTTTAGCATCAACCGACAGTTTTTCTAATGTGTGCATTGTGTCACCATGGTAACTGCTGAACATTTCACCAAAGAGATACGTGGAGCACCTTTAATGTGCAAAGGATCAATACCTAGTCGCAATACAATAGGTTTTCAACTAGCCCGTCCAGCTAAAACTAACGCCTCATTTCCACTGGCCTGGTTCACGGAGACGCACCCGAGACACACACAGTGGCACAGGCCTGCACCACAGACCACTGGACATCTGTCTGCTGGTGCTAAACTAAACTAAACACTGTTCAAATATAACTCAAAACTAAGACTCAAATGAACCACAGCCACAGATGATCCTCACCTGAAGCGCTAAAGTTTTTGTTTTCTCCATATATGCAAAGACATCGCTGTGGAGCACATGCTCTTGATACATAACTTTACTCACTATCTGGATACCTGGAGGTGGAGGATTATGGAGAACTTTAGGGGGTCACGTTAGTCTGCATCTTTACAGACACACACACCACACTCGATTTATACACCACATATGGGAATTACGCCTTTACCAGGACAGAGGAAGAGGATGTTGTTGGAGTTTGGTTCATGTTATCAGTTTGGCTTCAACTTTACATGAACACAGCACATTGACTGTATGTGGATGTATTATGATGCACTTTGACTTGAAGACACTGTAAACACCCCACAATGGAGACTGGATGTGTTTTCAGGTGGATAGAAGTTTCACGCTCATGTGCAGGTGTGCATCTGCACCAATGGAAAATAACAATGACATGTTTTTGTTTGTTTGTTGCCACATGTGCGTCACTATCGGCTGCTGCTGGTCATCCAATGACTGTAGTCGGCCCCAGGTCCCAGCTATTCCAGACCACATTGGAAAGTAGTACCTCCAATGGTCCACGTTGGACCCCTAAAAGAGGGACGTATGGATGTCTTTATGCACTGGAAACACTCACTGTCTGCGCTGTCCCGTACCGGCCCTATGGAAACAAGGCTTAAGCTTTTGCTAAACATGTGTTTCAGAACGATGATCAATTAGGACTTTTGCCAAGGATATTGACAGTTTCAATTATGTATATCTTTTAAACAGTGTAAAGTCTTCAAAATGTCATCTAGAAACAGGAACCTGAACCCAGTGAATATTAAAGAGCAGGAGATCATGTTTGGCTTCATTGACAGTTGGACTAACCAGAGAAATTCGTGGTGGCTCGTGGGGGGAAAGGGAACACAGGGATGGAAAGAAATGCTGAATACCAGTGTTTAAACCCAAAATACCTCTCTCTGATCTGAATGGTCACTCCCTAAACTCCTGCACCTGCACCAGTCACGAGTCAGTGCTAGTGCAGCCTCTGCAGCTCAGGGAGGGAATTCTGGAGGTTCTGAGCTTCACATGAAGCCTGTTGTTTATATTCTGAGAATGAGACACACTTGGATGTGTCTATCTGCAGGTGAAGGCTCTGGCCACACAGGTTGTGATACCTTTTTGCTCCTCTGTCCTTCAAACAGGCCCCTCCCTCTGCTCCTCTGTCTCCTGTTAGTGTTTTCAGAGCCACCAGCTGCTGTGGCCCCAGCCCACTGTGCCAGAGGTCAGAGGTCACGGCGTGGTCCTGCTCTTGTTTGTGTAATAGTCTTCTATCTTCTTAACCTTGTTGGAGGTACTGAACCCCACTACTGAACCCCACTATGCACATTCACCGAACGCTTCTTAATTGGAAAAATAAAATGTTTTTTTCAAATTCAAAACATAGGTATATATATTTTATTGGTGCACATGTGAATCCATATTGCACATATTTGTCTGACCACTTTCTTTTTTTCCTCAACATAGTTAGTATGAAGGGAAAATATTAAGAAAGAAATGACACAACACCATCACGACAGTCACAGGACTACTGCACGCACAAAACTTCCTGCAGCCAGTAACGGCCAAACGGGGCGAGTCATCACTAATCATATGAGTTGGATGTGAGTCTGACCCCTGAACCCCTAAGACTGACTCACCGAACCCCTGGGGCTCCATCGAACCCAGGTTAAGAACCACTGGTGTCGCTAAAATGACATGAAGAACATCGATTGTGCTACTGGTTTATGGGTTATGAAGTGCACATGTCGGCCATTTTTAAAAAGCTAACTGTTCATTCTATCTGAAAAGGTAAGAATTTTCAAAGAGTGTTACACATGCAGCACTCAACATGACATCATGAGCTGGACCTGTGCGGTCTCTGGACAACAGCTGACCACACTCACTGTTTACATGCACAAGAAAACCAGATATCTGGCCGAGTCCAATTTAACTGGTTTGTCAAAAAGTAAACCCAGGAAATATGATTATGGTTTTGTAGTTTTAATCTCCCAGACCTCAATAACACATGTGGAGAAGTCTGTACGTACTCAATCACCTGCATTTAACCCACAGCCAGGTCAATATAAAAAATGTGTTTGTCAATTTTTTACACAATACAGACACATTCTAATACCACAATGACAATAAAACACTCTTTAGACAATAAAAGCCATTCTCCACATTAAACAATGGTGGTCCATTATATGTGTGTAATCCCCCAGGGGTCCAGGTGGGTTCCATAGTGCTCCATGGGCGTATACTAGTCTATTGCCACAATGAGACACATGAGAGCTTTAATTCTGAATAAAAAATGTTTAATTCTGAATAAACATGAATTCTACTTAAAAAAAAAACATATAAACAGTTCATTCCTAATAACATTATCATTCAGAATTAAACTTAATGGTTAATTTCCATTTAAAGCTGAATGAATTTCTTCCTGGATCATGTAAACGTTTCTTCTTCTTCAAAATAATCCCGGTGGTTGGAGCTCGTTGGCTCGTCCTTCTGACTCGATCCGGACGATCCGGCTCCTCCAGTCGTCTCTTGGGACTTTCCTCCACGTCTCTTTGGATTTGTGAGCGGGATGTGGGAGTGGGCTGAGGTGTGGCAGCCTCAGACTCAGTTTGTCTTCTTCCTCCTTCTCCCACACTCTTCCCTTCTCCTCCTCAGCTCACAGACGTAAAGCGTGAGGAGAGAATTCTCCAGCTGCTGCTTCATTATCATCAGAACCACTGAGGAAAGTTTGGATCGTGTTTGTGTCGGCGGCGAAACGACAAACCGAGATGACAGAAAAGCCGGGAGCAGCTGAAGTGTGTGTTTTCTTCCCAAAGACGGAAATATGCTTGTGTCGCTGTCCAATCAGGACCCTTCCCCACACCCAGATGTTGAGAGGCATGAAATAAAGACGATTTAAATTTAAATTTAATTGTTTTCCATCAATCCGGAAATATTATTTCCATATAAACTCGAAGGAGAATATTTGAATTTCCAACTATTTAATTCAGAATAATGAACTGCCTGTGCCAGCCTATGTGCTCTTATACTTGTTCTGATACAGCCAAGATCATTCTAAAGCAATTCAGGAAAGGTCCATTTCTGTCCTCTGAATAGAACTTTTTTCGTATCATTACCTCCTCAAATCAAGATCTAATTCGATACTAATTTCAGTACTGATTATAGTTTCTTTTTCAATTCTTTTGGCAGCCCAGTGGTGACTGACCTTAGCACCGGGGCCCCTGGAAGCTTCTCATCTGGATGTGAAATATGTGTGCACACAAGCGGCCCCCCCATCACCGCCTGAACCTCCAGAGCCGCTCGTGTTTGGAAGTTTGATATTTACCCACCACCCACACCCCGGAGTAGCAACCAAACCCCCACCCCCTCTGGGTCAGTCCAAAATGTCACCCGGCTCCCCGCTTCAAACGGGACACAAAGGCCCCGCGCCCTTCCACCCCTCCACCCCTCCATCCCTCCATCCACCACCGTGCCACCAGCCCCCCACCCACCCCCTCATCTCCCCAAGAGAAAACACACAGGGAGAAGAAGAAGAAGGAGATGGAAAGAAAGATGGCGACAAAAGCGAGAAGCGGAGACGAGGCCGATCGCTGGGAGGCAATTTGTGGAGCCAACCTTGACCTTTGAGCTCGCTGTGGTGGAGACGGTCGCAGGGGGGAGGGGGTGGGAACGGGAAGGGTGGAGCAGCATAAAATGAAAGTCTGGTTTGATATCGACAAACTGTCAGTAAACATAAAAAAATAGATATATCGATATATTCTGATTAAAAGCTATTTTTATTGTATACAACCTCTGGTAATGCTTATATAACCTACTGTATTGAGATTTGGGGCGATACATGCAAGACTAATATAAATCCAATCTTAACTTGCAAAAAAAATGCAATAAGGGCAATTATCAACTTATAATGAACCGACCAATGTGGCATTTATGCACCTTTGAAAATCATGTTCAAACTAAACAACAATCTCTTCTCAAACTATTACAGAATTTGTTAAAAATCTGAATTATCTGTTATGAGTTCAGAGGTACAGCCATGTTTATCAAAAATAAAATCGGAACTAATATGAAATTCTGTGTATCTGTTAAAGGGGCGGAGCTCTGGAACATCTGTACAAATGACCTAAAATTGCGTACCATTCTCTTCCATTTTAAAAAGAAGTTTAAATGTTTAACTCTGGGCAGATACACACATTATGAGACTTAAGTCCACTACACACTACAGGACTTTTTGGTCTTAAATGATTTTTAAATGTGCAACAAAAATGCACACACCACAGACAAAGGGAGAATCTTATGAGACTTAAAATCTCCGATCTCCCAGACTGCAGTGGGATCTGTGTGTGGACCACAGGATATAAAGCTGTGAGGCTGTGATGGCGTCAGCTGTTTCCTGTCTACAGTAAAACCACTCGCTCTGAGACTCTGAAGTGTTCAAAGATCAGAGCTCTGCACTTCCAGTTTAGACACAAGTCAAAGTGTGTGATTATTATTTGTGAAATGTGGAGCAATACTTCAGATACAGGATTTTTAAAGCAGAAAAGAGGAGATAAAGTCCACAGGAAGTAGAGTCACTGTGGCTGATCTGCAGCTTCACCTGGATCCGTGCGCTGTGTGGATGGAAACAGACACGTGTGAGGAACTATCTGCACTTTTTACTTTTAAAGAACACCTCAAACTGGATTAATAGCACAGTTTTGTTGACTGGATGTCATTATTTGCGGAGGAGAATTCCTATGGATAATGTGGGTGAGATGCTGCACTATTAGGTGAGTAATAAACTCTTGATTTTCGCTCTATCCCGAGTTTGTATGTTGCATCTCTGTGTCCGTCGTTCCTCTGCCCCTGACGCTCTGTTTTATCAGCTGTTACTGTGGAGTTGTTGATGTCTGAAGGTTCTGATCTGACACTGACTCCACACATGAGGAGCAGCGGCTTCAAAATCACACAGAGACAAAAAGTCGGGTCACGCCTCCCCGAGAAATCGCAGCCAAGAAATCTGCCAAATTCTCCTGTAGTGTGTGCAGGCCTTTAGTTTGTGCTGTAGTACTTTGCAATGCTGTTCTGATTGGTTTCTTCTTGCTCTATTTCGAGATGATGCTATGACAAGGGAATAAACAGTGAAGAATAAGTTCAAGCTTCAGTCTCCACCTTTTGGGTCTGTGTACGTTAAATAGGACTGTCTGGAATAATGTCAGAACATATCTGTGACCAAATAAGTTAATCAGTCAATCAGTATGGGAAACTGTCAGTGCAGGAAGCCACCAGCTGTCTTATGGTAGGTTCATGAAGGACTTGGTTGGTTGCAGGTCTGACCTTGAACCCAGAATCCTGGTAAATGGTCACGGTCACATTTTCATGCAGCACTTTTCCACCTCCAATGACCTCAAAGCACTTTAAATCAGAAGAATTACTCACCCATTCACACACATTCATACACCAGGGTATGCAGACACTGGGGGTGAGGTGGCTTAAGTGCCTTGCCCAAGAACACGACAACAGTATTCATCTGTGGGAGCTGGAATCGCTGGATCTGACCTCGCTTCCAATTATATTTATGTAGAGAGCCGGATTTGAACTGCTAACCTTCGGATCAGCGGATGGAAACTCCACCAACGGAGCTACTGTAGCCCCCTAACTACTTGAAATGGCTTAGTATTAAAAAGGACCATCATTTTAACTCAGCTGATCAAATAACAGTTAGTTCAAACATCATTTAGTACTGATTTAAACCATTAATACTACCAAAATATCACAGAACATCAACCTCAGCTGAACATGCTAAGCCCCTCTCTCTGTACTGCAGCTGGTGCTAATTTCCCATCTATGTTATAATGTTGTTTCTTCATCACAAACGGACCCGGAGCTGAGCTTGTTTTATTATAGACCTTTCATATTTAGAGTTCTTCTCTTCCACTTTGCGATGTCATGTGGTAATAAAGGAAGTGCTCCACTTGAAACTCCAGACACCATCACTAGAACGTCACGAGAATAATTTGGATCAGATCTGGAACTGCCGATCTCTACTAAACAAAAGGTAAAGATAAGGTCGGTGATGCAGATGGAGTAATAATAAAGAGTCCGTTTAGTCTAATGTCACTTTTAACCCACGCTACATGATCCTCACTGCAGGAGGGAAGGGGCAACAACATCCCTCCTGATGAGTTCTTTGGGTGCTGTGATACATGTACTCGGCATTCCAAATATGCATATGGCTCCACATGAGCCACTGCAGATGCCGGCCTGGATTGGCCTCAGTTGGCTGGAGCCGACAGTGCGGGGTAGACCTGCTTTAGTTCAGTTTACTTCACTATACAATAACATGGGGATTAATGTGATGTAAAAGAGACAACACAGCTCTCAAAAACACTTGGTTTCTCTTTTTCATGTTTTTTTTCTATCTCCCACCTGCTTGTTCCACAGTTTGCCATTAAAGGTCCTATATTAAGCAAAATGAAGCAGCCCTGTCAATGCTGTTTCCTATTATTTGTCTGTCTCCATCTCCAAAGCTCAAAATGCTCTGTTCCATCTTGTGATGTCATGAAACAGCTTTTTTTTTACCTTTAGTTCAGAAGAAACTGATAATCCAGGGTTGAAATTATACAAATGATTCTAGTGAAGGTGTGTGGACTTTTAAAACACAGTGGAGCACTTCCTGCATTACCACATGATATCACAAGGTGAAATAGAGTTTTCTGTTTGAGAGAAGGACTCAGCCTAAATCTGCAGGTTTGAGTGTTAAACGTGTGAATGAAACAAAACACAACTCCAGGTCTGTTTATGACGAGGAAACTGCATCAGAACAGAGATGAGAAAATGGCCTAAGAGTCTTTAAACATCTATCCTCCTTGAGACCAGGAGAGGATGTGAAAAGGTCAGATCTGTGGAGATGCAAGCACTCTCAAGGTACATTATTAGCAACAGAAACACCTGTAATTGAATAAATGCTTAAGATGTTTAATGCCCGACTGTGGAAGATTTCAGGCAAATCATCTCCATGGCAACAAAAAAGCAGCAGAGAACGTATATGGCCCACTTTGGAGTAAATACTTTTTGAAATTTCAAGTTTAAAATGAGCCATGACATGTGAAAAAAGTCAAATCAAAAGATGAACTGCAGTGATGACAGCTCTTTTGTGAACTTTTAAAGCAACAAGAAAAAAAGTCACACCTCCTAATGTGCTAGAGGCTCACGTGTGCCGTTTAGCGCTGTGCTCCACACTGCGAACCTGCCACAAACTGGGATTTTACACTCAGGTCATTAAAGCAGAGCTGCCAGACAAAGCGCACACAGGTCTGAGCTCTGTAACCCACCAGCACATACGTACAAGCACATGTACAGTGAGGCAGCGTTTAACTTCTGCTACTTCTGCAGTTTGTTTGAATGGTTCACATTACAGTGTGTGAACCGACCCATGTGAACACACACGAGCACATCAGCATTCCTCACCACGAGCAACACAAACGTTCAAATACGAGAGTGAAACTTTCCTCTGCTCATAACGAGACAGTGGGCTGTGCTTTGATGGGCA
Source organism: Odontamblyopus lacepedii (assembly GCA_034769755.1). Classification (NCBI taxonomy): domain Eukaryota; kingdom Metazoa; phylum Chordata; class Actinopteri; order Gobiiformes; family Gobiidae; genus Odontamblyopus; species Odontamblyopus lacepedii. Next base: position 35,999,958 of record CM068364.1, read on the forward strand.
TGTGCAGTGTCCGAGCATCTCCATGTATCCTGTGTGTGTGTGTGTGTGTGTGTGTGTGTGTGTGTGTGTGCTGATTCAATACAACACTGTGTTGTTGTGTGTTGTGACCGATGTACATGGAGATGGGTCTGAGAGGAGAGTTTCATGTGTGTAACACTCAGACTCTTCAGCTTTGTAAAGACAGAGACTCTGGTGCTTATGGATCCACTGAGCTGCTCAGACTCAGTCCTGGTGCTGTTCTGAAAGCAGGTTTCAGTGCACTTCTTCACTGTAAACAGAGCCTTGATAAATGTGCAACATCCAAACATATCCATTTGGATTTTTTAAATGGACACATGTCAAATTTAAAGGGCCACTGCCCATTGTTTCATGCAGTAAAACAGGGGTGTCAAACTCATTTTGGTCCGGGGGCCGTATGCAGCCTACTTTGATCCCAAAAGGGCCGGATCAGAAAACTCAGTTCTCTCTTCAAGTTATCGTATTTTTCTCCGTGTCTCGTAGTGGTGTTTAAGATTATATTCCTCGAGCAACGCCACTTGTTCCAAACACACTGAGCACAGATTTCCCATTCACCTCTGTCAACAAATAAGAATTAGACTATTTTTCTTGGGAAATCCTGAACTCAGCATCTGCTTTTCTCATTTTTTGACATTTTGCTGATGAGGGTCACGGTCGACAGTCAAAACGATCGTCCTTTAAGAGCGTTTGGAAAGAGGAAAGTCTTCATTTGTGCTGCTCTGGTGGGAGTCGCAACGTACAGAAACGCCGGAGACGCTGCTATGCTAAACGGTGCAGAAAATTAACAGAAAAATCTGAACATTTTAAGTATTTTAATCGAAAAATCAGCCGAGGGCCAGATTAAAGGTCTTGGAGGGCCGGATCTGGCCCCCGGGCCGCATGTTTGACACATGTGCAGTAAAAAAATTGATTTGTCCCAGTACAGATACTGTATTGTAAAAGCAGCTCATCCCAACCCTAAAAGAGTCTGATGAGTGGAAGCTTTTTTAAAACTACAAACCAGGAGGTGAGGCTGGTGCAAGGCTGGTGTACAGCACCTTTAAAACAAGTCCAATATTCTAGACCAGTATCTAGTGAAAAATACACAGAGCAAACCTTGTGAGTATTGAGTATTTCCATGCCTTTACTCTCCCTGTATTACTTATGTGCCGTGTGCAGTAAACCCTGTGATGCTCTTATTAGGCATGCGTCCCCACATGTGCGGGGAAACCTGCACACACACAGCACCGTGCACAGAGCTCATCAGGAGGTGTTCCGGGCGCTAACTCGTGCTTCCTCTATCGATTGTCCGCCCGGGTTTGTTTGTCTGCCCATCCTGTGGGACTGGCTCCGGAGTGCAGGGGAGCAGCGGAGAGCAAGGCTGTGAGGGGGAGTCAATGAGAGCAGAACCGGCCACAGCAGCAGCTCCAGTCCAGCAATTAGACCCCCGCACTGAGGGGCCACATGTCGGCTGTGGTCAGGGGCCAGAGGTGGACTGAGGGGGAGGGGGCTCATTAAACAGGGGGATCAAGACAGACGCGAATAGGAAGAGGAGAGGAGGAAGGCTGGAGAGAGACCAGGTCATAACACAAACTCATGCTTAAAGGGCCAGTGCACAACTTTCCTGCTGCTCGTTTCTATGCCCATGTTCTTGTTTTTCCTGTGTCCGTCTGGCATTTATTCATTATGGGTGTTTCTACTGCTCAAAAATACAATTCCTTCTGTGAAAAGGGGCAACTCTCCCACAGGTTTAATCTATTGTCTGGAACATTCTATACAAAGCATGAACTTTCCGCTAGAAATGTTGCGCAGTGTAGCTTTAAAGCAACGGTGTGTACTGTATGTTTTTAGCTAAGAAAAAAAAAAAAACACATTTTGCATTTTGTACTATTATTTTGTATTATGTTGACCTGAACATTTCAGAAAAAGCATCCGTCCTTACTCTGAGTGGGCTCGCATCTCCACAAACCTGACTCTTAATTGGCCTCCTGCTTGTTTTCATGGAAAACTTGTTCCTTTGGCTGTAATATTCCACTAAATACACTAATGAACTACACTAAAGAGGGGGTAAATACACTAATGAACTACACTAAAGAGGGGGTAAATACACTAATGAACTACACTAAAGAGGGGGTAAATACACTAATGAACTACACTAAAGAGGGGGTAAATACACTAATGAACTACACTAAAGAGGGGGTAAATACACTAATGAACTACACTAAAGAGGGGGTAAATACACTAATGAACTACACTAAAGAGGGGGTAAATACACTAATGAACTACACTAAAGAGGGGGTAAATACACTAATGAACTACACTAAAGAGGGGGTAAATACACTAATGAACTACACTAAAGAGGGGGTAAATGTGTACCTTTTTTGCCTAACTTAGTGCACCGATAAATGGATAATGGTTTTTGTTTTATAAGCATCTAACTGTTCCCCATCTAAGGCCGTTGCTCTTTTATTTATTCCTGAAATTGGAAGCTCTCTGATATTTTTTATTCGTAAAGGAGCTCCTTGGAGAAAAAAGTCTGGAAACCCCTGTTGTAGAGCTTTGAGAGGCTTCTCTCTGCCTCTAAACCACATTACAGGTGTTAGATTTAAACAGTGCTTTGACAACATTACAGTGACTTCCATTCTTTTCCAGGACACTGAGCCTAACCTTAGCCTAACCTAGTCTCTACTTGTCGCTACCTTAACCTAAACCCTCATTTAAACCTATTCTAACCCATGTGGGAACTTTAAACCATATTGTTGATCTACCTTGTGGGTCCAAAAAGGTCAGCATGATGTAATACACTCAACAAAAATATAAACGCAACACTTTTGTTTTTGCTCCCATTTGTCATGAGATGGACTCAAAGATCTAAAATTCATTCCAGATACACAATATTACCATTTCTCTCAAACATTGTTCACAAATCTGTCTAAATGTGTGATAGTGGCACTTTTGCTTTGCTGAGATAATCCATCCCACCTCACAGGTGTGCCACATCAAGATGCTCATCAGACACCATGATTAGTGCACAGGTGAACCTTAGACTGTCCACAATAAAAGGCCACCCTGAAATGTGCAGTTTTGTCTCACAGCAAAATGCCACAGATGGCGCAAGCATTGAGGGAGCGTGCAATTGGCATGCTGACAGCAGGAATGTCAACCAGATCTGTTGCTCGGGCATTGAATGTTCATTTCTCCACCATAAGCCGTCTCCAAAGGCGTTTCAGAGAATATGGCAGTACATCCAACCGGCCTCACAACCGCAGACCACGTGTAACCACACCAGCCCAGGACCTCCACATCCAGCAGGTTCACCTCCAAGATCGTCTGAGACCAGCTACTCAGACAGCTGCTGAAACAATTGGTTTGCATAACCAAAGAATTTCTGCACAAACTGTCAGAAACCGTCTCAGGGAAGCTCAACTGCATGCTCGTCGTCCTCATCGGGGTCTTAACCTGACTCCAGATCGTCGCCGTAACAGACTTGAGTGGGCAAATGCCCACATTCAATGGCGTCTGGCACGTTGGAGAGGTGTTCTCTTCACGGATGAATCTCGGTTTACATTGTTCAGGGCAGATGGCAGACAGCGTGTGTGGCGTCGTGTGGGTGAGCGCTTTGCTGATGTCAATGTTGTGGATGGAGTGGCCCATGGTGGTGGTGGGGTTATGGTATGGGCAGGCATCTGTTATGGACGAAGAACACAGGTGCATTTTATTGATGCATTTTGAATGCACAGAGATACCGTGATGAGATCCTGAGGCCCATTGTTGTGCCATACATCCATGAACATCACCTCATGTTTCAGCAAGATAATGCACGGCCCCATGTTGCAAGGATCTGTACACAATTCTTGGAAGCTGAAAATGTCCCAGTTCTTGCATGGCCAGCATACTCACCGGACATGTCACCCATTGAGCATGTTTGGGATGTGCTTGACCGGCGTATACGACAGCGCGTACCAGTTCCCACTAATATCCAGCAACTTCGCACAGCCATTGAAGAGGAGTGGACCAACATTCCACAGGCCACAATTGACAATCTGATAAACTCTATGCGAAGAAGATGTGTTGCACTGCATGAGGCAAATGGTGGTCACACCAGATACTGACTGGTTCTGAGTCCCCAGACCCCCAATAAAGCAACAACTGCACATTTCAGGGTGGCCTTTTATTGTGGACAGTCTAAGGTTCACCTGTGCACTAATCATGGTGTCTGATGAGCATCTTGATGGATTATCTCAGCAAAGCAAAAGTGCCACTATCACACATTTAGACAGATTTGTGAACAATGTTTGAGAGAAATGGTAATATTGTGTATCTGGAATGAATTTTAGATCTTTGAGTCCATCTCATGACAAATGGGAGCAAAAACAAAAGTGTTGCGTTTATATTTTTGTTGAGTGTATAAATGTAAACTGTCCCTCTCGCGTAGAAACATATGAATCTGTGTCATGAATTTGACTCATAACTTTATTTATCAAAATAACCAAGCACTTTAGCAAATCACCATTTGCCATTAGTGAGAAATCACTGTGATGTCGGAGGAAATGACTCCTGGACTGTTTCTGGGCGGTTTATGAATCATTCTGTGAACAGACTAAACAGCTCCACGCCTTTGGAAAGAACAGAAATGATGCCCCGTGTTTGGAATCTGTGGTTTATTTGTCCTGAGGAACAGCCCCCTGGGCTTTTAAAGAGGAAAGATGAAGGTGTATTTAATGACAGCAGCTGTGGTGTGGCTCTCCTGTTTCTCTTTTTACTTAAACTCTGCACTAATAAATGCTCACAGATTAGTGCAGATCTGCAGACTTCTTTTATCAATAATAAAACAGTGATCAGTCTGACAAAGCTGAACTGCAAAAGATGAATATTTTGTGCATAACAATTGTACAAAATCCACCACTGGTCAGCAGCACCATTCTGTCATACTCCATCCACAAGCCTACATCACCCAGGCTTCTGTGAATTATTCTCTTTCTGTTAATATTAAGGGATGATTAAACGAGTACATATCTGCTTCTTTCCTATTCTGACTGTATAACATATGCTCAACTTCAAATGCCATAGGAGCATGTTAACCTTGTGACCCTTGTCTATTTAAATACATGTGCTGTCTCTGCAAGGGCCTGCTTTAAACATGGCCAAGACGTTGGGCAATTTCGGGAATTTTACGTAAGCAACAAGGATAGAATTACACCTGCATCAGCAAGTGTTCTAATGTCTGAGTCCTGCTATAAGAAGGGTCTCGCAGAAAGGGCTTTTCAGAGACGGGGGTTTAGGACCAGCCGATTCGAGGCCTGTGCTACTCAAACCAAGAATAAAGATCTTCCTGTGGACCGCATAATGCCTTCGGAAGTTTTGTTCAAGTGCCTTCAAAAACCCAATATCAACACTTCCATCAATATTCAAAAACATAATACAAAACAATTCACTACAACTTCACCATCCTGATGCAGTAGTTTCATTAGCGGGATGCATGCTGATGATGCTCTGACTGTGGAGTGACTTAGCCTGGAGAGTAAAGGGAGGGGAGACTCAAAGTGTCATAAATGCAACTGTTAAAACTTTGTTTTTGGCAAATATATGATTTTCAAAACAATTAAAGGTAACATGGTGATCTAAATATGTGATGTCTTAAGAGTTAATCCCCACAGAAGTATAATTAGACCCTCTGTAAACTGTCTGTAGATGGTTTCTGAAGGTGGCACTTCACTTACATGATTCCAAAACCATCCTTCAGAACATTCTTCACAGATATAGATGAGCTTAATCACATACTGTGGAACATTATAGCCAAATTTAAAGCATTTCCATGGGATCAAGCCAGAGAGGGTCAAATACGAGGCAGGTTTGTGGAGATACAAGCCTTGAATGAAACAAAATATAATGGCCATATTGTAGTTGTCCTGCCACTAAAAACAGCCTGACCCACTCCGCAGACCCGAGGTAAAACTATTAGAGCTCCAGACTGTCCCTGTGAACGTCTGCGGATTTCTGTCTGAGCAGCAGCACTGAGTTGTTCTTCCTGATAGAAGCTCAGCAGCGGCGGACTGATATATGAGAAAATAGTCCCTCAACATGTGACGATTCAGGGGACGCAAGGTTAGTTTTATTTCAAACATTATTCTGGAGTTCTAATAGTTTTTCCTCAGGTCTGTGGAGTGGGTCAGACTGTTTTTAGTGGCAGGACGACTATGGTTTAGTTTAGTGCTAATTTCCACCCGTAGTCCCCAGGCGTATGGTCACTGACATGCACTAGCCTAGCACCAGCAACCTCTCCAAATACAAGGACCGGAGGGAAGATTTCAAAGTGTTTGGCTCACCAGTAAATGAGGTCCTGTGTCCAAAACTCCAAACTGTCCCTTTAATGAAATGTCAGGACCCGATGACAACACAAATGATGATTAACAGTGTTTGTCCAAAGGTTGGGGGTTCAAATCCCACTCTTGACATAAGCATCATTGGTAGAGCGATTCCAGCTCCTACAGATGAATACTGTTGTGGTGTTCTTGGGCAAGACACTTAACGCCCCTCACCTCCAGTATCTATACAGTATACTGGTGTGTGCAGGGGTGAGTGGGTGAGATTTTCAAACTTAAATCAGGTTATCCATCCTGTTTTCAGATTTATTATCGACTTACTAGTTCTGACACTGCTTCATTCTAGTCTAGAGGTCGTTTATTTTAACATAACTTATCAAGTAAAATGACATGTCCATTTCACTACTTTGAAATCATTTTCTGATAGATTTAAGTGTTTATATCTTAAATTTTGGACACACTTTTTATCAGTGCGTACATATTCTATAGCAATAAAATAGCTATAAAAAACAGACCAATCTTATTAGGTCAAATGGATTTTAGTTTATTTTTATTTTCTTTCTCATTATGTTCGGGTCGTTATCGAGCTGCTTTCATTTTCCAGTGACCATACTCGGACACTCATTTACGGGGTGCACTATGGGAAATTCAGCGTGCACTATTTACCCACTATTACTATTTATGAACATTAAGAAAACACTACGCAATGGCATTACCGCTGTTCTCTGGCCCGTGTGGGGACAGTGAGGACATGGCCACAAGCAGGCGAGTGGTTCAAACAGCGCTCTGTACACTCACCTTCTGCCTTAATCACTCCTTATTTGAAAAGACGACCATTTTGTTTCGCGATATCTCAAACGGCCAACTTCCAAGTGTGAAATTGTTCTTTTAACTGGATTCTTTGCAGTGCATGAGTGGAGTGTGAGTGGGGCTCAGAACAGGAGTGATCTCTTTGTTCCCGGTAAACACAAGATGAGAAGTTTGGTGATGCAGCTCCACCAATTATAGGACCTGGATCGTTCAGCGTTTGGTAATCACAGTGGAGACAGGTTAACGGTCAGATCTATGGAGAAACACCCCTCCACATGGTACGAATTCATGGTTTTTATGGTATTTTTGAGCTATAAAACACCTGTAATTAAACAAGTGTGAGGGATATATGTTTAAAACCCTATTGTGGAACATTCCAGGCAAAGAAATAACTCCAATCTTAATGGAGACAAGCAAGCAGCAGACCATCCGTGAGAAGTTACACAGTGCACATTTAAGTGTCACAGATTCATGGGACACAGAAGTTTACCGTCTTGTCAAAAAGAAAAAGAAACAACATTGAAACACATCCAAAAACTCAGAGGTTGATAGTCTGATTCTTACCAATGTCTGTGAGACAGAAAACTAAAAAAATCTGATGAAATAAACACTACCAATACGTGATGAAATGTACTGCGTAGTATAATGTACTGCACTGGGTGTACTGCATTGCTTTTTCATATGAGCTTATGTTCGGGTTTAACATGTAAATATACTTTTATTCCCAGTGTGAATGATGTGTGCCACTGCGAGAACATGGAGCAAATAAACAAATACATAAATGAAGAAATACCAACTGATCTACTGCCACCTGAGTAGAACTTAAAGCTGCATTGTGTTTTCTGGCGAAGGGCCCATCGAATGCATTTCTCCATGAGATGTTATAGACCACATGTGTCAAACATGCGGCCCGGGGGCCAGATCCGGCCCTCCAAGACCTTTAATCTGGCCCTCGGCTGATTTTTCTATTAAAATACTTAAAATTTTCAGATTTTTCTGTTAATTTTCTGCACCGTTTAGCATAGCAGCGTCTCCGGCGTTTCTGTACGTTGCGACTCCCACCAGAGCAGCACAAATGAAGACTTTCCTCTTTCCAAACGCTCTTAAAGGACGATCGTTCTGACTGTCGACCGTGACCCTCATCAGCAAAGTGTCAAAAAATGAGAAAAGCAGATGCTGAGTTCAGGATTTCCCAAGAAAAATAGTCTAATTCTTATTTGTTGACAGAGGTGAATGGGAAATCTGTGCTCAGTGTGTTTGGAACAAGTGGCGTTGCTCGAGGAATATAATCTTAAACACCACTACGAGACACGGAGAAAAATACGATAACTTGAAGAGAGAACTGAGTTTTCTGATCCGGCCCTTTTGGGATCAAAGTAGGTTGCATACGGCCCCTGGACCAAAATGAGTTTGACAACCCTGTTATAGACCCTTTTAGTGTGAATAAACAGTGGCGGCTTATCTGTGAAAGGATCATTAAAAGATCGAGAATATTTCCTCAACAAGCTGAGTTTGACAAACGGTGTCCGACTGCCAGATCCCAGTGAGTAAGACTTTAAAACTTTAGTCCGCCGCTAGAATATCAAGTCTGACACCCACACACAGGCCAACCAGACAGTTTGGTGCTGGAAATGTTTTTATCTTCATCTTCTTCTGTCCGTGTGTCTGTTCCATCTGAACGAATCTGAATGAACGGGGAACAATGACGCTTCTGTTGCCAAAATGCATGCGTAGCTTGTTTTTATCACTTCCGCTCTAAAAGGGTCTATTGCGTTGTGTGGAATGTTTCACAATGTGGCTTTTAAACCTTTCTATCTTCACGGAGACCAAACCAAACCGAGTTACAGGTCAGATCTGTGGAAAGGTGACCCCACTCACAGTTATTTCCGTTTTATTTAATATCCAAGACTGAACGATGTTTTATTTTGGAAAACGACCCAATTCTTCCATCTATATATTTGTCTTGGTCTTGTGATACATTAACACTAATATTAAACCCACAAGCTGCAAAATGAGCAAAAAAACAGACGTCTTTGGAAATGTCTATTATTATCTTTACAAAATACCGCAGTTTTTTGGGTTGGTTGCATCATTTAATTGTGTCGTATTTATCCGCCGCACCTTAAAATTCACAGCCGCCGTTTAATGTCAGATAAAATATTGGACGGCTGCTCTAAACCACCTGTAATTGAATAAATGTAAGGTAAATGTAACAGTATGTTTAATGTCATACTGCGGAACATTCCAGGCAGAGCAATGACATATCTGTAGAAACAAGCAGGTGATGGACCCCCAACCAGAAAAGTTACACAGTTCACCTTTAAGAGTATCCTGGACACGATATGGTGACAGTGATATGGTACAAGTATTAAAGCATTATTATGAACTGTTATGACATTGTTCCCTCGTCACCTGCCTGGAGAGTTTTAGATGCCATCCATGTATGTTTGAGTTATTTAGCGATCTCTCTTGTGTTCTATTTGAATCCTCCTTATCGTTAGCTGTACACACTGGAAAAAACAATATCCAGGTAAGTTAAAATGACTTAAATTAATTTTACATTATTTGATTTGATTCAACTTGACAAGTAAAATGATCTGCCAGTGGAATAAGTGCGTTTTTCCCTTAATTCAAGCGACATTTGATTTTGTTTCTTATTTTAAGTGCAAAAAGTTTTTTTTCTTATTTTAAGTGAAGCAAGATGCGTTTTCATATTTTAAGTAGAAAAGTCTTGTTCCACTGCAGATCATTTCACTTGTCAAGTGAAATTTACTCAAATCATGGTCAAACTTTCTGAATTCAAGTGATCTTAACTTGACTAGATTTTGTTTATTGCAGTGCACTACCAATGTCACCCAATTCTCCAGAGATACACAAAAACATGATACAAAACAAGACACTACAACTTCACAAACTGTTAGAATAAAATGCTTATAATGATGAAGTTATTAAAAATGTACATAAAGTTAAGAGGCAGTCTCAATGATATAAACCAGGCTCCTTCGGCATGAAAGAGCCTTTGTTAAGAGGTTGTGAGGTACCCAGCACTATATCTGCTAAAAACCAGATGTGTGACCTTTTTGAACTCTACTTGAGGGGACGATGGTTCCCAGGCCATATTTCTGTGCTTATCTGATGAAATGTAAACCTAGCCATGATATACTTTGACCATGTTGTCTATTGTAAACCTAACAAAAAATTAAAATTATGTATTTATTTATGGGACAGTGCACATTAATCAACATTTACATGTAAATATGCCAGAATTAGCCAGACGGCTATTTTTCATCTGTAGTCCCAGGACAGATGTTGGGTGTCCAACATGTTTTAGGTTGATGTATACTGGCATGATGTATTGTAACGACACAATAAAGAGCCGTGCCAGGAATGCAGGCTTTGGATTCTGACGTGGACGGGCTCTAAGAAGCGCACGTCTTGTCTCCCCCGTGTGCACGTAAAAGAGAAGTGGCTCAGGTGATTTAATCCTCAATTGTGGTAGGAGACTGGCATTTATAAATTGTCAGAGTATTTTCACTGCTTGTGATTTTATGTTTTATGACACAAACCTGAAGCGATGTGCAGTAGTTTCATTGGGATGTACTGTGTCCTGTTGTGGATTTCTAAATCTGAGAAGAATAAACTGGAGAAAAGTCGTCTTTAATCAAAGAGTCTGGACTGATTAAAGCAACTGTGCCACAATTACAGAGAAATAATGAAAACAAACTGTCCCTCACACAAGGTCTGTCACTTCCTCATCTGAACGGCAAAACAAAAACAGACTTCTTACACAGTCGACAAACGTCATGAAATCAACAATAGGATTGATCTAAACAGCTCAAAAGGAGAAGACTTGTCTGGATCGGCAATATTTCTAAATGATGAGAATGAACAAAGCAACAGCCGGTTGTTTTAACAATGATGGATAAAGACAGAGCCGAGTGACCTGTCTTCAGATACCCCAGAAACAGCAGATCACATGACTGCAGGTGAGCAGGGATACACAGATGCTTTAGCACAGAGGTGTCAAACTCATTTTGGTCCGGGGGCCGTATACAACCTACTTTGATCCCAAAAGGGCCGGATCAGAAAACTCAGTTCTCTCTTCAAGTTATTGTATTTTTCTCCGTGTCTCGTAGTGGTGTTTAAGATTATATTCCTCGAGCAACGCCACTTGTTCCAAACACACTGAGCACAGATTTCCCATTCACCTCTGTCAACAAATAAGAATTAGACTATTTTTCTTGGGAAATCCTGAACTCAGCATCTGCTTTTCTTATTTTTTGACATTTTGCTGATGAGGGTCACGGTCGACAGTCAAAACGATCGTCCTTTAAGAGCGTTTGGAAAGAGGAAAGTCTTCATTTGTGCTGCTCTGGTGGGAGTCGCAACGTACAGAAATGCCGGAGACGCTGCTATGCTAAAAAAAAATCTGAAAATTTTAAGTATTTTAATAGAAAAATCAGCCGAGGGCCAGATTAAAGGTCTTGGAGGGCCGGATCTGGCCCCCGGGCCGCATGTTTGACACATGTGCTTTAGCAGTTGTGAGTTACCAGTTATCTAAACCTATAGAACTCACTCTTTTGCTTAACAAAGTAAGAAATTCCCGTCACAGTCCAATTTGTTGAGATGGCGCTCTGAAAGGGGAGTGACTTTTGAAAGCTAAACGTATAAAACATGTCAATCCACTCTTTTATCAGATTTGGTATTTTCAAAACAATAAAAGGAAACATGGAGATCTCAATATGTTATGTGTTAGCAGTTAATACCCAATAGAACTCAAATAGAGCTCTTTATTTAACATGCTTTGGATTTTATTTTAATTTTTCATGACATCACATTGACCAGATAAGCCCCGATGTCCAAGCGCTCTGTGACAAACACCGGGAAACGCTGAAGTGTTTTTTTCATTATCACAAACAGCCCACATTTCTGCACCTGCCTCACGTTTAAAACCATTTATTAATTTAGCTCCAGCGCTCCGCCTCCCACTCCCCCAATTCAATTTCCTCCAGGCGACGCTTTTAAGACCAGAGCCTGGAAATCAGCAATCATTTCATTTTCATTATCATTCTTTTTTCTCTCTCTCGGAGCTGGAGGCAGACGGCACAACCTCTGGACACAAACACTTTCACAGGTTTTAGTGGAGGAAAAAGCGTGCGGCGGGTGGAATATGTGGACCTGTCCGGAGGTCAGTGGACGCAGCGGGACTGGGATGAGTGCGTGTGCTATCTGTGAGGACAGCTGTGTGGAGCTAACAGGCGTGTGATCACAGAGCCAGCCTCACACACGCACACACACACACACACACAGGACACGTGCTGCAGACAGTTCAGGACAATGGAGAGCTGCACAAACGGAGCGAGTGTGAAAGAGAAGAGAGGGCTCAGTATCAAAGAGAGTTCTGTTTCAAATGAACGCTTCCATTACTGAACAGACTCACACTTATAATGATCAGAAACTCAACCACAGACAACTTCTTTAAGACTCGGTTAAAGAAATGGCTCATTGACAATCAAACCTGTCAACATTAACTGCCCCCCTGCTGCCATCTTGCCCTGTGTGTGTATGTGTGTGTATGTGTGTGTATGTGTGTGTATGTGTGTGTATGTGTGTGTATGTGTGTGTATGTGTTTGTATGTGTGTGTATGTGTGTGTATGTGTTTGTATGTGTGTGTATGTGTGTGTATGTGTTTGTATGTGTGTGTATGTGTGTGTATGTGTGTGTATGTGTGTGTATGTGTTTGTATGTGTGTGTAGGTGTGTGTATGTGTGTGTATGTGTGTGTATGTGTGTGTATGTGTTTGTATGTGTGTGTATGTGTGTGTATGTGTTTGTATGTGTGTGTATGTGTGTGTATGTGTTTGTATGTGTGTGTATGTGTGTGTATGTGTGTGTATGTGTGTGTATGTGTTTGTATGTGTGTGTATGTGTGTGTATGTGTGTGTATGTGTGTGTATGTGTTTGTATGTGTGTGTATGTGTGTGTATGTGTTTGTATGTGTGTGTAGGTGTGTGTATGTGTGTGTATGTGTGTGTATGTGTGTGTATGTGTGTGTATGTGTGTGTATGTGTGTGTGTTCATGTACCTGTCTGTTGTTGCCTGACTGCTGATCTGTTGTGTCTACACTGTACATTTTAGCTCTACTATATATGAAGAGTTTGGTTCCAAAACGCTATAAATCCATTTTGATTAATTTGAGTAAAAATGTGTTTTCTGTAACAAAAAAGTGGTATGATGAAAATCCCTATTTTCTGTCCCAAACTGTCATATCACATCTCAAGATTATAATAATAAAAAAAATTCAAATCCAGATTTTAATTTTTAAAGATTTATTTTAAAAACAGATTTTTTTTTTCGCAAAACGCAATAAATCCATGACTCGCTTTTTCACAAAAAGCTATAAATCCATGACATTAATATAAAAGCTTTTTTTTTTTGGATTGACACAGCAAAATACAATATCAAGCAACATAGTAAGTTGATCTACATATGACAGCATCTGAAGTTTAACAACCTATCTATTATTTGGCCATTGGGCGTTAAAACAACCATAAATAAAAGTATTGCTGCATTAAAAAAAAGTGCAAAATTTCATAACAAACAACATGTAAAACAATATCAAATATATTAGACCACAGTATTTTCTCTCACATTAAACTTCCCAGATTGCATTAATCTTTGTCATTCATATTGTTACATTCGTATTGTGTTGAGTGGACTTGTTGCGTTCTGCGGAGTTACAGGGCTGGCGTTTATGGCTTTTCGGAAAGAAAGGGAGAAAGCAAAGCCTGAATAACACGGCGGATGTGGCGATTTGCGAAAAAACTATTAACGGCTTATCAATAGTGATCAATACAATTCTGATTTTGGCGCTAACTCGTTTTTTTTAAAAATGGCGCTTATTGCGTTTTGGAACCAAACTCCTCATTTATTGTAATTGTAATTTTGTGTTGGACACTTTTAATCCTGCTCTTGCTCTTGTAGGGCGGCTTTTACCATCTGTCTGGGGACTGCAGGTGAAAAAGAGCCTTTGGGCGAACCCCTGGCATATTTACAGAAATGTTGATTAATATGCGCTGTCCCTGAAATAAATAAATAAATAAATAAAAAAACTTGAAAGTTAGTGGTAAAAAAAAAAAAAATTCCAATCTGTTACGTGAGCTGCACATGGTCTTTACTGTATTAAAGGAACCGTATGTAAGATTTGGATTATTAATCCCATAAACACGAGCTGTGTTTGAACATAAGAGGTGAACACGTTCAAATCAAACACAACTTTTACTGATAACAATTGTCATGCTGATTTATTCTTAATAACAAAAACTCGTGTTTAGTTGTTTATGTTATAATTTGGTGTTTTGTTTCAACACAATTATCCAATCACAAAGCAGAATGAGCCCCACTTCACTTTCCCATTTGTGCTGAAATCCAGTGTGTAAATCGAAAATGTCTCTGATCTGAACGGTCACGACCCAAACCCAAACACCAGCAGCCGATCTCTGAGGAAGGAATCAGAACAGGGATGTGTCTATCTGCAGTTTTTTTTAAACATGTAAACAATATTTTATTTAAATGACTTTATTTATTTAAATATCTTTCCTAACATGGAGTCCTTATTTTACACTAGTACACATCCTGAGAGTTTTGTAGTGTCATTTAACTCTTTGTTCTTTGTTAGATAATTCCATAGATCTGCCTTCATAACATATTAGTCTTTTGTATGTATATAAATGTAGAAAGTCGTACACATAAAGAAAAAAAAACTAAATGAAAGAGTCGAGCTGGTTTGTACCTTTTTCCAGTCTGAATATGGTGAGCGTCTGTTTACACGTGTTAACATGAAGTTTAACTCCAAACTTACTGAGGAAACCCTGTTGAAGCAGCTCATTATTTTGCCTCTTCAGTCCGATTTTGAGATGAGGCTGAGAGCCGGTCCTCTTAACTCTGTGAAGAGCTGTGATTTCTAAACTGCCTCTTTTTCAATTTCATTTTCAGACTTTTATGAGAAAAACATGTTGTTTAAAAATTTTAATGTGTGATTTTTTTGACCTGTCCTTCTGATCCATCCTCACACCAGATTTCTGAACTCTGTGGTGTCTGAGCAGGTAAAGAGTCAGTTTCACATCCACTCATATTAGAGCACAGCTCTTTGTGTAACTGAAAAAAGGAGCAACATTAACAATTATAGACCAATTTATTATTTATTATTAAAAGCATTTTTAGTCTAGTAGAAAATTATTTTAATTAGCATATTTATCTAAAAATAATCTTCCATTCCCATCTGGCTTTAGAAAGAATTTCTCAACAACTTCTGCTTTATTAAAATTTACCAACAATATTTTCTCTGGTTTTCACAGTAATATGTGGTGCTTTATTTATTGGTTTTAGTGAAGCTTTTGACATGGTCGATCATTATCAGTTATTGGATAAGCTCCACTCTAAAGTCTTTGGTTTAATTCATATCTTCATCACTGCCAAAAGTGTGATTCCTTTAAACGCAGCTTTTTCAGTTTCTCCACTTTAGAGAGGTGTACCTCAGGGGTCCTCACTGGGTCCCCTTTTATTTTCTGTTTTTATTAATGACCTTCCTCTTGCCTGCACAGCCTGAGACATCCAACTCTCTGCCAATGATAAAGTTTTTTATTCATCCAAATCCATCCATCCATCTTCTCCTGCTTAATCCAGCTGGGTCACGGAGGCAGCACCTGACCCCCCCATTAACCCCACCCCTGTGAGTGGTGAGCCCACAGGAGGGTGGACGTCATGGTCCTTGATGTTAGTTCATAGGGGTGCTGCATGTTTTGAGTTGATGGGGGAAACCGGGCACTCCGGTTTCCCCCATCCAAATCTAATATTACTGATATTCAATCCCTCAATTCAACATTTGATTTTAATACTGTTCAATTATGGCTTCAGTCTAGCAAATTAAAGCTTAATAAATCTAAATCATATTTTATGTTGTTTTAGAAATGAATCCAGCCCTTTTCTGTTCATGAAATAAATCTAACATTTTCTGATTCATCACCAGTTAGAGCTGTTGAAAAATGTAAATATCTTTGTTCATGGCTCGGCCCCTCACTCCCGTTCAGCACCCAAATACACCCACATATACACCACCCGCCTCACCACCCGTCATGAGCACATTCTACAGAGGAACCACTGAGAGCATTCCTTTCAGCTGCATCACTGTGTCGGGCAGAAGCTGCATTGACCACGACAGGAGAGTTCCTGCAGCTCATTGGTGCATCACTCCCCTTCCTCACCGTATACACCACTGGCGTCACCCCCAAAGCCACAAAGTCACAATTGTGTGTAATGCAAGTCACCCTGCACACTGTTCAGTCTCCTGCCCCCTGGAAAGAGGTACAGGGGCCTCCTGCCCCTCTCTAACCACCAGGCTGCAGGAAGCAGGAATCTGCATCTCCCTAAGGAAAAACCTAAGGACGTTTCCCTTTATTTTATTATTATTATTTAATTCAGAAAATTGAGAGTGAGAACATAGTATGTATATGTATATATGGAAATTTGGAAATAAACATTTTGGAATTTGAATTGAATCTCAAACAGTATTTAATTCCATTCTGACCGTCTTATAGTTTACTCCACACAGATCAGATATTTTTTTTGTTTTCCCAAGAGTCAAAAAACAAATTGGAAAACACTGGTGTAAATATGAAGCTCCCTCTGATTGGAACAGTCTTCCCTCATCGATTCACACATTAACTTCTGTCCTTTCATTTAAAAATGCTCTGGTGCTTCACATCACCTGTGGAATTGGCTTTGATCAGCTTATTGACTGTTTTGTGACTATATTTGAACTCTGTCTTAGTTTTTATTCAAATTGGACTTATTCATTGTCTAACAGTTGTGTGTTTGTGAGTGTGTGTATAGTTGTGCTGATTTTGTCGTTTTGTTTTTTCTCTATTTATTTTTTGAATTCTGAATTCCCTTCTGTATCTGTCTTCTGTTGTGACTATGAGGACCTCCTCGAAAGCAACATGCTGAGACATCTCGAGGGGCTAATCCTCCAAACAAATACATTAAAAAAAATAGATCAGATCAGATTTGTTTTACTCAATATTTACAACTCAAGAACAAAATGAAACAAAATTTTAAAACCACTGTATCTGATTTGTAGGGTCTTTAAAACATGAAAAACAGAATTAGATCATTTTAAATTGAGCTGTTTATACAATATATCTGTACCAGAATAAGATTCATTCAAGTAAGGGGCCTTTAAATGTCCCCGTTGACCAGTCTCTGCATTAGGACATCTGACGTGGGCATCTGTTGTTTGGCTGATGATGTTGTGCTCATGAGCGTTACACGGTTTGTGAACAAATACTTCTGCTCCACTCAGGGCACCACTAATGCCGTCTCCAAACACGTTCACGAGCTGCAGAGAAGTTGCTCCAGTCTGCTACAGTGAAGGCCTCTGCTGCAGGTGGAGCTGTATCACCAAACTTCTCATCTTGTGTTTACCAGGAACAAAGAGATCACTCCTGTTCTGAGCCCCACTCACACTCCACTCATGCACTACAAAGGAGCCAGTTAAAAGAACAATTTCTCACTTGGAAGTTGGCCGTTTGAGATATCGCGAAACAAAATGGTCGTCTTTTCAAATAAGAAGTGATTAAAGCAGAAGGTGAGTGTACAGAGCGCCGTTTGAACCACTCGCCTGCTTCAGAGTGTGAGCTCTGTTCCATAATCACAAACACACAGTAGGCTTATGAAGTTTGGTTTCCCGATAATGTGTGTTATTAGGTTCTTTTTTCAGACCAAGAACTTGGTTTCATACCTGACCGTTTCGACTTCCTGAGAGTGATCATGTGACGTTACTGATTTATAAAGGTTTTGGCACTGTCATTCTACTAGTGGAGGCAGGAGATAAACCAGGACGAGGTTTTTTTTTTACTCTCACACACCTGGGAAGCATCTCATCTATTTTGTTAAGCCCTGACTGTTGTTGTGATATACAAAAAGACATTGAATTGAAAGTTAAATGTGCTTTTATGTTTTTAAACTATACGCATGCAGAAAGCAGTGACTGAAGCACTGTATATTCTCAGTGCAACTCAGCTAGAGCCCAGAGTGATGTGCTCTGGTGGCTCTCTGATGCTCCACTTTTAAAGGTAAAGCTAAATAAAACTGCATCAGGATTACAGCTGTGTGTGGAGGAGGAGACGAGAGGGGTCCAGGAGTGGAACCCTGAACCGCTGGGACAGATGTAGGTCAGGGCAGGCTCATCGAAGGAGGGCGACGGAGGAACAGTGTGAGAGAAAAGTAAAGAGAGTAGTTTGGAAAGTTAAAAGTAGATGCTGGACACATAAATGGGACTAAAGTTGTTGAAAATATATACATGAAATAATCAAGACTAGTATCAAAAGTAGATACTCATTAAAGTAGAAATCAATACTAAATAAAATCAATTGAGAGGACAGAAATGAACCTTTCCTGAATTCAATTTCAATTAAATTCAATTGTATTTCTATAGCCCAGAATCACAACAAGAGTTGCCCCAATGGGCTTCACAGTGAAAAACATGGAAACATCATCTGACACAGACATCAGCAAACACATTGTCCCATCCTCAGTCTCTCAATGAAGACACGATCTTTGGTGCCAGAGAGTAAAACACCCACCAGCAGGTGCAGTATGGGAAAATTCTCTCCAGACACTGTTGCCGACCAACTGTCGCCATGGTGAATGGTTTTAGAACGATCTGGAGCTGTATCAGAAGCACATAGAGTGGTAGAACGGGCAAACCAGGGCAAAGTCTGGTTAGTATTTGGATAGGAAACCACTGGGAATACCAAGTGTCACAGTGGTACCAGAGTCACAGTGACTCTGGTACCACTGTGTCCTTAGGCAAGACACGTCACCCACATTGCCAAGTATGAAAGTCATGTGTGTTAGTGTTGGTGGTGGGAGGTGTTGACGGTGCAGATTGGAGCCTCACTTCCCTCAGTCTGCCCCAGGGCAGCTGTGGCTCCTATAGTATCTTACCACCACAGAGTGTGGAGTGAATGAATAATATACAGTAAAGTGCTTTGGGCAACATGAAAGGTGCTGTGTAAAAGACAAAAGTAAAATGCTAAATAATCACATTTTTATTGCACTTTTCTACCTTTCAAGGCACTCAAAGCACTTTACAACAAGGAACCACTCACACATTCACACACATTCACACAGTGCACACAGACACTGGGGGTGAGGTGGGTTAAGTGTCTTGCCCAAGGACACAACGACATCTGTGGGAACTGGAATCACATCAGCCAACCTGTGGGTCAGTGGATCTGACCGCTCACCAATGATGATTATGTCGAGAGCGGGATTCGAACCGCCAACCTTCAGATCAGTGGACAAACGCTCCAACCCACTGAGCTACTGTCGCCCCAAGTCATTCTGTTCAAGAATGCATAACTGATGGCCCCACCTCTGCGCAGTAGCATTCCACTGTGGCAAGCAGCAGTTTCTTTTTTTTCTTTTTTTAATAGTGTTTTATACATACATATACATGTTTGAACCCTATATAAATGACTCTGAGTCTGATTTAGATAGATAGATAGATAGATAGATAGATAGATAGATAGATAGATAGATAGATAGATAGATAGAGATATAGATATTTTTTTATAATAAGTAACTACAGACAATTGGGTGGAGCAGCATGTGAAAAGGCACATTTTTTGAGCACTCTCAAATGTAGGACAATACAGGATCACAGGAGGTGTATGAATCAGTCCAAAATACACCTTTGAACAGACTTACGGTGAGGGACACTTTTATAACCTGGTAAAAGCTCATAAAAGCTCACACATGTCTCCATTATAAACCTCCATAAAGAGGACAAACATAGACTCTTGTGATGTCACCTGTACCCCGGTGTAAACATGACCCATATTCCATGCATTCAGTCCAAATTGAATCTAGTGCTGTCCGTGGTCCTGAAATAGCTTTTGGCACATCCCTGGACCTGCTTCTGTGAAGAAACAGTGCTCATTGTGGAGCCGTGATTACAGCTTAGCCCACTAACACCACACACCGCTAACAGCACACACACACACACAAACGCTGTAATCAACTCAGCATTTCCCCCAATCGCCACACCACCCCAGCCTCGTCCCCCTCGTCTTCTTCGCTTGGCGCTCATTGATGGCGGTGATTGATAGAATGGTGTGTTATCAGGCTGTGGGCGTCGTGCAGGGAGAGGCCCAGCCCTCTCACAGCCTTATCTGCTAGTGCTACATTTGTTAGCGCTGTTCCCCTCGCAGGCTACACATTAATCATACAGAGGAATTAAATGCGGACAGTTGAAAGCACTCGTACACAGTGGGGTCCCTGGGGGCCCGTGTTTAAATGGAAGGGGCCGATCCATCACACGCTGTTTGTGACGGCAACACAAACCGCGCATGTGTTTTTTGTTTTTTTTTTCATGACAGAGGCCAGAAGCATGTTTGGATTAAGAAAGTATTACAGCCACAATTCTCCCTTCGCTCTTCACAGCAACATGACCTGCCACTTTGGATTTGTCTGTGTATGGAGTGCTACTATCATGTTAAGCACCTTGCCTCACCGTTCTATTGATACTTTGCAGCGACATCATCCTGGGGGTGGTCTACATGTGTATATATATGGCAGAATGTTTACATGTTACCATGGTGACACAATGCACACATTTGCAAACACAAACAAAAGAAGTTTTAAGTGTCTGAAAACCCAAGAAAAAATACAAATGGTTTTAAACAGCACAGGAGATACTTGTATCTCGGGGTCTTGTTCACGAGTGAGGGGAGGATGGAGCGTGAGATTGACAGGTGGATCGGTGCAGCGTCGGCAGTGATGCGGTCGCTGCCTCGGACCGTTGTGGTGAAGAGGAGCTGAGCCCAAAGGCAAAGCTCTCGATTTACCTCAGTCTACATTCCTCCCCTCACCTATGGTCATGAGCTCTGGGGAACGCCCGAAAGGACGAGATCGTCGATACAAGCGGCCGAAATGAGTTTCCTCCGCAGAGGGGCCCGGCACTCCCTTAGAGATAGGGTGAGGAGCTCGGTAACACGGGAGGAGCTCGGAGTAGAGCTGCTGCTCCTCCACGTCAAGAGGAGCAGCTGAGTGGAGGGCATCTGTTCTGATGCCTCCTGGACCCCTCCCTCAGGAGGTGTTCCAGGCATGTCTCACCACTGTCTCTGGGCCTGGGAAGCTGGAGGAAATGTTTGTGGTGAAGAAAGTCTGGGAGTCCCTGCTTAGACTGCTGCCCCATGACCCGGCCCCGGATAAGCGGAAGAAAATGGATGGATGGATATTTTCAGGAGCCTGTGGTCAATATGAGCATTCATGGTCCTGTTTAGGAGTTTGATTTTCAATTAAAAGGTGAGAAAGACGAACACTAGTTAGCACATGAATGTTATTTGATGGGAACTCCGGCATGTTTGAAGTTAAAGTCCATTAGGAGAAGTGGTCGCAAACTATCAGAAGCCAAATAACGGCACAGATCAGTGCTGACTAAGATTGCCGACCGAAGTGAGGATCGACTATTGAGTATGAAGAAGAAGAGAAACTGAAAGTTGTTGAAAGAAAATGGTTCAGAAATTTATTTTTTAGCGTTTTTCAAAAAATATAATTCACTGCAAATAAATGGGATTAGAAACAACATCGGCGATCGAGTCTTTTGGGCTTTGGTCTGTGCAGCGGGAAATCAAGAGAGGGAAGTGTGAGGTGCTTATAAAGTTGTTTTCTAACGTTTCCAGACACTAATGAGTGAACCAGGCAGAGCGTTTTGTCTGTTAGACTCGGGGCTGTTGTAAGATGCGTGTTTTATGTGGAAGTTCAGAACTTGCCCCCATCACTACACTAGTTTGTTGTCTTGACAGACTCACTGCCACAGTGAGATCTCCACCGAGGAAACACTGATCTGTGCCGTTTTTTGGCTTCTGACAGAATTCACCTCCTCTAGAAATGGACTTTAACTTCCGGAGTTCAACTTTAAGAACACAAATCAACTCACCTGTTGTAGTTCCAGCTAAATCAGTTCTTTATAACCAGGTTGCATTAAATGAAAAAAAAAAAAAAGATTAAAGTCTAGTTTGAGTACCAGAGCTTCAAACAGAGCAGTGCTTACAGTTAGCACCACACCTCGCAGATTGGCAGTGCTGCTTTCATCAGTCTGCCCCAGGGCACCTGTAGCTACAGGAGTGTGTGGAGTGAATGAATAATGAGCCTATTACAAGTGTCATTCAGCCACAGTGACTGGTCCTGCAGCTCCGACTGTCGAGACTCTACAATATCCTGGCACGTGTCCCTAACCTACTGACACTTTGCAGTGACATTAGCCTGGGGTGGTTCTATATGTACGTATATGATGGAAGTTACCATGGTGACACAATGTACATTGATTTAAACAGCACATTCTCAGGAGCGTGTGATCAGTGTGAGTGTTCATGGTCCTGTCGTGATGGCTTTTCAAATTCGAGTGTGACTAATTGAAACCTGTGGGCAAACGTGTGACTGTAATGTATGAGAGCTGTTTTTAAGCATGCAAATCAGCTCGCCTGTCATTCCAACGGAGTCAGCTCCTTCTGGTCAGATTGTGTGTAAAACAAAGATCTGATGAAGCCTAACTTGAGAAACACAGCCTCTAACAGAGCAGTGCTTTCAGTTAGCATCACTCCCCCAGGGAACGTTGACTTGCCCGATCTAAACAGGAAGATCGTCTGACGTAGAAATCTGCCAAATCATCAAGCTCTACTTCACCCATGATTAGTGATGAAAAAATGAATAAATAATAAGACGTTAAACCCCCTCACACACACACACACACACGCACACACACACACTCCCCTGCATGATGACCGGCATATTCGTGTTGATATTTGCCGAACACCAGATGCTGTGAGGAGATAGAGAATAATGCTTTATCAGCGGCGTGCACAGACCGGAGCTGGGCCCGGTGATAAATGGTCTCCTCCTCGTACTGTACATGAAATCCTCCCTGTTCAAACAGATGAATGCACATCCTCCGCCTCGTGATGAATGGGTGTGTGAGCCCGGCCAAAACAATAGACCGACAGTGGCGCTCTCCGTGTGAGATAGCGGGCCTCTGACAGCTCGCCGAGACGACAAGATCCGATAACGCAACACTGCGAAAGTAATTAACTCTGAGATGGTGCGAATGTGACCTTAATTACTGTGCAACGTGTCATGTCAAAATAAAAGCAGGAACACTTAAAGACGCCGTACTGGATTTTTACTGACTTTAAAATGTTGAGCTGGTTCATTTGAGACGGTTCGCAGTTCTTTCCTCACTTACCTCATGTATTCTGAGCGTCCTGATGATTCACCGTGACTATAAGCACTTTCCGCAACGTTTTCCTGTGACGGTAGAGCTAACAACAACTAGCATGCTAATGTGCACTTACTTACTATAATTAGATGCGGAGAGGATGCAGTGGACTGATTTGGACCTGAAGAGCTGCTTATACAATATATCTGTACTGTGGCTCAAATACACATTGAAGGGGGATTATTTGGATGTTACTAGATGTCATCCCTGCATATTTGAGGGTCTAGGAGTTCAATTCTGTTCTTATTTCTTGTTTTATTGATTTGTAAAGGGACAGCACATATTAATGAACATTTAAAATCTACATATGTAAAGATTATAGCCAATGTGGCTCATTTCTATCTTCAGTCCCTCGGCAGGTCGATGTCAGATCATCAACAGAAGGGGTTATTAAACTTTTTCACAAACTACTTCAGAGGATTTGGAGTTCAAGATGTCACCAATACTCCCGCAGAGCAATGTTCATACATATACAAAAACATGATACAAAACAACACGCTACAGCTTGACAAACGTGATGAGCAGTAGTTTCATAAAGAGGGGGATGCTGATTGTGTTGTGATGGTGCTCTGAAGGGGGAGTCAAACAAATGGGGGGCTCTTTAAAAATCGGGTACACGGCTTTCAAATAACATATATCAAAAACAGCTCAAAATTCTGGAGAATTTACAGTTACCAATAAAAATGAGAAAAACACTCCACTTGTTGATTCTACTTTGATTTTTTCTTTTTTTTTTTTGTGCAAAGATTCTGCAAAGGCACTAGAAACCAAATCGGTGAGGAGCCAGCAGGACAAAGGCACTAACATTGATATGTGCAAAAGGAGTGTGTCTTTTCTTGCAGAGAGACTTCATTGTGCGGCTCCAATAAAAGAGTATTCAAGTCCACAGGTGCAGGTAAGTGAATATGTGAAAAGAGACACAGCCAGTGAAAAGCACTAAGAAGGCACTACTTTCAGAGGAGGAGGGAGACGGGTGAAGTCCTCTAAAGACACTGTCCGTCAGCCTGTGTGTCAGACTGAAAAGACCATGTTAAAAAAGAAAAAATACAAACTGAAAGAGAATCTTGTTTTGTGTGTGTGTGTGTGTGTGTGTGTGTGTGTGTGTGTGTGTGTGTGTGTGTGTGTGTGTGTGCGTGCGTGTGTGTGTGTGTGTGTGTGTGTGTGTGTGTGTGTGTGTGTGTGTGTGTGTGTGTGTGTGTAAGAAGATGAATAGCGGTTGAAAAAGTGTTTGAAAAGCAGGGAGAGGTGAGATTGAGTGGTAGCATCTTGGTGCAGTTGCCCCGTATAAAACTAAAAATAGTCCAGGAAATAAGGAGTTGAAACTATAACCAAGTTTGATGCGATGCAAATGTGCTACAATCAGCACAAAAACATGAATTCAAATAAGTCAAAACTAAATCAAGTCAGAATTTCTACAACAGATCAGCCTGGTCACCACCTCCTGTCTCCCGGGCCAAATACTTTACGTTAGTTTTAATATGGACACATCATGCATGTTCCTGATTGGCTAATCCACCTGTCAATCACACCCATCTGAACTCAGGTGTCCAGGCATGTTGCTGTCAAGTATTGGCTCTGAAGAATTTGACCTTCTTTCTCACCATGTAAAACAATAAAGAAATCAATGATCAATCACCTGTCTTGGTCATTAATTCTTCCGCGTGTTCAAAACTGAAATAAGGAATTATATTTACTATTCTCTGAGGCAACAAGATCTACACTAAAAGCATTTAGCACATACCAGCTTTGAAGTATTACCAGGATTCAATAAGTTTCAATTAACCAGATTTATTTTCCTAACATTATTTCTAAGCAGGTATGTCTGGTTGCCAGGGTAGGGACATAGCAACCAACCCAAAACTGGCTCCCAGTCACTTTTTACATTTACAATTCATGAATATGCAAAACAGGAAATGTGCATGGGGCTGCTGACTCCTCCCCCGACTTTCTTCACCGGGGCCTGTTCCCCTTCGTTTCTTCTGTTGAAATAAAACACACCAGCTCACCGGAAGCTGCGAGAGGCGGGGGCCTCCTGTCTGGTGTCTAAGAGACGGGAAGTGGTCACAGCTGCACCTTGCAGCGAGCATATAATAATACACACTTGCAAATAAAAAGCAACTGTTGAATCGTTAATGTTAAACTCAAAGTAAAATATCAAAACTCTTCAGCTCTATTCACGCTTACGTCACAAACCAGGAAGACGTTCGGAAACATGCAACAACAACTTCCTTCGGGCTCTGTTCTCGGTTGTAAGTCTGTCAAAATATAGGAGAAATCAGAAAATGTCCCAGTTTTCTTCATCTCCATGTCACTGTAGCGTTCCGTTACGTTCGGCGAATCAACAATTCCAACCATACCTCAGTTTTCATCATTTCCCCACTGACGCACGACTCTGAGCGCACTGAAGAGACGAGGGCGCCAAATTCCAGACGATGTCAAACAGCACATACGTCTGCAGGCTTCATTTTACCAACATCACATTTACTTCAGTGGGTTTGATCACAGACTGTAGACAAGCCCGGTTTCAGGAACCACACTGGAAGTTGTCATTGCATGTGTCCAAACGTCTTCCTGGTTTGTGGCATAAGCGTGAATAGAGTCTATTGGAGAAGTGTATATTCTTGACTGTTCACAAAACAAACTTAGAGGTCTGAGAGGACCTTGACATCATCTGCATCGTTGCATATGCATTTGAACACGTTTAAATGTTTGTCAGAGTTTGGTTATGAGAGGCCACTGTCAAACTAGCACAACGTCGGCTCATGCGGCCTTTCTATCGACGTGATCCCTGACCTCGTGGCAGCAGCAGATGTCTGGGTCAATCCTCAGATGAACACCTCCTCTCCACATCTCCGTTTCAGACCTCATCTCCAGAACCCCTTTCTCCAGACCTCCTCTCCTGTCCTCTTATCCAGATCTCCTCTCTCCAGACACGTCTTACAAAAGCTTACAAAACTTCGGACTCAGAGATGAAGTGCACAGAGGCAGAAATTGAAAACGTGGGCCATGCTTAAAGTACTATTCGTACCATTGTCCAAGCTCTGCAGGAGATGGATCCTGTAGGCACCATGAGCAAATGAGCAAAGGGCCAAATGACGCCTGGCACACTGATGGAAATGACACACTCGAGGTCTATACACAAATATATACGCACCGTTTGTGTATAGATGGATTCTCACAGAAGGTCATATGGCTAAAAGTGGATTCCACAAATCAGTGATTGCAAAAGATTTTTTTACAAAGCTGTCAAAGAAGTAGAAGGTTGCCCCAGACTGGTTAGAAGTAATGGGGAAAAGTGTGGAGAAGCTGTAGCACCAATGCAGATGGTATTAGACTGAAAGAAATGGGTGACCCTGTGAAGTAGTCTTTCAGAATGGAGACTTAAGTTCACAATCAGAGACCCTGAAAGCTTCTGTAACATTTTAAAGAAAACTTGGATAAGAAAGTGCTGTCGCATTCGAGCTGATGATGAAGTCTCTTGTCCTTGAACTGGACGAGCTTGTACGTGTAAACTGCCTGCAGTATGTTCTGCTGCCACTTCTGCAGGAGGACCTGTCCAATACTTGTACAGACTGTGGAATTCACATGACATTAGCAAGCAGAACAAGAGCTCCGCCAGTGGGGCAAAATACGCCCGTACTTTGAATTATTGTATGTAGAATTAAGTTAGAATTTGTCAAAACCAGTTAAAGATGAATTGTTGGTGCAGTTTGGAAGATTCCAATACTGGCGTTCTATGGCACATACCGGTAAGCACAATAAGGCAGTTCACTACCAATATAATAATAACAAGTGTGAAAAAACCTGAAGTCACATAAAATTGATACCACTGACCTACAGCATGGATCGATACAAAAATATACAATAAAATACACAAATACAGTTTACCTTATATATATATCGGCGCATGCCCCACATGTTTTGCCTCTTCATGAAGACAAAGCTTCAAAGACTTCAAAGCTTTGAAGTGTCCACAGACGGACGGACAGACGGACGGACAGCGCCATACCATAATACGTCCCGTCTTACAACGGGCGTATAAAAATGTGTATGTCCCAAGGCAGACCTGTTTTATTTTTCATTTTCCATTTTCAACACATTTATAGAAGTTTATTAGAGCAACTTCAGGACAGCTCCAAACAGAGAAGGCTGTCTGGAACACTCTGGAACACTCATGGGGCCTCGTTCAGGAAGCGTTCTTATGAACACATTTGTAGCCCTACCTTCAAAAATTTTTGGCATTCACAAAACTTTTTCTTGACTAAAAATGGCCTAAGGAAGAAGGAAGAAATTCTACAAAACTCATAAGAACCTACTATTCTACTCACTACTAAGATTTTTTAAAATTATTACTGTGGTAATGCAACAACAAAATTCTAATTCCTCCATGACTGTAAATATACATACTTTGTAAAAGTATTTCCTGTAAACATATGACAGTGTGATCCAATATCATGTATGAAGTGTTTCTCGAGCCTGCGTCTGTTGGGTCTAACAGACTTTCCCCGGGCTGCAGTGAGCCTCAGTCTGTCTGGGTACTGCCACAGCCCTGCACCTGGGCACCACACTGGACTCAACACCTAGTTTTAGTTTAGTTTATTAGTTTATTTGACAGGGACAATGCACATAAAAACATTGACCAAGACAAAAGAGGTAATATGTTTGTGCCAGGTTATAGCAAATATGCTAATTTCCACCTGCAGTCCCTGGACAGGTTGATATAAAATGGCAGATATGCCAATAAAATAACATGAAAAACAACTTACAAAATGGTAACTCAGTCCTAGAGATAAGATCAGTCACATTCATACATCACAACCACACGCACTATATACATTTCATATTTCTGTATTCAGTTCATTAATGTGTGCAGGTTTGAGTGGATAAAAGCCATCGTTTGGTCAGACGTGCAAACAGTCCAGAACTTGTGCATGAGACTGTTTCAGACGGCAGCGTGTTCCAGAGGCTTATGGCTTTGTACGAAAAAGAGGACCGACCAAACGAGGGTCTAAACTTTGGACCAGTGCACCGTCCTCGGGCTGTGGAGCGTGTGGAGCTCCTCTCTGACGTGAGCACCACAAACTTTTTCAGAGGGGGAGCAGCAGCGCCATGAATGATTTCGAACAATGTTATAATTTCATTAAATTTAAGCAAGTTTTGAAAATTTAGCAATTTGTATTTCACCAAAATTGGGCAGTGGTGGTACAGACGAGATTTTTTGTCATGTATTTTTAGTGCCCTTTTATATGATGTTTCAATTGGCTTTAGAGACTCACACTTTCACTTGTCATAATGCCAAACCCATATTGGCCACACATGAAAGTTTAGAGGGCGTTTCTAACATATTAATCTTTTATGTAAATGAAATGTAAATTAATGTGGAGGTGTTCATAACTGGGTGTTGGTGAATTAGGCGCAACTGTCACATAAGGAGGAATTCAGCTGCTTCAGAATGGCTTTGTGAATCTGGGGCAGAGTTCCTCTCAGCGTCTTCTTAAAGTGGAAGTTATGAACATCTTTTAAAAAGCCGATTCGTGAGTGAGGCCCATCGCTTTGTAAATCTGAATGTGTTTGTATCAGAGGTCAATGGAATAAATGAAAGTTTACTGTGTAATTAATGAGTGACATTTTGACAATCCATCCTAAATGTGCCAATGCTGTTTAGAGTATTTGGCCAGTGGACGTTGCAATGCGGTTCAGAAAATACCCATCTTTGACTTGGGCAGACTTTATGTTAATGTTCATATTCAAAACAAGAGTGATTTAGTAATTGAAATGATGCAGCAGTGTGTTGCTATGTGAGAGCCAAATGCCATTCTGCTGTGAACAGAGCAGAACACAGCTATTTTCTGGGACTGGTGCGTGTATGAACGGGAGTCACTGCTGCAGATTTTAACCCTGTAACGCCAAACGTATCATATTTGATACATGAGTTTTTCAGCCCTCCACATGAGCAGTGAGATATTGTTTTACCCTGAAAAACCTGATGTTTACAATCAGATACATGCAGTGCACCGCAAAATGAGTAAAAAGAACTAAAATCACCATCAGTCATCATCATCATCAGTGTTTATTTGAGCATAATAAAATAAAACATGAAAGTGTAACTAAAACACAAACAAAAAAACAAAACAACAACATAAAAGTTTTGTTTTCCAGCCAGTTCCATTGGTGGATTTCTTATTACTGCATCACGGTAGCACTTTTTATGTTTGGAATGACACATTTGTGGATTTGTTTGTATTTTATTATGTTTTTGTTTGTTCAGGGAAAAAAAAATTGAGCATTGTGACCTGATGTATCAAATATGATGAAACTCATATATGGAAAATGATATTTAAAATGTTTTTGTTTGTTCAGAGGGACCAATAAAGACTTGAAATGAATAGAAAAATTAGAAAGAATTGGGATTTTCTGTCACTTATTTAATGGTTTGGGCTTTACAGGGTTAACAAGTCAATGGAACTTTTTTCTAAAAAATAAATTGCTTTAATATTTGGGTAAACAAAATAGAAAATAATACTGTACATGCTATAGTTTACAAAATAACACCAAAATCTAAATATATCTTTAAAATGTAAAACACAAGACAGAAATAATATGGCCACATTCTCAGCACTAACCCACAATTTTCATCTATAGTGTTTTTTTTTTGTTTTTTTGTTTTTCAGTCTAGTTTCCACAGTAACTCTTCTTTCTCATTTGTGAAGCTTTAAAATATGAATGAGCAAAGTAATGGGCAGTTACTAGCTCCAGCGTCATTTCTGGAACTGATGAAATGTTCAGAACAAAACCGGGCCGCGCGGTATCATCATTAGACAGCTGTTTTTTCACACACAGACGAGCCGATTCAAAAATGGACTCACTGAGAACGTAACAGCTCAGACTGGACAAAAGCCTTCCGATGTGCTTTCAATTATCGGAGAAGTGTCGGCGCGTCGTGTTTTCAGTCCGGGCCTTTGTCATGTGACTTCTGGACGAGCGCAGCGCTAATTGGAGCTGTGGTTTCCTCATTTGCATATGTCTCTGAGAAATGGGTAAACAGCGGAACAGCTGCTGATGATCACTGGGAATAATGTAAAGACGGCGTTTTGGTTTGAAACATTTAACTGTGTTTTTACAGCCGGCCGTATCCGACCTTTAAAATCTCGTTTAGCTCCAGGACATTTGGTAAAACTGTACATGCACTTCATAAACATCATCGTACTTAAAGAGGAGGTATTTTACTTTTATGGGGTTTTAACAGCTAACACAAAACATATTCAGATCACCATGTTGAATGGTTGTATTTAGTCCTCTTCCCGTTGCTCTCTGCGCTAAGTCACTCTCCCTTCAGAGCCCTGTCACAACACAGTGTGCATCCCAATCATTAAACTACTGCACATCACATCAGGTTTGTCACGTTGTTGTCTACAGTTTTGTATCATGTTTTGTATATTTATGAACTGAGTGATGAAGACTTGTGGGTGGAGCATTGCGCAGAATCTTAGAGCTGATGTAATGAAGGTTTGAGTCGGGGCACAGGAGTGACTGATGAATTCCTGAAACACGGATAACATTTCAAACCTCAGGCATGTTTGTGATAAGGGAACAATGGGCCTAAGTAAATTTGTACTTAAGGGCTTCTTACAAACAGTTTTGGCACTGACAAAACTTTCTTAACTGAAAATGTTCTGTAACATTTTCAGTACGAACAGTCAGGAGCCTCATAAGAACAAAAATTCTACTGTTTCTCAAAAAATTCTACTTCTACCATGATTGTAAGTTATATACTTTCTTAAATGATTTCCTATAGACATATGTCTTATAGAGCCTGTGTCTGTTGGGTATAATCGACTTTCTCCAGGCTGCAGTGAGCCTCAGTCTGTCCCAGCCCCAGTGCTCTCCACGTGGGCCTCTGTCACAGCCCTGTGCCTGGTCACTGCTCTGGACTCAACACTCCCATCAACCACATACTGGCCATATATGGAGATTCAGAGGGAGTTTCTAACCAAATACATTTGCATAACACTCCTAACTTTAATCACACTGATTAAAGTGACTCATTAGTGCAGCCTCTGCAGCTCAGTGAGTGAATTCTGGAGGTTCTGCACTTTAGCATGAGACATGGCCTGTCCATATATTGAGAATGAGAAATGAAAAGAAATGCAATGAGGGGAAAAAAAAAAAACTTCTATCTGTAGGTTAAGGCACTGGCAACAGTTCCTTTAACCCCCAGGTAATATTTTATATTTGTGATTTAGAGCCTGTTGACTGCACAGTAAAACCTGAGCTGCTGTTTGCTTATAGAAAACTCTTCACAGAAGTCTCTCTGCCTCGCACCTACAAATCATCCTCCATGTTTTCCTGTGCGCAGAAACAGCAGAGCAGATGTAATTACAAGCGGCACCACCCGTTCCTCCGACCTGCACAGAAGAGGCTTATCAGGGAGCCACAGGATGCACCACTCTTCAGCAGCGATTTTCCAACACGACACAGAGAAGACGTAAGAGCAGCCAGTCAGAGCGCACAGGGCAGCAAATAGGGAAATAGGGTGCGCTTGATTCACGTTAGCCGCAGGAGTGGAGATAAACAGCCCGGTGGAGCTCACAGGGCGAGCAGCAGATGAGGCAGCCCTGTGATGGAGGGTAGGCCAGTGCTTACAGGGAGATGGGGGGAAATAGCAAAGTAAATGGAAGAGAGAGTTATGAGATAGGCAGAGGTATGGAGGGGAGGAGATGGGAAATAGGACGGGGCATATAATACAGAAATATGAAAGTGTAAGGTGCAGCTGAGGGCAGGGGTTGGCTTATGCTGCTACATTTTAAGTTGAGCCAAGACTACGAGATGGACATTAACTATAATAAGGCCTTAAAGTGCATGTGGCAGGTTCATTTCACTAAAACACAGTGAACATATTTAAAGGAAAAAGACCAAAAAAAGCCCTCAGTCACTGTCTGTCTTCAGTAAGCTGCAGGAGTGACCGAGTCCTCTCCCCGAGGGACAGAACAGTGATTTAGGAGGTCTTTTGTTACTTCTATTTTTTCTGTGTCCTGTTTTGTTTTTCCTATGTACATTTAAATTGCTACAGATTTTTTACACCATATGTGGCAAAAGAGCTTCCAGAGGAAACACTTTGAAGAAATGGGCCATTTTTGTCAGTCAAACTTAAATCACAGATTTTTACCTGGACTAAAAGAGCAGATAAAATAATTGGTGTTGCTCCTAGTTCACATCAGCACATGTTTGAGGAGACTGTGACCCAACCCATGTTGTGACCCAGCCCAGCTTCACAGTCAGGTTGAGTTGATGCGTCAAGCAGAAGGTACTGGGTCCCAAACTGTAAACTAAACAGATTCAAGCATTATTTCGTGCCATTAGCCATTAATCTGCAGTTATAAAATAAAAGAAAAAGCCTTCAAGAATGTGCAATCAAAACTGCACATAGGCTTAGGAAATGTGCAATTATCAATAGAATATACTGAAGGGCCTCTATAGAGTGACTTAAAGGTCCTGTTGGTGTTTCACTCGTGGCCATACTTGGTTTCTTATTTATTTCTGTTCTGTGGTGGATGTTTGTATGGTGTCTATGTCGCTGTGTTGTCTTGTTTTCGTGCTAAGACATGTGATCCTCTGTCCAAACAAATTTCTCCCATGGGAGACAATAAAGGATTATTTTATCACCAACCAAAACACCAGAGGGGCGTTAAGAACAAGGCCTTTCCTGCTGTGTTCACCTGATTCCCCCTGGACACCGCTGTGGGACACAAAGGACCTCCTCAAACCAAGATCTGCTGATTCTACCTGAACAGTCCAGTTAAACTGCAGAGGCCTTTGACTGAGACACAAAGGCCACTGAGACAGTCCAAATATTGCAGCAAATCTGCAATAGTTTACTGCAGCAAAACTTCATTTTGCCTAGGATTAATGAAATCTCTCTCTCTTTCCTTGACTTGGCTCAGGTGATGGAAACAGAGAAGGTTAGTGACCCTCTTTTGTAAAAATTGACTTCTGGGATCGAGGGGTGAGCATTCACTGT
>CM068364.1:36035944-36042895 GCA_034769755.1 Odontamblyopus lacepedii
TGGTCCAGAGAAATCTCGCAGGAGTCTGAAACACAAACACATCTGAATGTAATGAAAATAAAATGATAGAAAATATATGCATGAAAATATAAATCAAATAAAAACAGACTCACACTTCCTTAGACCAGGGACCATCCAGCGCTCTCCAGCAGGATCCAACCTGAAAGACAGGGGTCCTTTATAAGACCAGAGCAGAGACCAGGACCAACCATAGACTAGGATCATCCATGGACCAGAGATCCAATGAACCAGGACCCATGCCATCACAGACTGACCTGACAGACAGTAGTGAACAGTTGGGGTTGTCCTGTAGTGCAGTCAGGAGCTTGGCTGAGGGTCCTGGATGGTTGTAGCTTAGATCTAACTCTCTGAAGTGGGAGGGGGCGGCGTTCAGAGCTGAGGCCAGAGCAGTGCCGCCCCTCTCTGAGACCAGACATCCAGACAGCCTAAAGACACAGCATTATACTCATGTGGACATAAGGGTGCAGACTGCATCATGGGAGCGTCTTACCTGAGTGTCTTCAGTTTGCAGGAGGTGCTCATCAGTCCAGAACACAGCAGCTCCACTCCTGAGTCCTTAAGATTGTTGTCACTGAGATCCAGATGTGTGAGACTGGAGGAGCTGAGGACTGAGGCCAGCGGAGCACAGCTGTGAGGGGACAGGCCACAGTCAATCAGACTGAGGAGAGAGAGGGACATTAGAGACCAGAGCCACCACACAGGAGTTTAAATACAGTCTGAGGAGAAAGAGGGACATGAGAGACTAGAACCACTACACAAACTTTTAAATACAGTCTGGACTCACAGGGCTTTGGTGGACAATCTGATCACTGGCAGCAGACCCAGGAGAGCTGTCTCAGAGGCCTGGTATTTCCTCAGGTCAAACTCCGTCAGGTCTGAGGACAGTAAGAGGAAGGACAGAGCCGACCAGTGAGCAGGAGACATGTATCTTATCGAGGGACCACCTCCTCTCATGTACCACTGCATAAGCACCACCAGGCTGTGGTCGTTGAGCTCGTTCAGACAGTGGAGCAGGTTCAGACTTCTCTCTGCAGAAAGACCCTCTTCATCCAGCTTATGTCGGATGTACTCTACTGTCACCTGATTTGTCCGTTCACTTCCTGTGTGAGTCAGAAGACCTTGCAGCAGCCTCTGATTGGTCGACAGAGACAACCCAAGAAGGAAGCGCAGGAACAGGTCTAGGTGTCCATTTGGACTCCGTAAGGCCTGGTCCACAGCAGAGTAGTAGAAAACCTCTGGCTTTTTTTTGAAAGATTTTGTAAAGCGAGAGGGTTGTTTGTCCTCAAGAAGATTCTTTCCAGAGCTGTAGAAGGTGTAATGGACATGAAGAGCAGCCAGAAACTCCTGCAAACTCAGATGGATGAAGCAGTAGACCTTGTCCTGGTACAGGCCTGGCTCCTCTCTAAAGATCTGTGTGAACACTCCGGAGTAAACTGAGGCCGCTGTCACATTCAGCCCACACTCACTCAGGTCACTCTCATAGAAGATCAGGTTTCCTTTCTGCAGCTGCTCAAAGGCCAATTTTCCCAGAGAACGCACCATCTCCATGGTCTCTGGAGTCCAGTGAAGGTCTGCCCCTGATCCCTGGTGATACTTGATTTTCTGGACTTTGGCCTGAACCACCAAGAAGTGGATGTACATTTGTGTGAGAGTCCGAGGTAACTCTGATTCCTCCTTTTGTTCCAGAAGTTTCTGTAGAACTGTGGAGAGGATCCAGCAGAAGATCGGGATGTGGCACATGATGTAGAGGCTGCGGATGCTCTTGATGTGGGAGATGATGGCTGTGGCCTGGTCTCTGAACCTCTTCCTAAAGTACTGCTCCTTCTGTGAGTCGATGAACCCTTGCACCTCTGTCACCATGGAGACACACTCAGCAGGGATCTGATTGGCCGCCGCGGGGCGCGTGGTTATCCAGAGGCGAGCGGAGGGAAGCAGCCTCCCCCTGATGAGGTTCACCAGCAGAACGTGCACTGAGGCCGACTCTGTGGGGTCGCTCAGGACCCGGGTTCGGCTGAAGTCCAGAGGAAGTCTGCACTCGTCCAGACCGTCAAAGATGAAGAGCACCTGGAGCTGTTGGAAGTTGCAGAGATCTTTGGATGGACTGAAGAAGTGGTGCAGCAGCTCCACCAGGCTGAACTGTGAGTCTCTGAGCACATTGAGCTCTCTGAAAGTGAATGGGAACAGCAGCTGCAGGTCCCGGTGTGCCCGGCCTTCAGCCCAGTCCAGACTGAACTTCTGAGTCAGCACTGTTTTCCCTACACCAGCCACGCCCTTCGTCAGCACAAATCTGATTGGCTTTGGGGAATGTGGGCGGGCTTTAAAGATGTCTTCACAGGTGATGGTGGTCTCTGTAGTGGATGATCTCCTGAAAGCAGTTTCCATGTGTCTGACTTCATGTTCCTGGTTGACCTCTGAGGCTCCGCCCTCTGTGATGTAAAGCTCTGTGTAGATCTGGGTCAGGGGGGCGGAGTCTCCTGCTTTAGCCACTCCCTCAAACACACGACTGAACCTCTGCTGCAGGTCAGACTTCAGTTCATGTTGACATTTGGAAGCACATTGTCCTTGAACAGAAGTGAAAATATGAAATCACACACGTGCATAAAGACACATTAACAGCACACTGACTGACTGTTTCTCACTGTGGTGCAGAGAGTCCACCATTTTATCCTGTTCCATACTCTTCAGGAAGGTCAGGGCGATCTTCAAAAAGGCCTCTTTAATTCCTGCCTTGTCCTCCTCCTCCTCAAGTGCCAAGTACTCTGGTTCCTCTTCCATTAGAAGTTTCTGTAACTTACTTAGCTCAGTTTGCACAAAACTTATAATGTGCTCCTCCAGTTTCTGTAACATAAGAGAATGAGAATCAGATTTTGTTCAATTGTACCTTGGTTAGCCATTTGTGTCCTGGACCTTTAATCCATTCTCATAGTTCTGTTCTTCCTTCTCTGTAGTCTACAGATCTGAAGCAGGTTTGTGACTGTTTTTAGTGTTGGAATGTCTGTTTCTTACTCTGTCTGTGGTTGTATGACTCATGTATCAGAAGTTCAGAACTCTCACCTTAAAAATAGTCCCATCATCAAGGCCACTTGCCTGAAGCTCTGGGCGTATGTCTTCCAAACTGCAGATAACATAAGTACAGTTTTATTTCTCTGGTATCTGCTAAATCTGTTGAATTAAACAACACCTCCATTGGGAATGTTACTATATTTGTACCTCTCTTCATTAGCAGAATTCAAAAAAGATTTATAAAAGCAGAATAAAAATAAAGCATAATAAGGGGATATTTCATCAAAGTCAAAGTTAACAAGATTCCAGAGATTCTGTATATACAGGATGTGGTCAGGACCAGGTCTGAGCGAGGATCCTCACCTGGGTCCAGTCTGGATCTCCTTTTTGAAGTTACATGGAGCACCTTCCATGGACCAGTCAGACTTTAAGGACTGAGAGATGGGCCCAGATTTGGTTCGGTCTGTGTCCCTACAGAAAAAGGTCAGAGGGGTCACAGAGTGGTCACAGAGCCGTCTGATAGGAAATGAGGTGAAGATGAAGTGTCTGGGGTGAGGGAAGTCTGGGCCTCCCTGGTCAGACTGCTGCCCCGGATAAGTGGCGGAAAATGGATGGATGTTGATGAGAAAGAGACTGACCTAAGACACAGAGAAGGTCGTCCATCTCTGTAGAGGATCGATACGTTATCAGAGCTCTGACTTTTTGAAGACCTCTCCATTGTCCTGGAAAACAAAGTGTGTCAGATGCCCTGCCTGTGAAGCAGCTTCCCTCCCTATGTGTCGGATGCCATAATTGTATGTTGGGTTCTGGTTTGTCCACATGCCTTTCTGTGGTGTGTTATTAAAGAGTCTACTTTCTGTTTTTTATTGACTGGTTCAAATTTGTTTTAGATACGACTGAAGCTTATTCTTTGTTGACATCAAAGAAATCATAAGTCAATCCTGTGAAATAACACATGTCCACATGAGCTACAAAGACTTGGGTTAATTTACTAATTTCTTTGACTTGTTTCATTATGTTTCAGTTTAAAATTTAAATGAGATTTGAAACTTAAGAAATTATTCTGAGTGAAACAGGAAGGATGAAATATAGAATATCAAAGAGTATTATGAATCAACAAGATCGATTACCGGTCC
The DNA here is from genome assembly GCA_034769755.1 of Odontamblyopus lacepedii. NCBI lineage: Eukaryota > Metazoa > Chordata > Actinopteri > Gobiiformes > Gobiidae > Odontamblyopus > Odontamblyopus lacepedii. Next base: position 36,040,105 of record CM068364.1, read on the forward strand.
CGGTGTGTGAGTAAGGTAATATTATTTACTGTATATAGTGCTATTCACAGACACATGTGCCCAAAGACACTTTACAGAGCAATTTTAACAGACCAATCTTCACGTAAACAGTGGCACCCACTTTTTTGCATCACTATAGGAAAATCAAACGTCAAAACTGGACAACAATGGAAAAAAGGCGTCATCTATGGTCACAGTCTGCACCTTCAGGGGACTGAGACTGGATGTACAAAAATGACCTGAGTCAGATCAAATCCAGTGGATTCTGGCTGGTTTTAGTCCTGGTTTTAGTCCTGGTTTAATCGTGCTTTAGACCTTGTTGGTTTTAATATGCATATAACAGCAATATTTAATCTTGACTCCAAACCCAAACTAAACCAGGAATCAATCCCGGAACCTTGAAGCATCCATGCTAGCCACTTAGCCACTGTGATGCCAATGAAAAGATTGTGACTCCATAGCCATGGCATTTAAATTGTGAAAAAAAGAAGAGAAAACAACACCGTTTGGGGCTTTAAAACTTATCCTGTTCATTTATGCTTTTGGGCCAGAAAAGATAATGAAACAAGGAACTATAAAGCAGCTGAGCCTTAGACTTTTGCATTCACAAATACATGTTGCAGATACATCATTTAACTGGTTCTTTATTCAATAAAATAGGTGGCATCATAGAAGGGCTAATGTGGGGAATGGGCCAGGTCTGGATTTTGTCTCTGCCTATGTTTGAAACGCAGCTTGTGGGTTACCTGTGTCCAGAGATTCTGTATATACAGGATGTGTTCAGGACCTGGTCTGAGCGAGGATCCTCACCTGGGTCCAGTCTGGATCTCCTTTTTGAAGTTACATGGAGCACCTTCCATGGACCAGTCAGACTTTAGGGACTGAGAGATGGGCCCAGATTTGGTCCGGTCTGTGTCCCTACAGAAAAAGGTCAGAGTGGTCACAGAGTGGTCACAGAGCCGTCTGATAGGAAATGTGGTGAAGATGAAGTGTCTGGGGTGAGGGAAGTCTGGGCCTCCCTGGTCAGACTGCTGCCCCGGATAAGTGGCAGAAAATGGATGGATGTTGATGAGAAAGAGACTGACCTAAGACACAGAGAAGGTCGTCCATCTCTGTAGAGGATCGATACGTTATCAGAGCTCTGACTTTTTGAAGACCTCTCCATTGTCCTGAAAACAAACTGTGTCAGATGCCCTGCCTGTGAAGCAGCTTCCCTCCCTATGTGTCGGATGCCATAATTGTATGTTGGGTTCTGGTTTGTCCACGAGTCTACTTTCTGTTTTTACTGACTGGTTCAAACTTGTTTTCGACATGACTGAAGCTTATTCTTTGTCGACATCAAAGAAATCATAAATCAGAACTGTAAAATAACAATGTCCACATGAGCCAAACAGACTGATCCCAGAATTGGATTTCATTGTGTTTCAGTTTAAAATGTAAATGAGATTTGAAACTTTGATTGAAACAGGAAGGGCTTACGAACAGTCTTATCCTAAAACATAAATAAACCTACACTGTTCCAAATGTTTCAAATCCAGGTGGAGTTTCAGAATTATTTTATAAAAGTTAATAAAAGTTAAGTTATAAAAACTCACCGTGTGCTGCCAGTCTCACCTGTCCGACCTGTTCATCTGAGACCTGATACATCTCTAGGACAAACCACACCCCCTAACAACAAACCACACCCACCTAGCAACACACCACGCCCACCTAGCAACACACCACGCCCACCTAGCAACACACCACGCCCACCTAGCAACACTGCTCTGTCTCATACATCAGAATCAAATTCAATGGATTCTGTCTGGTTTTGGTCCTGGTCGTGCTTTAGACCTTGTTTGTTTTAACTGTGCAAACAACAGCAGTATTTATTCTAGACTCTAAACCCAAACTAAACCAGGACTAAACCCAAACTAAACCAGGGCTAAACCCAAACTAAACCAGGACTAAACCCAAACTAAACCAGGACTAAACCCAAACTAAACCAGGACTAAACCCAAACTAAACCAGGGCTAAACCCAAACTAAACCAGGACTAAACCCAAACTAAACCAGGGCTAAACCCAAACTAAACCAGGACTAAACCCAAACTAAACCAAACTAAACCAGTGCTAAACCCAAACTAAATCAGGACTAAACCCAAACTAAACCAGGACTAAACCCAAACTAAACCAGGACTAAACCCAAACTAAACCAGGGCTAAACCCAAACTAAACCAGGACTAAACCCAAACTAAACCAGGACTAAACCCAAACTAAACCAGGACTAAACCCAAACTAAACCAGGACTAAACCCAAACTAAACCAGGACTAAACCCAAACTAAACCAGGGCTAAACCCAAACTAAACCAGGACTAAACCCAAACTAAACCAGGACTAAACCCAAACTAAACCAGTGCTAAACCCAAACTAAACCAGGACTAAACCCAAACTAAACCAGGACTAAACCCAAACTAAACCAGGGCTAAACCCAAACTAAACCAGGACTAAACCCAAACTAAACCAGGACTAAACCCAAACTAAACCAGGACTAAACCCAAACTAAACCAGGACTAAACCCAAACTAAACCAGGACTAAACCCAAACTAAACCAGGACTAAACCCAAACTAAACCAGGACTAAACCCAAACTAAACCAGGACTAAACCCAAACTAAACCAGGACTAAACCCAAACTAAACCAGGACTAAACCCAAACTAAACCAGGACTAAACCCAAACTAAACCAGGACTAAACCCAAACTAAACCAGGACTAAACCCAAACTAAACCAGGACTAAATCCAAACTAAACCAGG
>CM068364.1:36042995-36052995 GCA_034769755.1 Odontamblyopus lacepedii
TAAACCCAAAGCTAAACCAGGACTAAACCCAAACTAAACCAGGACTAAACCCAAACTAAACCAGGACTAAACCCAAACTAAACCAGGACTAAACCCAAACTAAACCAGGACTAAATCCAAACTAAACCAGGACTAAACCCAAACTAAACCAGGACTAAACCCAAACTAAACCAGGACTAAATCCAAACTAAACCAGGACTAAACCCAAACTAAACCAGAATTAAACCCAAACTAAACCAGGACTAAACCCAAACTAAACCAGGACTAAATCTAAACTAAACCAGGGCTAAACCCAAACTAAACCAGGACTAAATCTAAATTAAACCAGGACTAAATCTAAACTAAACCAGGGCTAAACCCAAACTAAACCAGGACTAAACCCAAAATAAACCAGGACTAAATCCAAACTAAACCAGGGCTAAACCCAAACTAAACCAGGACTAAACCCAAACTAAACCAGGACTAAACCCAAACTAAACCAGGACTAAATCCAAACTAAACCAGGACTAAACCCAAACTAAACCAGGTGCTAAAACCCAAACTAAACCAGGACTAAACCCAAACTAAACCAGGGCTAAAAACCCAAACTAAACCAGGACTAAACCCAAACTAAACCAGGGCTAAACCCAAACTAAGTCAGGACTAAACCCAAACTAAACCAGGACTAAACCCAAACTAAATCAGGACTAAACCCAAACTAAACCAGGACTAAACCAAACTAAATCAGGACTAAACCCAAACTAAACCAGGACTAAACCCAAACTAAACCAGGACTAAACCCAAACTAAACCAGGACTAAACCCAAACTAAACCAGGACTAAACCCAAACTAAACCAGGGCTAAACCCAAACTAAACCAGGACTAAACCCAAACTAAACCAGGACTAAACCCAAACTAAACCAGGACTAAACCCAAACTAAACCAGGACTAAACCCAAACTAAACCAGGACTAAACCCAAACTAAACCAGGACTAAACCCAAACTAAACCAGGACTAAACCCAAACTAAACCAGGGCTAAACCCAAACTAAACCAGGACTAAACCCAAACTAAACCAGGACTAAACCCAAACTAAACCAGGACTAAATCCAAACTAAACCAGGACTAAACCCAAACTAAACCAGAACAAAAACCAAACGAAACAAGGTCTAAACCCAAACTAAACCAGGACTAAATCCAAACTAAACCAGGACTAAACCCAAACTAAATCAGGACTAAACCCAAACTAAACCAGGACTAAACCCAAACTAAACCAGGGCTAAACCCAAACTAAACCAGGACTAAACCCAAACTAAACTAGGATTAAACCCAAACTAAACCAGGACTAAACCCAAACTAAACCAGGACTAAACCCAAACTAAACCAGGACTAAATCCAAACTAAACCAGGGCTAAACCCAAACTAAACCAGAACTAAACCCAAACTAAACCAGGACTAAACCCAAACTAAACCAGGACTAAATCCAAACTAAACCAGGACTAAACCCAAACTAAACCAGGACTAAACCCAAACTAAACCAGGGCTAAACCCAAACTAAACCAGGACTAAACCCAAACTAAACCAGGACTAAACCCAAACTAAACCAGGACTAAACCCAAACTAAACCAGGACTAAACCCAAACTAAACCAGGACTAAACCCAAACTAAACCAGGACTAAACCCAAACTAAACCAGGACTAAACCCAAACTAAACCAGGGCTAAACCCAAACTAAACCAGGGCTAAACCCAAACTAAACCAGAACTAAACCCAAACTAAACCAGGACTAAACCCAAACTAAACCAGGACTAAACCCAAACTAAACCAGGACTAAACCCAAACTAAACCAGGGCTAAACCCAAACTAAACCAGGACTAAACCCAAACTAAACCAGGACTAAATCCAAACTAAACCAGGACTAAACCCAAACTAAACCAGGGCTAAACCCAAACTAAACCAGGACTAAACCCAAACTAAACCAGGGCTAAACCCAAACTAAACCAGGACTAAACCCAAACTAAACCAGGACTAAACCCAAACTAAACTAGGATTAAACCCAAACTAAACCAGGACTAAACCCAAACTAAACCAGGACTAAACCCAAACTAAACCAGGACTAAACCCAAACTAAACCAGGACTAAACCCAAACTAAACTAGGATTAAACCCAAACTAAACCAGGACTAAACCCAAACTAAACCAGGGCTAAACCCAAACTAAACCAGGACTAAACCAGGACTAAACCCAAACTAAACCAGGACTAAACCCAAACTAAACCAGGACTAAACCCAAACTAAACCAGGGCTAAACCCAAACTAAACCAGGACTAAACCCAAACTAAACCAGGACTAAACCCAAACTAAACCAGGACTAAACCCAAACTAAACCAGGACTAAACCAGGACTAAACCCAAACTAAACCAGGACTAAACCCAAACTAAACCAGGGCTAAACCCAAACTAAACCAGGACTAAACCCAAACTAAACCAGGACTAAACCAGGACTAAACCCAAACTAAACCAGGACTAAACCAGGACTAAACCCAAACTAAACCAGGGCTAAACCCAAACTAAACCAGGTCTAAACCCAAATTAAACTAGGATTAAACCCAAACTAAACCAGGACTAAACCAGGACTAAACCCAAACTAAACCAGGGCTAAACCCAAACTAAACCAGGACTAAACCAGGACTAAACCCAAACTAAACCAGGACTAAACCCAAACTAAACCAGGACTAAACCCAAACTAAACCAGGGCTAAACCCAAACTAAACCAGGGCTAAACCCAAACTAAACCAGGGCTAAACCCAAACTAAACCAGGTCTAAACCCAAATTAAACTAGGATTAAACCCAAACTAAACCAGGACTAAACCCAAACTAAACCAGCGCTAAACCCAAACTAAACCAGGACTAAACCCAAACTAAACTAGGATTAAACCCAAACTAAACCAGGACTAAACCCAAACTAAACCAGCGCTAAACCCAAACTAAACCAGGACTAAACCCAAACTAAACCAGGGCTAAACCCAAACTAAACCAGGACTAAACCCAAACTAAACCAGGACTAAACCAGGACTAAACCAGGACTAAACCCAAACTAAACCAGGACTAAACCAGGACTAAACCCAAACTAAACCAGGGCTAAACCCAAACTAAACCAGGACTAAACCCAAACTAAACCAGGACTAAACCCAAACTAAACCAGGGCTAAACCCAAACTAAACCAGGACTAAACCCAAACTAAACCAGGGCTAAACCCAAACTAAACCAGGACTAAACCAAAAGTAAACCAGGGCTAAACCCAAACTAAACCAGGACTAAACCCAAACTAAACCAGGACTAAATCCAAACTAAACCAGGACTAAACCCAAACTAAACCAGGACTAAACCCAAACTAAACCAGGGCTAAACCCAAACTAAACCAGAACTAAACCCAAACTAAACCAGGGCTAAACCCAAACTAAACCAGGGCTAAACCCAAACTAAACCAGGACTAAATCCAAACTAAACCAGGACTGAACCCAAACTAAACCAGGACTAAATCCAAACTAAACCAGGACTAAATCCAAACTAAACCAGGATTAAACCCAAACTAAACCAGGACTAAACCAGGGATGAACCAAGACAAAGCCAGGACTGACATAGGTCTAATCTAGGACTAATCCAGGACTGAACCAGGACAGAGCTCGTCTGTACACCCTGGATTTACCTGAGATTGTCCCTTCCCCACTCACTCATGGGTTTTCCACAAGGCTCAGTACTGGATCCGTTACTGTCCATAATCTGCATCATCTTTGTCTCTTTGCTCTCCAGTTTCATTGTTGTGTAGATGATACACAAATCTGCACCTCTCCAAACCAAACTGAACCCAACCCCACCCCAAAACATGAGCATGAGGACGATACCACATGGGCCTCTCCCAAGTTCTACTAATTAGTTATAACTGATTAACCCTGAGTATTCAAACTTTTCACGTGAATTCCTTTTGAGACATCTATTCGGAAAACCAAAGGGAAAGTGGGCTGTCGCTGTCGAGCTTCACAGCAGAAGAGTTTGGATGTATTTATTTAACAAAGTACACGTTAGCAGTGAATATAGATTGCATATTGTGTAGTAATAATTGTTATCAGATCAGAACAAAATCACTATTATCTCCCATCATTAAAATGGAAACACAGATTTTTGTCCAACCAAGCAAAATGTATTCTAATCCAAGTCTTCTGTTGTGTAATCCCAGAGTAAACGTCCCGTCCCCCCTCTCCCCGGCCCTCCTCCCGGCCCTCGTAATGTCATAATGATCTCAGATGTGGGCGCACGAGGCTTCCGTTTGCTCGTCCTTCTTAAACAGTGTGGAATATTCACAGGCATGTCTCCCTTTAAGCCTGCGCTGATTGGCATAACATCTGCTCATCTTTGGAAATGAGACTTTTATTACCGACAGATTCCGGGTTACACCTCGAATCCGGAACGCCGCCTTCCGATCGGAGCGGTATATTTAGAGACAAGACGGGAACAGTTCTGTGCTAAATTCCTTGACATTTCACGCAGCGCAGTACAAGGTCCCGTACTGTCGTATTCTTACAGTTGTGCTTGAATGGGTGATTACTTCAGTCTGATAGGACACAGATTTGTTTTTGCTGTTGTCGTTTTTGTCCAGACACACTGGTGCTGGTGAATAATAGAAGAGTTGGTGTAAATGTAACTGGAATCGACCACCCCACAAAAGGAATGTGCAAAAGTCAAAAAACTTTTTTTTTTTACAGTGGTTATCCCATTGTTCATTAGTTTATATTGTGTTCTGTCAGTCAGAATATTGATCTAATGCAATGAAAAGAAAATAAATCCTATGCTTCTCTGAATATCACTGGACCAGGCTGCCGGCTGCACTTCTTTACACCAGCAATTTAACTGCATTCAAGACTCTGATCCACCCCATTTTCACCCATCCCAGTACATGCTCACTGCTCTGTGCTTACGCCATTCTCCTGTTTCCCTTTTCCTTAAGGTCATTCATGCAACATTCACCAGCATCTTGAAGCCATCTTGGCACATAGAAGATTTTCAGCTCGGAGGAAACACTCTCTCCAGGTGTTCACTGACTGCAACACATAGACTGGTCCTGGAACACATAGAAAGTCATTTAAAACAATGCACCTGCCACACTGACCTCTGCACCTGCCACCCTGACCTCTGCACCTGCCACACTGACCTCTGCACCTGCCACCCTGACCTCTGCACCTGCCACCCTGACCTCTGCACCTGCCACCCTGACCTCTGCACCTGCCACACTGACCTCTGCACCTGCCACCCTGACCTCTGCACCTGCCACACTGACCTCTGCACCTGCCACACTGACCTCTGCACCTGCCACCCTGACCTCTGCACCTGCCACACTGACCTCTGCACCTGCCACCCTGACCTCTGCACCTGCCACCCTGACCTCTGCACCTGCCACCCTGACCTCTGCACCTGCCACACTGACCTCTGCACCTGCCACACTGACCTCTGCACCTGCCACCCTGACCTCTGCACCTGCCACACTGACCTCTGCACCTGCCACCCTGACCTCTGCACCTGCCACACTGACCTCTGCACCTGCCACACTGACCTCTGCACCTGCCACACTGACCTCTGCACCTGCCACACTGACGTTTGCACCTGCCACCCTGACCTCTGCACCTGCCACACTGACCTCTGCACCTGCCACACTGACGTTTGCACCTGCCACCCTGACCTCTGCACCTGCCACACTGACCTCTGCACCTGCCACACTGACCTCTGCACCTGCCACTGACCTCTGCACCTGCCACACTGACCTCTGCACCTGCCACACTGACCTTGCACCTGCCCACCTGACCTCTGCACCTGCCACACTGACCTCTGCACCTGCCAGCCTGACCTTTGCACCTGCCACACTGACCTCTGCACCTGCCACACTGACCTCTGCACCTGCCACCCTGACCTCTGCACCTGCCCCCCTGACCTCTGCACCTGCCCCCCTGACCTCTGCACCTGCACCCTGACCTCTGCACCTGCCACACTGACCTCTGCACCTGCCACCCTGACCTCTGCACCTGCCACCCTGACCTCTGCACCTGCCACACTGACCTCTGTGCCCTGACTTGTCTAAATCCGCTGTCTCACCTATTTCTTTTATTAAATTGTTTTAGATCAATATTATAATTAAAATATACAATAAAAACAAGCAAAAACAAAATCCACGGGGATCAAAGATAATAGTTTTAACAGACAAAATGCAACAAATACATTTGCAAATGCGATTGACCACTTACAGTAAACATTGTATAAAGGTTAACAGCTCATTACAGTCTCAAAAAAGTTGGATAATAATAAACTGTCCTTTAAAATAAATCAAAATCGATATTTTTTACTGAAAAAGTGTGTGTGTGTGTGTGTGTGTCTGTGTGTGTGCGTGTGTGTGTGTGTGTGTGTGTGTGTGTGTGTGTGTGTGTGTGTGTGTGTGTGCTCATGTGTGGTGTCAGTGTGACTCTGAGCTGCTCTGTCATAACCACTTAAGGCTTATTGTCCCTGTAGGAAAATAGTTCCTCTCCATTTGACCCAAGCAGCAAAAGACAATAGAACAGTGTCAGGAGCAGATGGAGCGACGGACACAGAGGCGTGAGATCCACAGGAAACAGGAAATAATCATATAGAAACATCTCTGTGTGCAGTGAACTCTCATGGTTTGGACATTGATTTCATTCCACAATTCCACATTGATTAATTTTGTCCTTTATTTGTAGCAGACCCAGCTTCCCCATGAATAATAGAAGAGTCCAAATGCCACAGTAGGGCCTGGTTTGCTGGACTGGTCATCAGGATTTCAGTGTTTGTGGTGTAGGCTCGTGTCCCTCCTGTGACCTGTGACTCCATGTCTTTACACTGGGGGAGCAGAGCTTTCTGTTAGATTATCCTCACCTCTGGAGCTTGTGGAAGTGTAGAATCATATTGACAGTGACACTATGAAATGGTGCTGTAGCTGTAGCGATCCAAGCTGCTGGCTTTGTTTGTGCAGAGGGGTTTGAGCAGTGAAAGGTGCACAGGCCTGTAGCCCGGCCATGCTCTGGTACACAGCATGTGTCAGAACCAAACAACAGGCATCTATGTGAGCTGCTTTATCAAAGCAAACACTCTGAATGATAAAGCAGACACAAACAGATCAAAAGCAAATATTTTAATCACTTTTTCACTGCCTCAGATGACTGTATTCTTATTATATTGTGAACTTTGGGAAATGACTGAAAGGACAAGATGGTGGATATAAGCGATTGAGTTTCCTCTACAGAGTGGCTGGGGTCTCCCTTAGAGATAGTGGGTCACACAGGAGGAAGCTCGGAGTAGAGCTTCTCCATGTGGAGAGGAGGGGAGGGCATCTGTTCTAATGCCTTCTGGATGCCTCCCTGGGAGATGTTCATGTGTCACCCGACCCCAGGGAAGACCCAGGACATGATGACAGGACTCGTCTGGCCTGGGAACAGCTCGGAGTCCCCTGGAGGAGCAGAAGGAAGTGTCTGGGGTGAGGGAGGTCTGGGCCTCCCTCACCTCAATATTACATTATTTAGTTGTCAATCAAGTGAAGTGAAACTCCCAGGTTAGTGAGTCTAGCATGAGCACTTACACATGGTGCCCGGGTTTGAGTGTGAAGTGTTCCTGTACATTCACGTGGCTCATGACAAAACACATTTGAGTTGCAGTTCATCACTGTCAGAGTCACTAACCTGGAGCAGGAGCCATACAGACGCATTTGGCTCGTTACATTCTGACCATAACGGGCCGTGCCTTTAATGTACAGACCGTGATTTCCCATTTCCCCGGAAATGCAACAAGCGCAGTTTAATGAACTCATAGAGATTCAGTCCTCTGAGCTCTCCTAATGAACCAGAGCACACAGACCTGTACAGAGCCTGAAACAGCCCCAAATATGTGATGAGATATAATGTGATCTTTAATCAGCATGAATATGGACTAATCCTATGGTCTGAGTGATAATCAGAACTTTACATGCGTCACAGTCTCGTCTGATGGTTTTCTGCTGAGCTCCATTATTCATCTCTGAGCATCAGCAGCACTACAGAGGTGTGGTGTGGAAGGCCTGGAGCAGCCGATAATGTGGTAATGGCCAATAATGTAATAACTGCCTATAACATAATATTTTTAATGTAATAAAGCCAATAATGTAATAACTTGCCAGTAATGTAAGAAAATGTAAGAAAATGTCTGAAACGATAATGTAATAACCTGATGCCAATAATGTAGTAATAATATTACATTATTGGTTAGTTATTACATTATTGGTTAGTTTAATAAAAAAAAATCTTTAAAATGAAATAACTGCAACCACTAATGTGATAATTTCTTCTATATCACTTAATCAAAGATTTATTAATTAAATTAAAAGTGTCACACTACATTAGAATGTGTTGTTACTATTGTCTCTTTCTTGCGTGTTGGAGTTCACCCCGGTGAACGAGAGGGTCGCGTCCCTGCGCCTTCGGGTCGGGGACAGGTCTCTCACCGTGGTGTAGGCCTATGGGCCGAACAGCAGTGTAGAGTACCCGGCCTTCTTGGAGTCTCTGGGAGGGGTACTGGACAGTGTGCCGACCGGGGACTCCGTTGTTCTACTGGGGGACTTCAACGCCCATGTGGGCAACGACAGTGACACTTGGAGAGGGGTGATTGGGAGGAACGGCCTCCCTGATCTGAACCCGAGCGGTGTTCTGTTATTGGACTTCTGTGCTAGTCACAGTTTGTCCTGCGAACACCATGTTAAAGCACAATGGGGTCCATCGGTGCACGTGGCACCAGGACTCCCTGGGCCGGAGGTCGATGATCGACTTAGTTGTCGTGTCATCTGACCTCGGCCGTGTGTCTTGGACACTTTCGGGTGAAGAGGGGCAGAGCTGTCAACTGATCACCACCTGGTGGTGAGTTAGGTCGCTGGCGGAGGAGGAAGCCGAGGAAAGACCTGGCAGGCCCAAGCGTGTGTGAGGTCTGCTGGGAGCGTCTGGCGGAACCTTCTGTCAGTGTGGCCTTCAACTCACACCTCCGGGAGAGCTTCTCCCAGATCCCGAGGAGGCTGGGGACATGGAGCCCGAGTGGGCTTCGTTCTCGGCCTCCATTGTCGATCTTGACCGTTCGTAGCTGTGGCCGTAAGGTCTCATGGTGCCTGTCGCGGCGGCAATCCCGAACCCGGTGGTGGACACCGGAAGTAAGAGGATGCCGTCAAGCTGAAGAAGAGAGTCCTACCGGGCCTTACTGGCCCGGTGGACTCCTGAGGCAGCAGCCCAGTACCGTCAGACAAGCGTGCTGCAAGCCGAGGCGGTTGCAGAGGCAAAAACTCGGGTCTGGGAGGAGTTCGGGGAGGCCATGGAGGAGGACTATCGGACGGCCCCAAGGAAATTCTGGCAAACCGTCCGGCGCCTCAGGAGGGGGAAGCGGTCCTTCACCAACACTGTTTACAGTGCGGGGGGAGAGCTGCTGACCTCGACTGGGGATGTTGTCGGGCGGTGGAAGGAATACATTGGGGATCTCCTCAATCCCACCGTCACGTCCTCCGAAGAGGAGGCCGAGGCTGGGGACCCAGAGGCGGACTCATCCATCACCCTGGCCGAAGTCACTGAGGTGGTCGGAAAGCTCCTCGGTGGCAAGGCTCCGGGGGTGGATGAGATCCATCCTGAGGACCTTAAGTCTCTGGGTGCTGTGGGGCTGTCTTGGCTGACACGTCTCTGCAACATCGCGTGGTGGTCGGGAACAGTACCTCTGGACTGGCAGACCGGGGTGGTGGTCCCTCTGTATAAGAAGGGGGACCGGAGGGTGTGTTCCAACTACAGGGGAATCACACTCCTCAGCCTCCCCGGTAAAGTCTATGCCAGGGTACTGGAGAGGAGAGTTCGGCCGATAGTCGAACCTCGGATTCAAGAGGAGCAGTGTGGTTTTCGGCCTGGTCGTGGAACACTGGACCAGCTCTACACCCTCCATCGGGTGCTCGAGGGTTCATGGGAGTT